>LPNX010567040.1:179118-302457 GCA_001517045.1 Pseudotsuga menziesii
AGATATGCCTATATGTAATGGTTCCAAATGATCTTTCTAGCAAACCTACCCTCCAAAAGAGGTGGAGGAGCATTGGGTTCCTAATGGTGTAGACGTGGTTTAAATGACAAACCACAAGATGAGAGTCCATCAAAACTACTAGATCACGGACATCCTGGGAGGCAGCTTCAGTCAGAAGACTGATGTCTACTTCATACTCGGTGATGTTATTAGTAGCGGGACCTAAGCAAAGCACTCCTAAATTGACCAAATATTCAGCTGGGGAATAGAGAACCTAAGCAGCCAAGACTAGATTCAAGGTGTGGCGGCAAGCACTATCAGTGAAGCTATAGAAAGCCATCTGCATGACCAAAACATGGTATAAACAAATGCGAACACCAAAACTCAAAACCATCTTGAAAATAATGAAAGCACACTGAAAGTCAATCAATATACATATATATAAGGTACCATCTAAGAAAACCTAGGAATAGTACCTTTTCGGGTACAACCCATTGCGAGGTTGCCCCAAAGGGATCCCATCATAATCAACTAACTCATAGGATCCTTTCTATAACACCTTGGAAATAATGAAAGGTCCATACCACATGGACTCGAACTAACCCTTTCCTAGCTTATCATATCTCTAATCATAAGTCAAAATTAGGTCACCCTCATTGAAAACACGAGGCTGGATGGATTTATCGTACTGTGCCTTGACGCATTTCTTATGTGCCTCATTAGCCAAGGAAACATCTCTACGAGTCTCATCAAGGTTATTTAAGTACAAAAATCTTGCTTCCTCTGTGGAAGTGTCTGGGAGAAGTTCGACGGCGAGTCGTAAAGATGGAATTTGACATTGGATCGGCAAGACAGCTTCAAGTCCATAGACAAGCTGGAATGGTGTGAAACCAGTAGTTATTTTCATGGAAGTCCGATAAGCCCAAAGAGTGGAAAAAAGAATGAGATTCCAATTGAATTTATGATCTCCAACCATCCGATGAAGCATAGTTTTTAAAACCTTGTTAATGGCCTCTACCTGACCATTAGCTTGCGGATAATACGACATAGAGTTTTCATGGTGAAAACCTAGCTTGGCACTCAATTCCTCCATCTTTTGATTACAGAAATGAGATCCGTGATCAGTGACGATGGACTGTGGAGGTCCAAATCTAGCTATGATATGATTGAACAAGAAGAGAGTGGCAGTCTTACCATCTTGTGCATATGTAGGCATGGCCTCATCCCATTTTGCGAAATAATCCACGGCTACGATGATGTAACCATGCCACCCGGCTGAGGTAGGATTACAATGCATGAAGTCAATCCCCCATTTGGAAAAAGGGCCAATGGCAATGATGGGGTGAAGTGGAGCAGTATGGGTGCGCTCTTTGGGATAAAAATGTTGGCAAGGAGGGCATTTATTAATAGCCTCATGACAGTCTTTGAAGACAGAAGGCCAGAAATATCTAGTGCAAAGGATTTCCTGGGCTGCAGCCATCGCAGATAAATGACCGCCACATGCTCCAAAGTGGCAATCATTTAGCACGTGTTCAGCCTCCTCATGAGTGAGGCATCACTAGAGAATGGAGTCAATCCCACATCTATACAAGGTATCATTCAAGATAAGGTAGTACTTCGCGTGGTGACGGATGCGGTGACGATCATCACGAGATAGATGTGGTTGAAGACGCTGGGTCTAGAGATAAATCAACAAAACTCCATAACAAGGATCAGTAATGCTAATTAGGAACATGAATTCATCTTGAAATGAATCGCTCGGCTCAGATTCCGTGGTAGCACAGGGAAGGTCACATATAAGCTCGACAAAAACCAAGGATTTCTTCGATGTAGCCTTGGAAAACTCAAGATTGAACATTTGAAGGATGAGGATCCAATGGGAGTACTTTCCCATGAGTACTTGATGATTCAGAATGTAGTACATCAGGTTCTAGTTTTCCAATATGGTGGTAGTGCAAAGCAGAATGTAGTGATGAAATTTTTGCACAGCAATGACCGTGGCCAAAGCTAGCTTCTCCACATGTGAATAATGGGTTTCAGAATCAATAAGATTCTTACTAGCGTAATAAATCACATGTTCCTGACCGTGGAGATTGTCCTGCACTAAAACCATGGCGATGGTAGCAGCGGAGGTAGCAATATACAAGAGAAAATCCTTTGAATAATACGGGGGGTGTATCATGGGTGAATGAGTCAGAGCGTGCTTAAGACTATCAAAGGCGTGTTGGGCCTGGTTATCCTAGAAGAATGGAGTGCTCTTATTGAGGAGACGCATATAACTGTGTGTTTTCTTAGTGAAATTGCACACGAAACAACAAAGAAAGTTTTCCTTCCCCTGCAAACTTTGTAGTTCAAGGATGTTGGTTGGTGCTGGTAGATTAATGATAGCGGAAATCTTTAAAGGATCGATCTGGATGCCATATTTGGATACCACAAATCCAAGAAGATGTCCCATCTCAACACAAAAAACACATTTATGCAGATTGTGCCGTATATTATAGTGACGGCATCTCAGGAATATGTCTCTAACATGACCAAGATGTTCCTCCCGTCGCTGTGAATGAGCAGGGAGGTCGTCAAGGTACAGTTCAACAATATTTTTAATGTCGTGAAATGCATAGGACATCGTACACTGGAACGTGGCTCCAACATTTTTCAAGCTAAAAATTTAACTTCTTATATGTAAAGGTTCCCCATGGGAAAATGAATGCCATCTTATGCTGATTGATGAGCAATATCTCAATCTGATTGTAGCTGGAGAAGCCATCCATGAATGAAAAGATGACACTTCCAGCACAGTTGTTGATAATCTAATCGATGTGTGGGGTAGGAATGTTGTCCTTGGGACAAGATTTATTTAAATATCTAAATTCGATGTAGTCTCTAATGGTGCCCTACCTTTTAATGACAGGGACAATGTTTGATACCCATTCCATTAGAGGTATAAGATAAATAAAACCAGCTTTCAGAAATTTTTTCAATCTCAGCTTTAATAGCTGTGGCCTTCCTAGGATGGACTTGCCTAAGTTTCTGCCTAACAGGTTTAGCTGTGGGATAAGTTTTAATCTCATGGACCACAATGGAAGGGTCGATCCTCGGCATCTCTTCATAGGACCAGGCAAAAATATCATGGAATTCCTTAAAAAGTGCCTTATATGCTTCAAATTCATCTATGGAGCAGTTCTTCCCAACATGAACATGCTCAATAACATCAAGCCTAACTGATATGTCAATTGGGTTCGTCTGAGTAATGTTGCAAAGGTTTCCTTTAGAATCTGTATCTTGCAACAATATAGGACTTTGTGGAACATCGACAATATCAATAGGAAACAAGGATGCAAAATCATGGCTGCCCGAACTGGTATTGGGGAGGAACATGGATCTATGATTGTGATCCTCCCAAATGGGCTCATCCATATTCATGATCTCTATAATGGACTTGTCGGAAGGAAAAGTATCAGAGAGATAGTCTAGAACCGGAAGAGAAGGTTCTAACCAGTACGGTAAATGGTAAGGATTCGAAGCCACTAAATGAATGTCATCAGTGTGATCATTGAAGCAATTTTGAATGGTGTCATACATAGCTTCATGCAGGCTCAACAAGTTGGACTCAACAACATTTGTGTCCTGGGGCTGAATATCAAATGAAGCGATCATATGTACTATTGTGGTATCCGTGCTAGGAGGAGTAGAGGAAAAAATCCCCATAAGCGATGAATCCTTCAACATACCTACCCCAATCGACTGGTAAGGAGGAGGGGACTGACCTAACATGGGGATGTTATCAGCCATGGAGGTAGTAACATCTGGCGTACATAAATAAAGTTGGTCAATGGTAACAATTCTCCCAAGATGTGGGAATTGGACCATTTGAAATACTGCTAAAGCAACAACATTCATGGCGTAGAACGAATTCCTTCCTAAAAGGAGGTTATAATCTAGAGGGGCATCTACCACTTCTACTTGGATGGAAACAGTTTTACCCTATAGCTCGACCATGAGGGCTGATATGAGGCCATGGGGTTGGAAACCCCATCCATCAAAGGATTTAAGGGTCGTAGGTGATGTAACAAGCTCAGGAGAGCCAAGAGCTTTCCAACAAGTTAGAGATAACACTGAGGTTGAAGCTCCTTCGTCTAGTAACATTCGAAAGACTTTCTTTCCCACTACTTTCGTAATGATCTGAAAAGCAAGTTTATGTGGTAATCTAGGTTTATAGTTCTTAACATTGAAGTGAATCAAGTTAGTGTTATCCGGGTCTACATCTCCTAATGTGGTCAACAAGTTCTTGCGCTGTGTAGGGAAACTTTGGAGTACCTCTAAGGTAGACATTGCACAAGGTTCCTGAGAGAGATCTTCAACCACATTATAGAATTGAGCAGCTCAGGCATTGGGATTAAAGACAGCCTTCCGAAGAGTACTCTTTGGTGGGTGCAAGATCATGTTGAGAGTAGGCTTCTCGATAGACAAGGGAATAGTAGATGAGGATTTCAGAGAACTAGTAGAGGGAGCTTTCCGCAAAGAAGATTGATCTTCTTGCTTATCTGTGGGTTTATCATAATTTTGGGTTCGAGTTTGTAGATGGATGGTATCTGAGGACATCATACAAGTTTCCTCTGATGAACTAGAGTTACCCTGGTTTGAGATGTGGTCTACTAGCTATTGTTGAGAGGGAAAGGATCCGTAAGTACTGCAGGTGCGGGATTAGACTTCAAAAACTAGGAGATTTCATCCTGATGGGGACACTCCTTTGAGAAGTGGTCACCACCACATAACAAACAAGGGTATTTAGCCTTCCTTTTCCCTGTGTTGTTGTCATTATGGGTTGATTGTGGGGTCTCCTGCTGGTTTCCAGGTTTTTCATTCAGATTTTTACCTTTCTTTTTATTACTCAAGGTTTGAGTAGTTTGAATAGAATTGACCTTGGCAGAAACCTTGGGAGTCGAAGGAGTAGTAGTTTGGGTTTGCTTAGCAGGTTTTGCTGTGGATGGGGACTAGATTGAACCAACAATCCCATCAACAGGTACTTCTACTGATGGCTTGGCAGGGTTAGTGCTGGGGCGAGGAGCTTGAGGAATCAGGTCATAAAGAGCTCCGGACTAGGAATAGAAAAAGTCTAGGTATTGAGCCCGACTAATAGCTTGCTCTTCGGTAACGACACCACCCATGGCCACATCTCAAGCAATAGGAGGCAACAAGGACTTAGTGAACCAATCAACTAACAACTAATCTGGAATAGAGACCTTAATAATCCTTCTCTACCTTCTCCACTCATGAATATGATCAGAAATGTGGGTGGAGGTGTTCTATCATAGAGAAGTTAAAAGATCAGTGCCCGTTTCATAACGAATAGGGCGCTGAAAGTGCGTAAGAAATACAGTTGCCAACGAGCCAAAATCCACAAACGAATGTTGTGGGAGTTTAATATACCACTTCATGGTCGTACCAGTCAAAGTTCATTGAAAGAGTTGTAACCGAATGGAATCATCCATGAGGGAGTTCGAGGAACACCACAAATGAAAAGTCATAACATGGTTCCATGGATCTTCACCCTTATTCCCATCGAATTTTGGAATATCTGATGGTAACTTTACCTGAATGGGAGGCCATGAGGGATTGTGTCAAATGGGATCATTAATCAACTTGGACAAATCAAGCAAGTCCAAAGTTGCAAGGAAACATAACTGTCTATTGGGTTGCACACAATGGTAATATTGAAATGGCATGTAATTCCCAGTAGGGCCATAGGTAGATTGATAAATAGGTTGCTGTGAGGAAGAACTACTGGGAAATCCGCCAATGGGGTTTTTATTTCCGGAATTAGGACTGCTAGGACCACTAGGGCCTCCAAGAGGAGGACCGCCAGAGCCACTGGAACCGCCAAGACCACCGGGACCACCAGGACCACCAGGACCATCAGGAGGCGGACCACCAGACCCTCTGGAACCTCTAGGAGGTGGAAAACCTCCAGAGCCACCAGAACCACTAGGTGGAGGGCCACCAGAACCTCCCGAGCCATAAGGAGGAAAGCCACGAGGTCCCCCAGGACCACTAGGACCACGAGGACCATGAGGAGGACCACCATACCCTCCAGGACCATTAGGTCCCCTAGGGGGAGGACCTCCATAAGGTGCTCCTCCTGCACCTCCCATAGTATGTATGGGTATCCCTCCCATGGCTAGCATGTAAGACCAGTTGGGTTTCCCCCATGGTGTAAAAGTGTTGCTAGGGAATGGAATTCCAGTAGGATTAGAAGGATGATTACCTACAGGTATTTGATAACCATAACCACTAGAAGACTGAATGGCAACAGGTTGTGCCCCCAAGGGCTGGATGAACTAGATGGAAAATTTACCACATTAGTGTGGGTGGGAGGGACAAAAACTGTAGATGTTTCTATGTTAGAGGTCTTCTCTTGACTAGGCACAACTCCGGTCTCGGATATCGTAGGTCGTGTCGGGGATTTCCCCCCGGCATTCAAATCTACTGAAGAAATAGGAATTGAAGGTTGGGCCCTAGATGCAAAAGAATTGGGAGGATTTGGAACAAACATAACATAAGAGGTGAGAGGGGTGGAAATTTGACCTAGGCTGTGGGTTGTTAATGGATGATCTATAATCGGTTCAATGGGTCTCATAGAATCGTCTAGTGAAAAATATCCCACAGAAAGGAATGTGGAACGAACTAGTGAAGAGCCTAATAGGTTTTCAATCTACTTTTCTACCTCCTGTGCACAGAGGATAGCAGCACGGTATTTCCTTTATTCTTCTTCACTTTCAGGAGAACTTACATGGGTGCCAAATGAGGCAATGGCATGTCCAATGGGTGTCTCCCAAAAAGGAGCATTGGGACCGAAATTCGAACCGGTATCATTAACATGACCTTTCGCAAGAGGATGGAATGATGAATTCTCTTGGGAAAGCTGTTGGACCAAGGGGGGTGAGTGTGAAGAATATGGCACTCCACTTTTCACCACCACAATATCTACCACTTGGGAGGTGGTATCAGCTCCTTGGTCGATAGGTTCCATTGGATTTTCTTTTGAAACAGAAGTAAAAATGGGTGGCAAGCCCCATACTCTCCCGGACTGTCTTAACTTACCCAGTGTGTATAGTTCCTATCTAACCTAGGGTCTAAAAATCTAGAAAAAACACACCTAAAGACTTCCCTACTCAAACTATAGGTCAAAACAAGCAGACTTAAAATGACAGGAGGAGTTCAAAAGTCAGGTCTCTCACTAGGATTGTCAAGCAGGTGCCACTTGCGATATAACTTGAGGGTACATGTGTAGTAATCTCCCCAGATGTTGCTTTTGGTGTATGGCTCCAAACACGATATCCAAAGGGATTTTCTCAGATAGATAAGGTACCCTAGTGGGGTTTCCCGATATACTCAAGGTACGTGGGAGCTCGAATCGGTAGTAGTGCTGTCTAATGCATAACCATACATAAGGGGCCTTCCGATATACAATCAAGTATGTGAAGTACCTTTCTATATACCTCAAGGGTATGTGAAAGGCCGTTTGATATACCGACTGTACGTGGAAGAACCGCGCGAGTCCCAGAATGTAATGCTGACAAATAATGACAGCTCCTACATTTTACGACACCCGAACACGTCTCTAACCTATCACTCAAGTTACTACGTAAATTTTAACCTATAACTACCATTAATTTTAACTTGTACGGTTAGGTGAATGCATGATGTTCTGATAGAAAAGTAAAACAATGCAATATGCTTGTGCAAATGTTCACTTTACCGTTCAATATGCCTACTTATGGGAGGGAAGAGAGTGTTTTTCGTATTTGTTTCAAAACCAAAAATCATTCCAATCAACAGTTATGAACACCAAATCAAAGACAAGCAAACACTTCTACAAACCAAGTTCTTCTTTTCGAAAGCAAATGGGAAGGGTGAGAATCTCTTTTCTTAAAAGAACAACACCAAGCACACCTATATGCCAATGCACTCTAACTTTTCAAATTTCTTAAAAACATAAGCAAATCTAACTTAGAACTACCATTTTTTTTTAATATTTTGATCGAGATAGTCCTATATGCATGAGAGACAAAAGATCATAAAGGTCCTGAAAGCTTATGAAGCTAATTAGAAAACCCAAATCCAACGCTCAAATATGATGTCCTAATATCAAGCAAAACTTTTCTTTTTTGAAGGGAAGAAAAAGAAGTTTACTATGCAAGCAAGAAATGAAATCTAGAAGCTAATCTAGTTTTCTTCTTTGAGTATATGCAATGAAAATAAATTTTAATGAACACACTAACTTTCAGAAAACAAGAAATCCTTCTTTAAGCACAACCAACAAGCAAGAAGCGGATGAACAATAAAAAAGACTAAACAAAATTTTGAAATTCCACTCAAAATCAATCTTAAACCATTAAAGCAGCAAGCCACACACGTTAGATTCAATAGCACAAGCCTGATAACAGAACTGAAAGCATTGAAAATTCCAAATTTTTACAAAGAAAAAAGAGCAAAAAGATTTTTGGACTAATGCCTACCTGGTACCGCGCTTTGTAGGTGTTGTAAGAGCATTTCCAAAGAAGCACCACTCCTCGCTAACTTGATACAGGTGGTGGCACCACTTACTTCCCACTGTGTTCAGGTAGTGGCACCACTCCTTGTACAAATAATTTCCATGGTTCCCTGTAGATTACCAAAATAAGAAAGAGAACGATGGATCAGATCAAAAAATACTAGATAAAAGTAAATATTATCGAATTGAAAGTGGTAACAGAGCATAAAAAAATGAAATGACTTAGATCTGAACAGAACTGGAAATTTCAAACCCAAATAAAACAAATTAGAAAGTAGATCTTGCTGTAAAGAGTTGAAGAAAATGGAGGCTGGATTCGGACAAGAGTTGTAGACTAAGGACGATCAGAACAATTGAATACAACTACTCCCTAGTGGAGTCACCATATTTGTTGATCAGAATATTTCACCTCCTATGGATAGTAAGGTGTTCCGCTAGTTTGAATGGTTTAGATCCAGAACAAATAGATCACAGAGGCTGATAACTCTCCCTAGATGCTGTAGATATTTGGAATGCAAGGCTTTGATAGTTCACCTGTGTACCTATAAAAGAGTTCAACACGAAACAAATCAAAGCAACCAAAATATGATCTACTAATCTAAGCTAGCGACTAAGGAATCTAGCAATATATATCTGAAATCAAACATCAACAATATATATGGGACAGAAAATAAAATTGGATTAGGAATATGAATAATTTTACAACCAAGCCTTAGTGTTGACATGCATCTCCATGAAACCAGCTCTTCCTCCCCAAAAGCTCCGACTCTATCTCTCTATGCTCTCTCCAAATGATCTTGGGCCAAGAATCAGTCCAACAGCATAACAATACCTTCATTGTTCTCCCCTCAACCATGGCTATGAGCTCATATTTATAGGGCTTTAATGGATAGAGATGGTCGATAAATTAGTGGCTAAGGTGGCCTCTAAGATCCTAGGATGAGGGATCTCATGCTCAACCAACCCACAATAGTAGGGATAAGGGATATCTCGAGGTTTATCATATAGAAGCCTCGAGAAGCTTATATTTTTCTGTTTTTACCCAGGGTACCGCACTTCTCCTTCTATGAGAGAGCGGTTCTGGTAATAATTGCCTATGGACCGAGGGTGACAGGCGGTGGCACCGCTTGTGGACAATCGATGAAAGGCGGTGCGAGTAGGGGTACCTCTGCTGGACAAAGGGGCATGAGCGGTGTTGGGAATTTGTATGACGGACTGATAAAAAACCATTTAGTCTTCACTCCAGAAGCTAGGATTCAAGGCAAGTAGGTATGTCAAAGGTCTTATCACATGATGGTGACAGGATTTTGGTATAACACTTTCAATGTCCAATGCCAATTTTATGACCGATGTCCCAATCACCCTCTTTATTCTGACCTCTATTTGTTTCTCTTCTCTTGGAATGCCTAGAGTCTCTCCCCTAAACTAATCAAATGCCTCCTCCATCTTCCTTGCAAACCCTTGAATGATGCCAATGGAACCCCCCAAAGTAATTGCCTCCTGTAATGGATTTGAGGTTGTATGATCTTTATGTTTCCTTGAAGGGTTACTTTTTATTCTACGGATTCCATGTGGCATCTACTCTATGGAATTGTGGACTCTACATGGTGATGTCATCTATCATGTATGCCTCAATAGTCTTTGTTTTGGGTCTCTTCTTCTTTCTTATATGCAGACACAAAGCTTCATCATAATGCAGGGGTAACCTCCTCTCCACATGGTCCAAAATTTCACTTCCAATACACGGCATGCCCAAAACCTTTTCTTGTTGTGGCTCTTTAGTTCTATCCATTTCATATCACTCCAAGCTTCCATCCACATTGTTGGCTTATAAGGATTGTTAGGTACAAATTTGTCGCAGTAGAAACCATTACAAGTGTTTATCTGTTTCAAGTATTGAAGAATAAATAAGGTAAAACAATGGAATCTTGGATATCTCAACATTGATTATTACAAGACTAAGAAAAATAGAATGCAGAACCTTGAAAACCCCATAATCTATTAAATGGCAACTATTTTGCTTTCAATTACACTCAGTAGTGGTCATTCTTCAAAATGAAAAATGACAATTTATTTGTGTCTACACTAATTACTTATTTTAAATTCCATTAATATGAATTGTACAGAATATGCAAAGGTAACTAATTCAATTGATGCAACTGGTGCAATATTTTGATACAATTTGACAAGTTCTTCCAGACACAGGGGTCACCAAATGCCCAGTTAAAGATATTATCATATAAATATCTCATAGGGTGTTGTTAACAGAGCTCACCACAGGGTCTAGTGCATCATCCTATTTGGACATTACCCATGGTACACCTGTATCCATTCCCACATCCATCTGGGTAGCCCAATTCATCTAAGTCACTCCAGCAGGCCCAAACAACGTTTCTTTAGTTTTATACTTATTTTCCACCTATAAGAACACTTTGTTATTAGTCCCAATATTAAGAAATCAAACCAAGTTTACATAGAAAGTTCAAACACATGCCATATTGCTCTTTTCTGCATCAAGAGATTGCCGAAAATCACCTAAATCACACTCAGACTTGGTTTATAGGGTCTGAAGTTAACTCAGGTCTGTTTTTTTTAGGTTTGTTTGCACCCATTTTGTGGAGAAAAAGAGCCCATAATTCAAAACCCCCTAATACATGGTGCCACTGAGTGGTTATCTCACTAGTGCAAGAAGGCCATTTCAAGCAGTTGGGGCCAGATGCAATTTCTGGGTAAATTTGGAATAATAGATACCCTAGACATGCTTTCAGCACTATGAGAAGAGGAGTATTTTGTCAAAACATAATAATAACACCAATCCATATCAAATACCTCTAAGCTTTCTCAATATCAAATGAATCTATCAAAAATTCAAATGTTTATTTGTACAGACAATCTATCAATTCTGCAAACTTCCCCCTTCATTTTTATTGAGTAGGAAAAGCTCAAGGCTCAAAGTAAAATCATGCTTATAAAGCACCCACATTCTCACAGTGGATACAAGACCCACACTTATTCTCTCAACATAGCTTGGGAGGTTCGTACTTATGTTGTTTCTGCAATATACTCATATAGTAATAGCAAGATAGCATGTTGGTCCAATGATTTAAAAAGATTGCAGGGTGGACAAGAAATTCATTTTCAGTTAAAATATCAATAATGATCACTACAACTGCATGAAGTTAACTGTCATAATTCATGACACAGATTTTACAATCGACCACTCGTTCTTACCCTTGTTCAGCCTAGACTATTCCTTCTACACAATCAAACTAAACCTTAAGCATTTAATGCACAATGACTATGTTAGATTTATCTCGATGCATGTATCATTCATTGGATTGAAAGAAGACATGGTAAAAATTAACAACTATAACTTTCCAAATTGAGTAATTTATAGAGAATGAGAGCTCACAATAGATTTTTTTTTATATTCAAGGGATAAAAATCCTCATAACTTGCACATCATTCTAGCAGCAGAAATATTTCCATGTTTCATCCTCCTACTGTGCATAAATGGAATTATGCTTTATCATAATCGCCTCTGCAATCAAATATATGGAAGAAATCCTGATGAATAAGGGAAAGACAAAATCAAGATGCTTCAAGAAGATGATTCAAATTGTATACTCCCATTTAAACAATGGCTGCATACTAAGTCGATAATATTTGTAAATTACTAATTTTAAATGACCACAAAATAGAATTTCCTAGGTGGGAACAATGACATGGTATTCCTCTTGCTTGCTAAATAAATTGACAACCACCATAACTGTAGGAACAACCAACACAGCACACAAGGAGACTCCCAGAATGGATTCCATAAATCACAATGCTCTTCTCCAACATGTACAAAATGTTTTTGTCTCTTGCCATTTGCAAGAATCAGTTGAACCTTCAAAAAAATCGAGATTAGCTGGTAAGAAATTTTCTTATAAGTTTCTTTTTCTAACTAAGTCAGGACAGTGCTCTGGTAATATTCCTCTTTATCTAACATCTCCTCAAAAATAGTGCTTGAAGTAGGTGACAAAGAATCAATTCTATGCACACTTTCTCACCATTCAGAACTATTCTGTAGATCTCCCTCTTCTGAATTGCTTCTAACTGAATACCCATCAGCTACACTATAGAGACTATCAAGCATTGTCCTTCCTTTTTATGCTGTGATCATATGTCGATTGTCTCCACCTATGGATTCATTGACAGTGCCATTGGAAACTAGACTTAAGTTCATATTCTAGCCAATTGCATTCAAATTATCATGGTTAGCTTCTACAGAATCTGCAAGTTCTCCTCTGGATCGCAATTTTCTACATGTGTTTTTGGAGGAGGATTGTTGTTCCAGAGACCTAACAAATTTCCTTGGTGTGTTGAATACATTCATATTATCAATTGTAATATATGATCCTAGATTCTGAGGAAGAGAACAAACAGCAAAGCACCAGAGCATTTGCAATCAAAAGAGATAATGCTGATATAATAAAATGTACCGACTTTTATTAAGCTTCCTCATCAAGCACAATATGTATCAAACAAGACAAAACAAGAAAACTAAGAAGGACACATCCCATGCTCTTTATGTGTACTTTAGGGCTAACTGCTTCTTTCATAGTTGAAGGGGAATATGAGTGAGCGTAGTTAATGCAGAGGGAAAAACATGGGTCATTTTCATCCTCTTTATAGGAACATCTCCTTTCTAAGCAGTCCTCATCATAAAATGACACATCTCCATTTTCCCCATGTCTGTCAGCCATATGTATCTTGGTCCTTATTTTCCTATTACCAACTTTAGTGACTCAATAAATGGTCACTTAAACTCATCCCTAAATCAATTTGCCAATAGAAATTAAACTCCGAAAGTAATTCCCACAAGAACAACAATTTACCATCATCAAAGCGATTTTCTAAGTTAAAACTTAAATTTTAAAATGCATGCCCATAGAAGCTTCATTACTGTGTTTTCCATTTACAGAGTTGTACTCCATTGCCCACAATCACCACAGATATTTTGAAAAGGAAGAAATCTAAATCCAAACCCTTAGCATGTTGTCTAATACCTTAGCTGGAAATCCAATTGCAACTTGCAAGTTGTATATTTAAGATAAAGAAATTGGGATATATATGGTTAAGCTTTCTGTCAAACAGTAGGCCAGCAACCCAAAAAAAATCAACACAAACAAATTATGCCATCAAAGGATTCTATTTATGTGGAGTGAGATTGCTGGCTCTATTTGAGCATTTTATAAACTACCACAGCTTATACAAAATCATGCCCAATGAGATAGCAACCCCCACAGACAGGTAGAGGACAACATAGTTGGAGATGCCATCCTCTGGTGAGGTCTCCATCATTTCAGTATGGTGGCTTGCTAACATCCATTGATGAGATTAACTTTTTAGTTAGTTAAGACAAGGCAAATTACATATCAAATTAACATAGTCAATACCCATCAATTAAATTTGTGGTATAAGAAGAAATCACACAACCAAGAGGGAAAAGAGATTTCATTGAGTTATAATGCCATCAAAAGAAGTTGATGCCATTGATATAATCCCAGTGCTTGTTTATTCAAACATGTAGTGAAAACTGGGCATGAATTTTGCATTCCATGGTCAATACATACCGCATGTATCAGTAATATACTAATCTCAAGCTACAACAATATACATCTATATTTTTTTTGAGTCACAAATAGCAATTAATAGCTCTAATACCTATTTTTAGTATTCACAAACATAAATTTACCCGTTACCAGAAATTCCAGCAGTAAACTGATTCTGCATCAATTCACCTACTAAATGTCTTCAAAATTGCCATAAATAGAGTTTGCCATTTTCTAAGTAGGTTATATGCCCAACACTACCAGCAATCATGGTTTCAATGAGAATAGCTTTGTAATAAAATAAATTCATCACAATCACACTGGTTTAGAAAACTGAAAATCCACCAATTAAGCATGGAAGTATGATTTCATATAACAAACATATTGAGACTAACATTTCTAATTTGCTTCCATAACTCCAGAAAAGACAACAGAGTAACTCAATCCAGAATATCATAAAAACACAGGAATTGATCTCTAAGCTTCATGCACTAAACCAACATATATCATTGACAATTTTAGAAAATATTTCCCAGAAACAATAATGAAAAGACAAGATATAGTGATAGGTCTCATCCCTAGTCCTCTTTTACCAAGATTTTAGAGATATAATTCGCCAGCTCTTTCAATCATCAAGTTTATGGCCGTTTTTATTTTAGCAAAGGTAAAATAAATCCCATAGCCATTCATACCAGCAAAGATTCCACTTAAAAACCATAGATACACATGGAATTTCCAACAGTATGTCATATTAGTTCATTAACAACTTATCAAAAAAAATTACAAAAATCAGTTTGATATACAAGAAAATATAATATATTATACCTACACTTGGTCAACTAGCTCCATTGGATGAATTGCTATATCCAACTCCTTCCCTGGACAACTCTTAAATTACCATCCAATTTCTACCCAACCTTGCCCATGAAATTATTCTTTCCTTAGGACCCCCAAATTGTGTGGAAGCACAATCAAAGGCTCAACAAAAAAGAAGGGATATGGACAAGTAGTGGGGTGACCAATTACTAATATGTCAGACATATCCTTTTTGACAAAGGGAATATTCAGCCATGCAACAACCTGCAAGTTATCCCACTTAGCACTATGCAAATCGCAATCCAGTTCAGAGTCTTCAGAATAAGGGTTTTTGAAAATTAGGTATCATTGCAATACTAGTTTAGGAAAATTTCCTAGTCAGCTAATTCCAAACAAAGACCATAGCCTATTTGCATGGTTCAAATAGGCTTGGAAGTTCAACTGCTTTGTCCTGTGAGGCATGTCAGCTCCCACAGCAGAGCAATCATAAGCCCTTAGCTCCTGAATGAGAACCATGAGGAAAGCATGCTCCAACAACAAAAGTTCTCAGAGCAGGCATGTTACCTCAGCTGCTTTCCTATATATCCCATGTTCCGAACTATGGGCATGATACCTCCACTCATTCCATCATATTAGAGACACAACCATGATTGGTTTCACACGCAGGCAGGGATGATTTTAAGAACCCCCCTATATTTATATGTATAAAAAATGTAGAATTCTTTGTGTATCAACTCTTCGGTTGGGGATTTTAAAAGCATCACGTACATCTATATTGACTTATAGTGAACTATATGATGCATTTTCAACAAAACAAATTGAAAAAAAAATATAAATTCTCATGGCTTAATATCATATTTTCACAAAGAAATCAAACAAAAGTTGGAAAATTTTCAACAATTCCTATGGATTTATATCATATTTTGAAGAAATTGAAAGATCCAGGGATTAACCATTAGGAATCAGTGTTTCCCTTGCCACAGATTAAGTGGTTGACAAGGGAACTTTCAAAGACACGGAGCTTCTTGTTTCTACCTCATGAAAACTGGTAAACGGATGAAAGAAACAACCAACGAAGACAGAGGTGGGAGGATAGGGCAGGGCAGAGCAGATGGTAAGAGTAAGAGAGGGTCTGACCTCCCCAATTAGGGTTTTTACTTGCCAAGTTGAATAAGTTCAGTGCAAAAGTCAATTTCAACACTATGGACATTGAAAAGGAAGAGAAAGTAGCTGCCACTGCACCCACTCTCATCTTGGAAATTTATTTCCACAAATAATTTATTTGATATAAATGGGACACAACTACAAGTTTCTAGTCCACAATCAGTTCCATTATGTGTCTATAAGGAAAAGGATGTCTAATTCTTGTGTATTCAGTAAATTTATGGAAAGAACGGACAAATCAAACAGTGCACTTGGGAAATCTTGCTCTGTTTTGAAAATTATTGTTGCAAGCTCTAAAATAACATTTCTATATAGTCCCAAAGTGTTTGATGGAAGCCCATAGAGGTTCAATTTGGAACTGTAATAGTGCTTGTATCATGGTACCTTGCTATTCCTGCCCACTCTAGATAGACATAAAGATGATTATATTTTGTCAAAAGTATGCACAATTGGATCACAAAAAAAAATACCAGTATTAAAATCCTGAACTTCAAAAATATTGTAATACGTTATCTTTTAAATATTCATGATGTTTTAAAAATTGTTTACCAATTTCAGTTTCACTGGCACTAATTAGGCACTAATTATTGATATTAATTACTAAACTTGTTATAGATTTATCTACTAATTATTTTGGACGAACCTGAGGTCAATTCTTCTAATTCCCAAACTAAAAGGATAAGGGGATAATATGACAATAGCTTTCTAGATTTGAATCGCAAATTTACAACCAATGCCAATCTTTTAGCGCAATCTTGTGAAGGAAATTGATTTTAACAGTTTTACCTAGTGGGCATTGAGTTCACTGAAAATGAAACATGTCTCTTTTGATCTGCAAAGCCAATCACTAGAAAGGATCCACATTAGATAGTAGATTCACCATTCCACCTTTTGGTGAAACACAATATCTACCTACTACTAAAAAACGAAGGATACAAGTATCTTCGTCTAGGTCAAGTTAGTTTCTAATGCAAACAAAACGGAAGCATGGAAAAGGGAAAGATAATATGTTCTTGGAAACTGTGACTTTGTTATCTTAAAAGTAGATATTTATAAACAATTTTTTTCACAAAATTGGAGACTAAACACTAAGATAGATCTTTAACCTGTTATAGACTACCTGAGAATAACTAGCCACATGAGTAGAGCTAAAAATAGCTGATGCATCAAATAGAAAAAAGATTAAACCCTCTAACTCGTCATCTTTGAAGCAGGACTAATCTATTTAAAATGAAAACATCCATGATCTTTGATAGAACCAACAGAAACCAGCATTGCCTAAAGAAGAAATAGATCACGAGGGACACCAACTACTATTAGCACTAACTTTAAGTGAATGGAAGTGATTAGCTGATTTAAGGATAACCTTGAGTGAATGGAAGTGATTAGCAGATTTAAGGATAGTGGAAAGAAGAAAAATAGAAGGAGAAGTGAAGAAATCTATGCTACTCTTATAATCAATACCATGTTCCCTGGAAAATAGATTCTAATGAGCTCCATAGCTGTTGAATACTATAACTTACACCCAGAATAAAACCAACAGATTGTCAAAGAATAATATCGAATGAGGAAAATCTCATCAAGCTGTGGTCTAGCAACAAGGTTGAGTGCTCACAACAATGATGGCTCAGGCTTAAAATCAAAAATTCTTGCTCCCAATACAGTTGATCAAAGTGTTTCAAGATGAAAGTCAGATCAAGGTGGCTACACTACTTCCAAAGTGTTAAACTAAGATGTTTTCAGTGCTAATGCAGTCTTCTATGTGAATGAGAATAAGTGAATGAGACTAAGTGTAATTCTTGGCCCTTGGGTGACTTTGACAAAATTATTGATCAAAGTGTTTCAAGATGAGAGTCAGGTCAAGGTGGCTACACTACTTCCAAAGTGTTAAACTAAGATGTTTTCAGTGCTAATGCAGTCTTCATTCTATGAATGAGACTAAGTTCAATTTTTTGGTGAATTTGACAAAATTATTAACCAAGAGGTCTAATTGCAATAGATATCTCATAAAAGTCTCCTACCCACTCCAATTAGAAAGAGGGTTAAAAACTTTAGTTAACTATACAAGTAAAAATGTTCAGAATTTGATGAGTGGTGATTTATGAAAACTCAAATCAAGCAATAAGAGAACCAACTGAATGAACCATATCTAATACCTTGTCCCCTATTCACCATAGAACACTGATAATGTTACAGGGAAATGATTTCACTAAAGAGTACCAACCATGCGACCATTACTTACATCCCTCTACCATAACTACCCAACATAAATGGATAATCCTAGAATCTAATAAAATGGGTAGTAAAAAATGCCATTGATTTCAACCGATCTAAGTACACAAGTCATCACATAAAGCAATTTTTCCAATAGATAAAAAACACATGAAGGCACCCTCCCCTATCATAAAGGTAAAATCAAATTGTTCATTGGGAAGAGGGTAAAGCAGGCAGTGATGGACCGTAAATCCAAGCACGTAGAGCCATAGACATACTCCTTCCCCCCAACACCAGGTATGGATATCTATGGATTAGAGTGAAGAAATGAGTCTTTAAAAGCCAAAGTAGTAAATCTTATTGCCCGGGCCAGGGACTCTAAGATCTTAGTACCTATAGTAGCGGTCACCGTGATTATCAAAGCGGAGGCCACCACAGTCACCAAGGTCCAGAAAGCCATAGCTATGGTTTGTGTGCCTACTAAATAAACTCAAAATTTCACAACCCAGATAAGCTAAATACATTGCATCTCTTCCTATTCTTACAGAAGAAGCATAGATTGAAAACATGTAGAGAAAGACAAATAATTGAAGGGGATTTGTGAGTACTAACCATTTCCATCCTTGTCAAACAAACTAAAAGCCTCCTTGAACTTAGAGATATGTTCCTCTATTAGTTTGTCCATCATTTTCATGTAATGTAAGTAGATAGAGAGAAATACCAAATTTTTAATCGTATTATGCATAAATCCTGGGCGAAATACCAATTTTTCAACCTGTTATCCATAAATTCGGCAAACCATCTTCATTTTTCCTCCCAATCAGAAAAAATCAGGCGAATTTGGGCAAATATCTCCTCCAAACCGGAAAAATTTGGGTGAATGTGGGCAAAAATCAATATTTTCGTGGGCTAATATTCATTTTCCACTTTTTCCCTCTTTTTGGATGAATGCGATTTACCTTGGGGAAGCTATATATAAAATAAACAATGGGTGAATTTATTAAATAAAATAAAAACATTTTAATATAAAAATTCACCCACTTTTTTTTGGGTAACCCTTAAAATTCACCATTGGGCTAAAATTCGCCCTTAAAATCATCCCTGCTATTGTTGTGCCTCATATCAATCCATTTCAGTTCATCCTAACCAGACAGATGATAGGTGGGAAATATAATAAGTGTATTTTTATCTTGCAAGAGTTTGATCAGGAATTTGTTTCGAAAAAAATGAATAAATCATTGATCTTTGCGGAGCTCATGTCGGATTTTCCTATTTTGGATGAAGTCTAGGTTCATGAATATTATTTTGTTGAAGAGAATATATTCCTCATCTCGACTATGGACCCCTAGTAGAAATATATTATCATTTATTTACAAACCTTGAAGGTCCCTCCTCGTGTCTCATGGGATCATTATTTATGTTTGCGACACGTTGCTAAGAACTACCTCATTATACAGTAAAATTTGTATTGTCATGGGGTGGATTCCATTTTGCATCGATGTTTGACTCATGAGGAGGCTGAGGATGTGCTTAATGATTTCTACGATGGGGCGTGTGGTGGTCATTTATCTGGGATTTCTACATCACAAAAAACCTTGAGAGTAGGTTATTAGTGATCCCTGATCTTCAAGGATTTTGTAATGTGGTGAGGAGGTTCCACCCATTCTAGGTGTTTGCATGTAACATTTGTTCGTAGCATCCTTCTCTTTTTCTTTCATGTTGTTTCCTATGTCGCAACTCCTTCTTCTTCTTACTTATACTCTTCTTCCCTTAATTAGGAATAATTCTATATCAATTACTCCCTTCTGTCCTGGGCCCAACAAGCCCCCAACACTCACCTATGGCTCGTTGCGAGCCACACGAGCTATTTCTCCATAAAATGACTTGAGCAAATTTTGTTCTGAAAATCCTCTATTATTTTCAACAACTTCTCTTTTTATGTGCACACTTCTTCTTTGACATTTTGCATGTGCTCCACCAGGTCAGAACTGACGTGTTTCAGCATATTTCTTTCTACTTAGGCTGCTATCTCATTCACTTGATGGTGCATAGCTTGAATTAGCCTGATGACCCTCTCTACTTCTTCTTGTAACTCCTCTACATTTTCCTCATGTTGCTACTATTGTGCACGTAGTGCAATAGTTTGTTGTTGTAGTATGCGCATTAATGTTGTTCTAACCTTTTTCTGCTCCAAGGGTAGTTGCTTTATCTCATTTCATATTTCCATGATATTTGATTCTATTGTAGTGAGTTCATTTGCAATCATCTATGATTTATCATCATCCATTAAGGTTTCCCAAGTCTAGGAAGCTTGGCCCACAACCTTAGCACATCATCTTGTTTGGAATTTTCTATTTCTTTTGCATCCTGTGTAGCTGCATCTCTCCTTTATGCCAACACTTCTGGAGGTGTGTTGGGCGTCCTTTGCTCCACTAACTACACTATTTTTTTCTTAATGTATGTCACTAATTCCGCTAACTATGTTATTTTTTCATCCAGGGTAGATTTTGGTGTTATTCCTTCATCCTCCAAGATCCTATAGGAAAAAGTGATTGCATCACTAATTCTCTGGTAGTTACCATTCGACTCTAGTTTCTTTTGTTCAACCTCTTGAATTTCACTTTTTAGTTTCCTGAGGTCTTGATGTGTAGCCTTTACCTATGTATGTAGGTGGCTCTCTTGCAACCTTATTTCAGCATTAACAACATTTTGGAAAGCATACACTTCGTTCATATTCATAGATGAAAAATCTATAATGATATAGTTAGTAACCTGAAAATCAAGATTAGATTCCAGGTTGCCACACTTTACAACAACTTTAGGGACCTATACCATTATTGGCAGGGTTGACATAGAAGCAACAGTTTGGTCCATTCATGATGTTTCGGATGGAGATCAGGAGTCTGTTGTTGCACTTGGATCATCAACAACAATCTTAACTTATTCCACTACTTTATAGAGAACCTTAAGAAGGTCAGTGACAATACCTGAAATTTCCTCTTGTCATTTTTCTATATACTTGAAACTAGATTGTGTTTCCCTAGTAATTGCTTTAGTTATGAGTTGCACATCATCACTGTTGAAGCTAACGATGTTTGCAGTTCGATCGACTTTCATCTTCTTCTTTGGTTTGTGTGGCACTTGTTGTTCTTGAGGTTCCCCCTCCTCAACTTGTTCTGCTTGAGGTTCCCCCTCCTCATGTTCAGATTTTAGGTCTGTTGGTAGTGATGGGGTGTGACTTTCATGAGACTTCCCACTCCCTATGTGGTCTTATTCTTCATTTTCCTCCTCTTCTTGGTCTTGGCAATATTGTTGTTGGATTTTTTCTTCGGGTACTGGAACAAGTCATTGTTTCGACCATTGATTGACAATTTCTTGGACCTCTTCCTTCATTATGATAACTTTTATTTATATATTTGGCTGCTATCATATAGCCTCCACATGCATAAAGAATTCAATATTTATCTCCTACTGTCATGCTTTGTGCTTCTTTTCGAACCATAGGTTCTGGTACTTCGCCCCTTGACAGGGCACTTGAAGGTTAACACCTTGGTAGTGTTCTTATTCATACCATGCAATGAATGAGATTAAAATTAATAGCCATGAATAATGGAATTCCTATCCCCTTTCTTGCACATCAGTGGATTTTTGAACAAGCTCCTTCAACAAGAATTGACACCAATTTATTTGAGTTCCTTCCACGCAAAGTTCTGCAAGTGCAATTTCTCGCACCATATACTTGCTTGGATGCATTTTGCGAAGTAACTTGGATGTTAATACTTTCACTTCAAATATAACACTGGGGTTATTAATGATATGAATAAAAAACCCTCGTTTACTTCTTTGTACGCTGAACATTTCCTTCATTCTCTTAGCTATGGATTCTTCTTGATCCTTTTTTAGCAGTGGTGTTGGGTCCATTCCAGTAGATGGAAGGCCAGTAATGGCATCGATGAGCTCAATAGTCATGGGTATGGGTTTTCCTAACCAGATCACCCCTTCATGGAAAAGTAGAAGTAACTTCTTCACACAGGTGTTAATTTGGGTACCGCACCTAAAACATGGCAAGTATCGGGATGATAATATGCCAGATTTCTCCAGTTTCGTAGCCCAGTCCTGTATAACATACCTGCGAGGAGCCTCCAGTGTGTCTTGCACAATGGAACCATTTGTTGGATTTTTTCTCCCTAGGACCCAAGTTCAAAGCCCCTTTCTCGTTAGTGCAACAAATCCCAAGATATCGGTTTGATGGAGCATAGCCCAACTGGAAGCACCTATGACACAGATTATGTCTCACCCGAGATATCTTAGTTCTATGGGTAACTGCTAGAACCATGTTTCCCCCGTTTGTGCGGGAGGGTGTTTTAAGTCCTTGGCTCTATTTCAGGGTTTCCAACAAAGACCGAAAAGTTGCGTTGGTTGTTTGCACGTTCTATGTCAACACAACATATGAATTTCCCTTCTTTATGAAATCTTACAAAAATGCACAGTGAACAAATATCATGGACATATTCATTACTTGAAATAAAACATTCATACAATTATCCCTTTAAATCACAACAAACCAATCAATCATTAAACACTGTAAATATGCACTTTTCTAAGCTACTCATCATTCACACATATACACAACATGTAACGTGGAAACCCATCAGGGTAAGAACCACAAGGTGCTATTCATCTAGCATTAGCATGAGTAAATACATGCACGTATTGTCTATACATAAAGCTATAGAATCTGTTCAATATATTCTCTTCTATATCCACATACTAATCCTCCCTCTCATGCTCTATTTTCTTCTCTATCTTTATCACTCTACTCTACTCCTACTCAATCATCTGCACATAGCCTAGATCGACTCAACCTTCTCTCTCTGTCTACCCAGTCAGCTACATAACCACTACTCTGATGCACTCATCAATCTAGAGTCATTAACCAAAAGTATCTACCTCTATTCTAGCTCCAGCGTCTCTCCCCAGAGTCTAGACACTTACTCAAAACTATTGTATCAACTAATCAGCTCAAAATCATCTAAACAAGAACTAGTTAATGGGTTAACCCATTTATAGCTTGGGTTTCTCCTTTTATAGACTTATTATACACTCGATATAATCCCATACATTCTTGTTACAGACTCAATACTGAATTTAACAAACTCAACTTCAGTCTCTATCCCAACCGACTTACTATCTTCATCCCACAAGATGTCTTTCCTATTCTAGAACTATATGACCAAAAAGGCACTATCGACCTAACTTACAAAAATTCCTTTATGACTGTGGTTTCTAGAGGCTCCAACTGAGCTTGTACCCATGATCGCTAAGGGCTGCTACTTTCTCAGCATCATGCCTTACTGTCACTTTCTGGTCATTACCTTATCTGCACACATGCTTCTACGAATATTCTTCCATATCATCACATCTCTTTCTCTGTCCTTCCGTCTTAGCTTACAAAACTGACACAGCTTCCTTGTCCCACACCTTATCTTTATCTATCTCCTTATCTTCCCTCTTTTATCATATGATCCTTCTCTATTTCTTTGATGTTTGTTCCTATGTGGTAGCTCCTTCTTCTTCTTCCTTATACTCTTCTTCCCTTACTTAGGCATAATTATATATCAATTCTTCCCTTCTGTCTCATGTGCAACATCAATCGAACAACAGTCATTTGATAATTCCAGGTTGTCAACATCGTCGGGATCCACCATCTTGATTATTGATAATTCTCATTTGACAACTCTGAATATTGGTGTAGGAATGTATCCATATTTGATGAGATTTTTAATATTTATGCACCAAATTATGACCATAGGTTCCATTCTTGGTAGCAAATCATCGTCGTCGAGTTCAGTCCCATTTCACACTATGTGTATGGAGGACCCTTGGACTCTCTATTCTCTGAGAACTTCAGGTGAATACCCTATACCTACCAGGATGGAGATGTCATTTTCGGTAGCTGAGATCTCATATCAACCTACTATTGGTCTTGTTGTAGATCCTAGTCCTTCCTCTTCATGGACGAAAGAGGGGGACACTTTTGCACTTCCTTCTTAGGTAGTTTCATCGTTATGTTCACATGATTGTTTCGATGAGTTCTTTCCTTCTGATGAGCCAATTATCAAAGCCATGAATGATTTGGAATGACCTTGGGAATATTTGAACCATCGCTCTTATTTCCTCCCAGAGCTTGAACAAGTCGAGTGTGATGAATTTCACGAGACCCTTAGTGAGAAGGTTGGTAGTCCCATGGTCCCATTAGGCACCCATGGTATATATGCTGAAGGGAACATGGATAATTTATCACTGAATATCCCTATCAACATTTCTTGGACTCTTAATAAAGTCGAGAATGTTTACATTGGGGCATATTGTTCTCTCGATGAGATTTAGGCATACACTAAGTTTTTTAAATAATTTCGTGATTTCTTTTCCTGGTAGTATGATAAGATTCCAATAATTGACCCTCGGATTATCAAACATTAGATTAAAAGTTACCCTGATGCTAGGCCTATTCAACAACATTTACATGCGATGAATCCCCATAAGGTTCTTTCCATTAGGGCAGAGATAGAGAAGATTCTTAAGGTTGGATTTATCTATCTAGTTCCCGTTTCGATTGATAAGAAGCAAGGAACCATCCAAGTATTCACTAACTTTAGAGACTTGAACAAAGATTGTACTAAATATAAATTTCCCATGCCATTCATTGATCATATTTTGGATTAGAGTGAAGGAAGAGAGGTGTTTTCGTTCATGGATTTTTTTTTAGGATACAATTAGATTCAAATCAAACATAGGGACCAACACAATTCAACCTTCATTTATCCTTGGGGAACTTTTGCATACAAAAAAGTTCCCTTTAGCCTTAAAAATGACGGAGCTAAGTTTCAACAGGAGATTACCTTTTCCTTTAATGAACTTAACTGAATCATTGAAGTCTATCTCTACGATATACCTACTCACTTTTGTTTGAGAGTGGATCATCTAGACCGTTTCCGCTTGGTTTTCAAGAGATGTCGTCATTTTTAGATCAGGTTGAATCGTAATAAATGCATCTTTTGCATGAAAGTAGGTCTCTTATTGGGATTCATTACCTCTAAGGAGGGGATTAGGGAAATCCTCTTAAGGTTGAGGCAATACTTTGATTGTCTCCCCCATGGACTATTAGACACCTTCATAGTTTGCAAGCGTTTTTTAACTTCTTGCAAAGGTTTGTTGTTAGTTTTTCCAATTTGAACAAGGGTTTCATCCGTGTTTTGAATAAAGATAGTCCTTTTATCTAGGATTAGTGAGCCTAGGATTTTTTCGATGCATTGAAGAAATCCTTGGCATCCGCCCCAATGCTTAGTCCAATCGACTACAACCAATATTTCTTGTTATACGTGGTCTCATCTCACGAGATGATTGGAATGGTTTTGGTTCAAGAGGGCGATGAGATCCAAAAGCGTGTTGTCTACTATCTTAGTCGAAACCTGATTGATGTTGAACTTCGTTATGACCATGTTGAGAAGCTAGCATTCGCTACCATCCATGTTGTTCAGCGGTTGAGACGTTACATAATCCTTCACCAAACTGTGGTTGTGGCTCATATCAATCCATTTCAGTTCATCCTAACAAGATGGATGATAGGGGGGAATACAATAAGTGGATTGTTATTTTGCAAGAGTTTAATGTAGAATTTGTTTCAGAAAAATTGAAGAAATCGTTGATCTTTGTGGAGCTCATGTTAGATTTTCCTAGTTTGGACGAAGTTTAGGTTCATGAATATTATTTTGTTGAAGAGAATATCTTCCTAATATCAATTGTGCAACCCTTCTATGGAGAGATTATCATTTATTTACAAACTTTGAAGATTCCTCCTCACCTCTCATAGGATGAGCGTCGACGTTTATGACATGTTCCTAAGAACTACCTCATTATCGGTGAAACATTGTATCACTGTGGGGTGGATTCCTTTTTGCATTGATGTTTGACTCATGAGAAGGTTGAGGATGTGCTTAATGATTGCCACAATTGGGTGTGTGGTGATCATTTATCTGAACTTGCTACAACCCAAAAAACCTTAAGAGTGGGTTATTACTGGTTGTTGATCTTCAAGGATTGTGTTAATGCGGTGAGGAGGTTCCACCCTTGGCAAGTGTTTGCATGGAACATTCGTTCACCATCCTGCCCCGTTGCACCCTATTGTCACTGTCGGTCCCTTCACCAAGTGGGGGATTGATTTTATGGATTGAAACCCAGGTTTAGATGTGGGGAACCATCACATTATTGTGGTCATAGATTACTTCGCAAAATGGGTAGAGGAAATGCCTACTATAAAATCCAATGGTGAGATGGTCACTCATTTCATGCTCAATCAGATTATTACTCAGTTTGGGATCCCAAGATATCTTGTCATGGACCACGAGAGGAACTTTCGAAATAAGATGATGGACGAGTTATCTTCCAAATTGGGGTATAAGAAAGACTATCCCTCTTCTTATTATCCTCAAGAAAATGGACATGTCAAAGCTGTAATCAAATCCCTTAAGTCTATTTTGAAAAGAACAATCACACAAAGCAAGAATAATTGGCACATTATTCTTTACCCTTCTTTTTAAGCTTACCAAACCGTTGTTAAGTTTTCCACCAATTTTTCTCCATATCAGTTAGTGCATGGGGTGGAGTCGATATTGGACATTGAATATGAGATTCCTTATTTGAAGATAATCATATAACTATTGCTAGAGACTTCGGACCTAGAAGAACATCTGGTCGACTTAGAGAAAATTGATGAGCAGTGTTGAGATGCCTTAGTGGCTCTTGAAGTGAAAAAACATCATGTTAAGGCTCAGTATGATGTATGTCCATCCGCGGAGATTTAATGAAGGTGACTTGGCTCTTTTATATTGCCAATATAAAGAGTCAGTATGGGCAGGTAAGTTCAACCCCATGTGGCATAGGTTGTACGTGGTTAAATGAATGTTAGAGAAGGACTCTTACGAGTTAGTGGATTATAAAGGGGCATCCTTGGCAAAGCCTAGAAATGAGCTCTACTATCTCAAAAATTACTATGTATAATTCTGATCCAACGCCGATACTTTGTATATTACTGTATAGTTGTATAGTTTAATTTGGTCCCCTTGTGGTGAACTGGTTTCTTGACATGCTTCTGTTTGTTGTGGTAGATGTCATTGGAATATTTGATATATGTAGGATACGCTAATGGTGCTAGCCGCCACACCTAGAACTTGGATTTAGTTGCTTGGGTTATCTATATGTCTACAGGTCATGTTGTGTCTTCAGGGGTTGTGTGTCTCCGACCATCATCCAACAATACAGTGAACCTTGCATTAAATGACTTAAGTGACATTTAATTTGACTTTAGAGAATTAAAGTCAGTTTTAAAAAAATTTAAGTGGGTGAGTAAAATTAATATTTTAGATTTAAACTATGAGCATTCAATTTCAATCGTTGTTCTAATTCATTCCCAACCATTGGATTAGATGCCTCTTCACCTACCTAGGGTTGAGAGTAAAAAGCAAGGAAAAGGAAAAAGCATTTTCATTCTTGAGAGAAGACTGAAGGAGAGAGTTGAAGAAGGAGAGTGAGGGCACGAATCCCAAGATAGGTCTGAGAGTGATTTTCAACGGGCACAAAAATCAAGACCATTAATTACTAGCATGAATTTCAAGGTGAAGTACGGCCTCATTTATTATAGGAACAAAAAATCGAGACAGTGAACTGCACAGTGCATTTATTGTAGACCATACAGTATGGTTTCAACACATTTTTCAAGGACTGTTTGGGCATGGAGTTCGAGGTAGGCATATGCACAAATTTCGAGGAAGCATTATGTACTTTTTAGGAACAATTTTTTAGGTGTACGACAGCATTTAATGCTCTTTGTACAGTACTTATTTTATGTTGTGTTTGGCACAAAAGTGAGCATAGATTATTTCATCTTCTGCACAGAAATCGAGGCTAAGTTGCTGCTGGTTTTTGGCACATTTTTCAAGAAAATAATTGCACAAAAATCGAGGCAGCATATGCATGGAAAATGGGATAGTCTACTGGTTGAGATAAGTTAGATTTTGACTATAAATGAATGTCTAATTTTTCTTGAAGCTAATAATAAAACTCTCTCTCTTTGACTGGTTTTCCCCTTGTGGATTTTTCTAAGGCCATTGGAGATCAACCTCAATGGAGGAAATGGCTGCAATGGATGTCTGATATGAAGATATGGTGTTGTACATTATCTCTCCAAAAACTGCAATGAAAGGGAGGAAGGAGAGAGGTGAAGGAAGGACTTGGGTCACATCTCCTAAAATACTGAGGCACAACACTTAGTGGAAGGTATTCTTTACATGAACACAAGTCAATCATCAACCAAATTGTGGAAGGTAAAAAGTTTAATTTCTGCATTAAGTTTTTTGTTGCGACTGGCATTGTCTTGACATGTGGGAAGCCACACAGATTTAATTTCCAGCCATTGGATACCTTCCATACACATGCACATGAGGTGCATTATGATTTATTTTGTGCTTGAGGAATTTTTGGATGCAAATGATGAGTTCCAAGCATGGGGACATTGCCTAAGAAGGGATGATTTTTCTCATGGAAGTAATCCTCTTTTCAGTTAAGAGTCAGAAGAACTCCCTTGTATTGGACCCACCCATGATTGGTTTGAGGAATCCACACCTTTGGTGCACACATTTTGCAGAGAGTTGTTTCACTATAAATTATTCCACACACCTATGGAATCCAACACACATAGGGATAAAAATTGGGTGAGGGGATTTTTCCTATTGGTGCCACATGAGGAGAAGGAGGCTCCCACATATTCCATTGATGAATTAATGGTTTAGCCATGTGGTATGAAAAGTGCACCATTCCCTTTTTATGTGGACAAGAAACATTAGAGGCATATATTGGATGTATTCATCATGCATGGCTATGCATGGAAGTTCCACTTGAGCCAGTTTGGTGGAATAAGTAGCAGAGTGTTGAGTTTTTGCACTAGAACAAAGATAGAAAATGAGCTTCCAGTGTGGTGGTATGCTATTCACAACCTCACTTTCATCCTCTGCAATGATAAATTTTGTTGTTTTTACTGATGGTTGGAAGGAGGAATTTAAAACCATGGGATCCTGGCATTCTTGGAAATAACAGATTTCGAAAGGGGAGAACAACATTTGGGTCCTTATAGAGGAGACAATGGGATCCAGGAATTCTACTGAGTTTACTTAACTGGGTTGACAATTTTGTTAAAATTTCTCATCAAAGAAATGACTATGATCATATTGGTGCAGCAGAAACATGGTGGGAAAAATTTGCAGCACTCTGGAGTGCTTCTGCTTGAGGACAAGCATACTTGGGAGGGGATGACTGTCATATCCCCACATTTTTACCCCCATAAAGTGTTTCCCATGATAAACACCTAAGGGTTCTAAATGATATTATTTAATTACCCTAGGTAAAATTTCTAAAATAATTATGTAACGGGCTTATACTAGGTTTAATTTCTTGACAATTTTAATTATTATGCAAATAATTATGTGGAAAATAAATTTCCATTAAGAGGAGGGACACTTGGGAAAGCCAACTTTCCAAGGAGGAAATAGAATCTGTCATAGGACTGACAAAAGCCAAGAAAAGCTGTCAGAAAAAAAAGAGGCAATGTTGGGCCAAGGTAGGGCAAAGTTTCCATTTGGAGACTCAGTCACAAAATGAGGAAGTTCAGAAAAATCTATCGTAAGGAAAAGAAACAACTCGAGGATGCAGTTTCCATTCTGGAGTTCAATGACAAAAGTAGGAAGTGCAAGAAAAGTTGTCATAGGGAAAATCAACAACTATGGGCCAAGGAGGGCATAGTTTCCAAATTGGATGAAGGTGGATAACATGGAAACATCACATAAGGTGGGCGTAGGTTCTATTCATGATATGGAAACTACACATAATGCAGATTTTGTTGAATCTTTTAATGTTATTTGGGAAAGAGTTTGCAGCGATATATTTTCCATGGTCGATTATGCTATTATATCAGAGTTTTCTTGCAAAAAAATACATTCTTATGATTCTCCTCAATCATCAAATGGCATGTCCACATGATCTTTGTTTACATCACTTTGATGCATTGATGCATGATCTTGGCATCTACAACATCTTCACCAAGTCCATCACCAAGAAGTTTTTCTTTCAGCTCATTCAATTCAAGAAGAGGACCTGCTCAAGACATTTTTTATCTCTTCCATATCCACTTTTTAGGGGAGGTTTTGTCCCATGAGGTTTTCCTCCTTACCTCGGTTACATGGATCAATAAAATTTGTTGTAAAAGGTGACTCGTGCCTTAGTTGCCAAGGTCTTAATAAATATTTTTGACTAAATTATACTAATTTTGGATTAAGGGGGAGTGTAGGAGCAGTAATACATCCTTATTACATAGTTTTTACCTTAGGCTAACTTTATTTTCCCACACTCAATGGTATCATATGGTTTAGACTTAGGATAGTTAATTCAACAAATTATCTGGTTATTGTGTCCTATTCACACCTACAACAACACCCTATTTTAGTCAACCTATACCATGTGCACCTCATTAATGATTTTGGGTGCTACCTCCTTCATTTATGGTGTCCAGGCTTGACTAAGTGCGCTAGTGGTGTATTTGGCTTGTTTTAGCTCTCCCAGGAGCATTTATTGCCAGCTAGAGCACCCCTCTGACCTCTATATTCTCATCCACGCTTTCCTAGGACCCATTAGTGACCCAACACTCTTCACATGAGGTTTTGTGATTGTTTGGGCTTAGTTGGAGCTCCTTTGGTCCACCTAGGGGGGATTGGGGTCAATTCTCATCATGACACTTGTACTTTCCAAATTGACTTCTAGAGCCACTCGAATTTTGTCCAATGTATTATAAATGTGTAACATAATATCTACAAGATGTATGATACTAATATAATCAGAAATTAGCACCATTTTCTATCTCTTTGTCGATTCTCTTGCACATCTTGTCAAAAACTTAATGTGTTAACATTGTTATAGATCCTAGATTTGTTTAAGAAGTAAATTATTACAAATTTTATGGTAGATATTATGATGCTCGAGAAAATGTAAGATATCATGATGCTCGAGATGATTCTTGAGATGATGCCATAGATGTCTGTGATTATGATGTTCTACAGAGGATGATGATGGTGATTGAGATGATTTCAGATATGTCTATGATGATGATGTTCCATAGATGATGATGATGTTCCATGGATGATGATGATGTTGATATAGTTGTGAAAACTTCCTATGACATATAGATTCACTAGTCAATTGTATAGATTTATTGTTGTATAATACCTTCCTTGTTAAGAGGGAGTGTTAAAGAAATTTAACTATAAAAAATATTCTATTTTGTATTATGATTATTGTTACCCCTTCCACAGATGTTATTCCTCCTATTATGGATGTCATTGATGTATTTGTTCATGTAAAGTCTTGAGGTAAAACCTTTGTTGTAACTTGGGTCAGTAGTACCCACAAAAGTATTATTGAAATTTATTTTTGAGTCTTCCAAGGAAATTCGTCCCTCAAAGAAAGGAGAATCCGTATTATTTTCACTTGAATAGGTGAGACCTAGAGACCAAACATATACCCATTAATATAGATAGCCATGTGATCAAGAATTAATGGTGGTTATAGAAAGTCCTTTATTATGGTCTCAAAATTATAGTGTTGACATTTTGATGAGATCCTTCAGAGGAAGGTGTTTCAGTAAACCATATATTTATCTATAATGCTAAGTGTCCATTTATCATAAAGACATCACATATCTTGAAAAATAAAACATAGTTGTTAACCATGTATAACATCCCAACAAGTGTTATAATGGAGTTTTCTTTCTTTATTCTTATTTTTTGCGCGTGAGAAAACCAAGACACCAAAACATATTGAGGCCTATATATTGATTTTTCTTTGTCATGAGTGAGGACAATAATTAAAAAGTAACTAGAAATGTGATATTGAAAACATTTACACTCCAAACATAAAATTTTCACTTTGTACCATGCATCAACCATGTCAATCCCTTATATAACTTTAATCTACAATAAATTCAAATTGACATTGGAACTAAATATATGAGATTCTTCCTTCTCGTGGTTGGCCTCATCATAAAGACAAGAGAAGCTCAAAGTAGGAACAAAACTACCACATCATCAACCAATTAATGAGCACATCCTTTAAATATTTTATAGTTATGTTTTTACTAAGTTATTATATTTTTTTTCTTTGTTGTCATAGGCATATAAAGTTAGATGGTAATTAATATTTATAGCTTTTGTTGCAGGTCTAAGTAGTGGTGTTTAGCCATGTCCATGCATTTCATTATTGTAATATAATTCTCTATCTTATGTTTTATTTCTAATTATGTGGTTTCCTCGATGATTCGCGTATTCCATTTAGTCTTTTAACAGTATATTGCATGATTTTGTGCATGTTTGTTTTACCTAATCAGCCCATCATATAAAAATTTTATTATATAATGATTGCATAAATGTATAATGTTGTAGAAGACCCTTAGCACTACAAAATTACTCCTAAATTGCATTGAAATCCAACTAAATATCCTCATGTTACGCCAAAAACAATAAAATGGATCTAAGTTTTTTTATAAATTTTGTAATTTTGCACCTATTTGACGTGGCATGACATTTGGGTTGCTTATGTGGAATTGACATCTACTTGGACCCTACGTTTCATCCTCTTTTTATTTCATGTCATATTCTTTCATCCTATTCATCTAGGTCATCATGCCATTGGAAATTCCCTACGCCACAATTTTTAAAACTACAGAAAAGAATCCCATAAGTGAATTTGACATGTAGATCTAAAATCCATGAAAATATCTAGATTTTCCATACTAAGGCCTTGTATATTTCACCTTTAACTTTTCCAAAGTCTCGCAAGTTATCTCCACCATTGACATCATCAATTCAACATGATCTGGACCACTCATACTAGCTTTTCCTTTTCAACACCCTAATAAGACCTCCCTGTGCACAATGAAATATTAGTCATTGATATAAACAAAATAGAACTAAATAATGGTTGTTCACACTACAACCTAATTTCCATAACCTCAAACAAATTCCCTAGAACCATGCAATATCAAACATATACATCATGAACCTTACCAAATCATAGTCATTTACACTACCATTATCGTTTGAAGAACACAACAATACCTACTTGTGTGAAGCACTCCTCCCTTGATCATTTCTACAGCATTGATCGGATTAACATGATATGATTGGATTTGTTGATTTTGTCATCTTTTATACATCCTTCCACCCTAACCATATAGTACAAGAGCTTTTGCATTGGTGATATGATGGGATAACTTAATCTTGTTCATTTGCGGTACCTCCCCAACAATGGAATTCCAACTAACTATACTCACATGAGATATTGGTCATCAATAATAACTACTAGTGAATATCATGTCCACCATTTGTGGTAATGTAAAATTTAGATCATTGTTATTGTTATATCTAACTGTCTTAATGACAACCATTGGTCCGTATTTCTACCAAATTTAATTGTGACCCCTCAATTTGGTAGTGTGGAATTTTGTTTGCTAATATTTTGAGAAAATATGGAGAGCTTCAAAATCTAAAACTTCTATCAATCAATCACTGCACCTATGAATATTCATAAACAAATCAGCCACATAAATAATTCAACCATACTAAACAATATGTACCTTGGGAAAACCCTCCAAATACAGAGGGTGAAAAAACCAGCAACTCTTTGAGTACAATAGATAAACTTGCAGAGAATGGTTTACAACATATTAGCAGATATCCTGACAAGAGAGAACACTGAGCAATAGATAAGAGACATCATCTACAACAAGTGTAATGAACTTGTCAAGTGCTCGACACTTTAATAACAAGTCAAAACCGCAACCATACAATGTTTTCTGACACTAGTGCACACATGCACTTCAATTTCAAATTTACATTCAACGATGCCAAGTCATATCTTTGGATTCTTCTCCATGCACAAGACTATGCCATACTTTCCAAGAATAGATTTAACTAATAGTTTACTTGAATTTGATTTAAACTTAATATTTTAACCAAATTTTTATCACTTATTTAAAATACTAACTTAAGTGTCATAAGTGCTTCACCTTTACTAACATCAGTGCTTCACTCTTAGTGCCATTAGTGCTTCACTCTTAGTGCATCAGTGCTTCACTATTAGTCTCATCCATGAAAATCACCTTATTTACTATTTTTAACTTTGCATGGATCAAATAGAGATTCTAAAGCTTTATTGTAATGTCCCAGAATTTGATATAAATATCATAACACTAATCTTGCTTCTAACTTAATTAAAATTCTGATTTAAAACTTGCACTCAATTAGTCAATTTTTGGACTAGGCAAATAAGGGTATTTTGTTGTGAAATTTATGAATAGGGAAGCAGGTTGAGGGAAGAAAAGAAGGATTCTTTTAGGACTAAGAAATCATATCCCCTAAAACATCTATATCAGGGACCATTTAGTTTTCAGAATCAGCAATTCTGAGACTTACTTCCACGCTTCTGGGTCACCTAACCATGAAACTAGGAAGACTTTTTCAAATCCAATCGACGCGAGGGTTTAGCAGGGTTCAGATGTGTTGAATCACTGGTAATGGGTTTCAAATAAAATTTAATCTGGATAAGAAAATTTCAGGTAGGATTTGGAGCTATTAGGATATTTTTTGGAAAAAATGGCAGTTTTGGCCCGGAGAGGCCATGCGCAGAAGAGGATATTCAAACCATGTACGAACCCAATGAAATTTCAGTTAAAGGTTTTTATGGACAGAGAGATCAGTTAAAAACATACAGAAACTTACATAATTTCATTCTGATGCACAAAACTCTCAGAATTAAATAAATTGTGAAACTAGTAAATTTTTCCTAGTCATCTAGCTAGGGCGTACATAAATGTATGAAATTTGTATCAGAATGGCATCAGACCTATTAATGGAATTTAACAAAGAATAATATATTATTATTTAACTCATTACAACATTCAGACTCCTTCCCATGGACATTACTCATTGATCATTGCATTAAACTCATCAAAACCCACATCTATGGGCAAATAAAAGCTCATTCATGAAAAACTTGACATGTGAGCTTATTGAACAAAAATATTACAGTATTTTAGAGATAATAATAATATTTTATGGACTGATGCACATCATAAATAGGTGGTAGGACATATCACTCCAATATAGGACCCAAAAATGTGGGCAAGAGCCCCAAATATGACATCAAACTAGAATGGGAGCGTAGGTGAAGCTTCCACTTCACTGGAGATCGACTTCAATGGAGGAAATGGATGAAATGGATGTCTGATATGAATCTATGGTGCTGTACATTATCTCTCTAAAAACTACAATGAAACATAAAGGAAGGAAGAAGAGAGGGGAAGGAAGGACTAGGGGCACATCTCCCAAAACACCACGACACAACATTCTGTTGAAGGTATGCTTCACATGAACACAAATCAATCATCAACCAAATTGTGGGAGGTAAAAAGTTTAATTTCTGCAATAATTTTTTTTTTGTGACACGCATTGTCTTGACATGTGGGAATCCATAAAGATTTAATTTGCAGCCATTGGATACCTTCCATACACATGTCCATGAGGTGCATTCTGATTTATTTTTTGCTTGAGGAATTTTGGGATAAAAATGATGAGTTCCAAGCACAGGGACATTGCTTGAGAAAGGATTATTTTTCTCATGGAAGGAGTTCTCTTTTCAGTGAAGAGTCAGAAGAACTCCCTTGTATTGGACCAGCCCATGACAAGTTTGAGGAATCCACACCTTTCGTGGACACATTTTGCAGAGAGTTGTTTCACTATAAATTATTCCACACACCTATGGAATCCAACACACATAGGGATAAAAATTGGGTGAGGGGATTTCTCCTATTGGTGCCACATGAGAAGTAGGAGGCTCCCAGATATTCCAATGATGACGTAATGGTTCAGCCATGTGATATGAAAAGTGCACCATTCCCTTTCTATGTGGAAAATAAACATCAAAGGCATATATTGGATGTCTTCATCATGCATGGTTATGCATGGAAGTTGTACTTGAGCCAGTTTGGTGGAATAAGTAGCAGAGTGTTGAGTTTTTGCACGAAAACAAAGATAGAAAATGAGCTCCCAATGTGGTGGTATGGTTTTCACAACCTCACTTTCATCCTCTACAATGATAAATTTTCTTGTTTTTACTGATGGTTGGAAGGAGGAATATAAACCATGGGATCCTGGCATTCTTTGCAATAACATATTTTGAAAGGGGTCAAAAAAATTTGGGTCCTTACAGAGGAGACAGTGGGATCCAGGAATTCTACTGAGTTTACTTAACTGGGTTAACAATTTTGTTAGAAGTGGTCATCAAATAAATGACTATGATCAGAGTGGTGTAGCATAAACATGGTGGCAAAAATTTCCAGCACTCTGGAGTGTTTCTTCTTGAGGACAAGTAGACTTGGGAGGGGATGACTATCATATCCGCACATTTTGACCACCAAAACGTGTTTCCCATGATAAACACCTAAGGGTTCTAAGTGATATTATTTACTTACAGTAGGTAAAATTTCTAAAATAATTATGTAAGAGGCTTATACTAAGTTTGATTTCTTGTCAATTTTAATTATTATGCAAATAATTATGTGCAAAATAAGTTTCCATTAAGAGGAGGGCCACTTGGGAAAGCCAACTTTCCAAGGAGGAAATAGAATTTGTCATAGGACTGACAAAAGTAGGGCACATTTTCCAATTGGAGACTCAGTCACAAAAGTAGGAAGTTCAAAAAAAGTTTTCATAAGTAAAAGAAACAACTCTAGGACGTAGTTTCCATTCTGGAGTTCAGTGATGAAAGCAGGTAGTGTAGGAAAAGTTGTCATAGGGAAAAGCAACAACTCTGGGCCATGGAGGGTGCAGTTTCCAAATTGGAGGAAGTTGGATGATAGGGAAACATATTTCTTGTCTCACACATGCTAATTTCCTTATGGAGGGTGAATTCATGGATAGGGTTAGGGTTTTGGAAAGGGAAACTTTCTTAGTAGGTGGTTTACTTGCCCAACAAGTCACCATAGGTTTATTGTGGCTTTATTAAATACAATGGGAGCTCCATTACTCAGTTTGGATGTTTATTATTTTGATGTTGATGAATCTAAGGCTTCCTTGCTGAGTGTTATGCATGAGGTTCTTAGGAGCACGCTTAGGAGATACACCCCAAGGTTCTAATTCCTTCTCTTCACTTCTGCTCTTCTCCCCTTCTTTTTGCAAATGACTTAAGATAAGGAGGAGCCCATAAATATCATATCTACCTATTTATATGATTCCTACTTATCCTCATATTTATGTGATAGTAAGTTTCTGTCCCGTAGAGCTGCCTTGATTAAATGTTCATGAAAATGATTTTTGTGCCCAACTAGTGGGGTATTTGACTGTATAATGTAATGGGAGGATGCTAATGTCCATGGATGGAGTTTTGAATTTTATGAGATGATTAGTGATGATTTATTTATCTATTTTAAACTTTATTATCATCTCTAATTACATTGTTGTACAAAATTCATGAATTAATGTACACCCTTGCTATATGACTAAGAAAATTGAACTAGTCTTACAATTTTTGTAATTCTGGGAGTTATGTACTTCAAAATTTAATTCCATAAGTTGCTGGAGGTTTTTTACTATCCCCGATATCCATACCAACCTTCATACATAGTTTTATTTGAGGCCGTATCTTGGCCACTTTTCTCCACTTACGCGAACCAGGTTCTGTGTAGCCCGTCGATCCAACAACTACCTGAGATACTGAACCGATAGAGAGAGCCCCATTGGAAACACCTACGAAGCAGAAGCAGTCTCACTTGAGATATATCATATATGGGTAACCACCGAAACCGTGTTTCCATGATTATCGAGGAATTATAGTCCCTTGGCTCACAACCAAGGATCTCAACGAAGGCAGCAAAGCGGCTAGACGGAGCAGTTGGTTCTATGCGAATGAGCACAACTACATGTCATCGCGCGCAACTTGAATTTACTTTCTCCCTCATATATGGCACAACTCATGCGGCATGGCTGAATCACAACAATCAGCTCTATGACTTAATTCGAGATTCATAACAGGAATTATACAAAATGATATGCAATTATACAGTGTCGATTCAGCAAGATATTATGTTCATCCATCTACCAATTGCAAGAAACTAATAGGAACTAAACCACAATCAGCATTATATGGAAAGAAACTATTAATCAATCACATAAAAATTCACCACATCAATCATTCATTTGGACACAAGAAATAATGTGGAAACTATTTTGGGAAAAACTACCAAGGTGCTCTTGATCTAGCATGAGAAAGGATATAGTACCTTGCAGTTTGCGAGATGCAGACTGATCTTGAGATATGTCTTTAATTTCAGACTCATAGTTCTCATGCTCTTTGTCTTATTTCTCCTAATCTACTACTACTACCTATAGATCTGCACACATCCTGGATCGACTCTCCTAGCATATGCGCCGCTCTAGCAGAGATTTCTCCTTCCTCTATTCTAATTTCCTCTCTCTTAGATCTGCTCTCTGCAACTGTGTATAGCTCTCATCTATCAAATCCATTCCGTAATTATGAAAAACAAAAATCCAACCATATAACTATTACATCTCTCTTATTTATACTATTTTACATGACCACACTAGGTCGACTTGCTTTCAGACAGTCTGTGAACTGTCACCGTCAGCTACCCCCGCAGGATACAACCATGGTGATCATGACTCGAAACAAGGCACTAATAGCCTTACTTACAGTGTGATTTCACTCATTTTGCATCCATCAAATTAAGCCAACTTTTTCACCCACGACCGCCCTGTCGCTTTTCGTTCATTCCCTCCATGTGCGCTTCCGCGCTTGCCTTTCCTTTGCCGCGCACATCTCTACTCTGCCTTCACAGGTCGTTTCCATCCTTCGCACTCTTCCCTTTCTTCTATCATGTGCATGGTGCATTTTAATTGGCTGTGCGTATGAAGTTCCTTCTTATGCCCCTGTCCCCGAGCCAACAGGACCCCAACACTCACCTGTGGCTCGTCTCGAGCCACTAAGAAAGGGACATATGAGCGGCCTGATTGCGTAGTATCTTTTGGAAAAATATAGATTGAGATTTTTTTTTTCGACCACATCTTATCTTGTGCAATCCTCTTGTTACTCTTTTTTGTTTTCTTTTCATTTTTTTCATTTTTTTTACTTAGGCTTATATGACTTCTTGTTCAGTCTATTCTGATAAGTCTGTACCCATTGCTTGCTATACATCTAGTTGGGCCTTTGTGATGGTGCTTCTGCTATTCTGTGTCATGTCCCTATGTGCCCTTATTTGTGTCGCATTCTTCCTCTCCTATTTCTTCTCGGAGCTCTTCTGCGGTCTCCATTGTAGCTTTATCTTCCGTTAGAAGCTAGGCTGCATTGTCAATGTTTTGTTGGAACTAGGATAGAATAGGTGTAATTCATTTGATCTCTTGGAAATATTCTTTTTCCTACCTCTTGAGTTCCTGCATTGTGCAGCTGCTTGAGTGTTCCGATGAAGTACTCACCAGTGCGTGAGTGAACTCGTGGATACGTTGTTGAACCAACTGGATTAAATTTGTTATCCTTTCAGATTCGACCTGTTTTTCGGTTGTTTCCTTGTTGTGCATGCTTTCCTGGTCATGCAAGGTTCTAGCCTTATTGAGGAGCTCCTTAAGCTTAGTTCCCCCGACAATTTTCTCTTTCATTGGTAACTTTTTAATCTGAGATTTTAGTGCCAAGATTTGTAAATCAACTTTCCATGCTTACTCTGCAAGTTGATCTGCTACTACATCATCGATGAGCTGCTCCCATGCTATAGCAATTGTCTCAACTGCCTCTGCACAGACGCACTCGGCTTCCCTTAACCGGGAAACCGCTTGAGTTGTGGATTGTTGCCTTTGCTGCAACACTTCTGAGGGTGTTCTAGGTGGCAGGTGGGTTTTCATCTTCTGGATCTCTTTCTGGAGGTTTGTGGCCAGCTTGGATAGATGTTTCAATTGATCCACTAGTTTGACCTCAGACTCTTCTACCTTGTCGAAGAGTTGGTCCGCTGCTTCTTTTATTGATTGTTCTAGCAAAGCCTTCCTCTGGGCTTGGGCTGCTAGATCTGCACGCTGGCAGTTGATAAGTTCCTTTTGCTCCCTTACTTTACTAGTTGCCTTAGATTCTTGAGAGGCAGCTGAAGTTTCACAAATTCTAATTTCTATTGCAGCGGTCTTTTGAATAGAGTATATCTGCGGCAATGTTAGCTTTGAAAAATTTAAAATCACTGTGTCCAAGTTATGGGGACTTGCCTCATTTGCTTCACCTTTCTTAAACAATTCCTCCATAGGAATTTCTATTCATAGGTGTGGGATCATGATTGGCACCACTAAGGTGTTTGATTAGGTGACACCATGGGTTCCAGCCTACATGGTGTCTCGCACTTCGGTGATAGTCCACGCGAGCTAGTTAACCTTTGTGGTGATGGTGGCTGTCCAATTGGTTTGCATGGTCACGATTTGTCCCAAAGTTTTCTCTATGAATTCGACGACAACATCACACAGAAGGGTCAATTTCACGTCTGGTATGTCTCTATCATAGGGCTAGTTAACCTTTCGCTTCTTGATATATAGAAATCTCAATGTGTCTTCGTCTTCCTCCTCTTGCATGGGCTACTTACCCCTCTTTTTCTAGGCTTGCTCAGTGCTTAAATCTTCACTTATAGTGGGGTTGTCTAGGTTGGTGTTGGGTAGATCATGCTCATCTTTTGCTTCATCATCTTGGGAGTCATCCTAGGGCTCCTTCATACTGGTACTGGCACCATGCTGGTGTGGGTTCTCTGGTGGATTTTCCTGTGGGACTTGCTGTCATGTAGGTGCCTTCTCCTAATAGGTAAGCCATTCCTGAGGCCACTCTTTGATTTCTCTCTCAATGTCTGCATCCTTGAGGATGAATAATGTTGGAAGGGATTTCTTATTGGTGTCCCCTCGTGGTTGCAAGATGATGTTGTGGTGTGTTGCATGGAATTGAATGAATGGGTACTTTTCAACCATTGCAGGAGTCAACCAGTACTGCATGCAAACTATTTGACGGAGGCTTTCTCCCTGCAAGAAAAATAAAATTTTGGCATCATTCTTGTGCTTATTGTCCTTATGGTCTCAGAGGTTCTAGTAGGGCCTGCCAAGAAGATATAGGGGGATATCCATGGGCTGATATCCTAGTGGTGGAGCCCATACTGCAAAAAAAATTAAAATTAACATCCATGAGAAGTGAAACTTAGTTATGGGTTGTTTCTATGCTTCTTGTGCATCATCCAATAGTTAGTTCAAGAGGAACTAGAACCAATTAATGTGCACCCCATGTGCACATTTTTCCGCAAGTTCTACTGTTGCAGCCATGCATTCAGTCGAACTCATTTTACGCAGGATCTTGCTACACAAGATCGTTGCTACTGCTTGTACCGCACTATCGTCAATGGAGCTGATGAGAAAACATTTTTTTCCATAGATGAGATGATATTTAGTTTTCATATCCTTCTTGTCTATCTTTTCCCCCTCATTAGACAAGTATAGGGCCAGGTCTATTCCCTTCCATGGAAGACCAATAATTTTTTAAATCAAGTCCACCATCACCTCATATGGTTTGTACAGCCAAAGGTAGCCACCATGGAAGCACACAAGCAGCTACTTAACATACATGCAGACGGGTCCAGAGAGGCCAAAGTGGGGCATAAGGAGTAGGTTTAATATACCAAACTGCTCCAATCCATGTGCATACTCTAGTGCAGAGACAATGTCTGCGCTCGATGGCTGGCCACCTTTTACTTCCATGAATTGATCTCTGGAGATGTCTAGCTTTTGAGTATCATAATCTTCAAACCTTAATACCTAGAGCTTGGGAAAGATGGGATCCTAGGGTTTTGGGCTATCCTATGGTTTTGTGACACCGTTTGGAATAGTCGGTTCTTCTAGCAGCTCGGGAATGCTCACCGTTATTGCTTCAGCACCAGGCTTCCTCGGTGGTACATAGGGCGGTAGTAAGTTCCTCTGCTCTTCAGTAAGTTCTACTTCTGGTGATGATGGCTGAATTAGGTCGTCTCTATGAGCTTTAGGTATTTTTTCCCCAGGGCCGGAGGAACTTGGAGGGTCAGTATTCAAATATTACATAGGGATAACTCCTTGTGCTCCTGCTGGTTGCACTAATGGTCAGGAGGTAGTTTCCTGTGTGAGCTAACTTCCTTCTTGCGATGGATGCAGTAGACTTTGTAGTGGATTTTTGACTATACTCATTTTTGGGACTATCTTCGACTTTACCTAAGTCTTCTTCATCTTCTTGGGTGGCCAAACTGGGTCAAGGTATCCTTACTAGAGTGCTCACTACAGCTGGAATATTTTACTAAGGAAGGTATTTGGCTTTGAAGGATGGCTCGGTCTGTGCAACGGCCCCGGTTCTTTGTGTGGCTGGTCCGATAAAGGAATGTAGAAGTTTTACGGTGGAAGACAAGGACGGATTATAGGTGTCGATTCTTCAAGCTAACCGGACAGAGTGAAGGACACTCTGGCAAATCACATGGGCTCATCCTTTGCACGCTTAAGCCCCATTATACATTTGTCAGGTAAGTTAAGGCATTTTACCCTATGGGGCCAACATGTCCGCCACCTTTTTCCTCAGGCCTACTGCTTTAATGCTACTTGAACGTTTAGCAGTGCTGAAAAATTTTCAAATTTCCACTTCCATTATCGGTTGTCAATGCCTGCCAGCTTTTTGTCACTTTTGGCCAGCTGTCTTATGAAAAAAAATATATCTATCACACATTTTTTTTTTGTGCATCCAGGATTTATGGGGCCATGTGGTAGTCATCGAGATAGGGTTTTAATTGATTTCCATTGATCATGCCCACTACTGGTGTTCCATCTAGCTTATGTAGTTTTACTGCACCGGCTTCAGTAATATGCACAACTATGTATGTACCTAACCAATGTGTTTTGAGCTTACCCGGATACTTGAGAAAATTACTATCATACATCAAAACAAGTCCACCAACATTGAACTGCTTTGTTGTGATGTGGCAGTCATGCCAGGATTTATGTCCCTACTTTTCCACATTCTAATGGAAGCCTACAATAAAATGGTCTTCTTCCATTTGAACCAGCTGCACCAACCTCTCTTCTACAGCGCCGGTATTTGTCATCTCCATTATTGCAGCAATTTGTAGGCTCGGAACAACATATTCCATGGGCACAACTTATTCTTGTCCATAGACTAAACGGAAAGGGGTCTATCAAGTTAGTCATTTGCATGTTGTTCTATAGGCCCATAATACTGCTAATACTTTATGGTCCCAATAATCTCTACAAACATTGCATAGTTTGGCCAATGCATTCTCAAGTACCTTGTTGAATGCCTCGAGAGTTCCATTTGCTTGAGGATGGTAGGGTGTTGTTTTCTTGTGTTGTATTTGGAATTCTGCAGTCAGTTCAACAATTAGCTTATTTACAAAATGCGTACCTTAGTCATTGATTAGGATTTTGGGACAACCAAATCTTGTGACGACGTTCTCAAAAAGAGAAAATGGGTTGCAGTTGCAATAGTACAATCTTTTATAGGTGCGGCCTCTGCCCATATTGTCAAGTAATCTATAGTAGTGATGATATACATTAGAGGAAATTTGGGGTCTAAAATGGGCCTTATAAGAAAACGTGCCAAAATAAGTTTTTGTGAGTTGGAATTCAAGAACCAATAGAATTTAAATAAAATAAGTCAACCATAATGGTTGAATTTACATATTTGTCATTAAAAAAAACTACTTTTTTTGTTCGTATTTTCGACATATCTCATTGTGTTTTTACTCAAATTTTGATCGAAGGAGCTCGTTGGATGCAGAATTTGATTCTGTATCCAACAAGTACCCACACTACATACTTTTGATGGACCCCGCTACCCCAAAAACAAGAAATACCTGAAAAAATGTGATGATGATGTCATCATCACATTTTTTCATGTATTTCTTGTTTTTGGGGTAGCGGGGTCTGTTAAAAGTATGTAGTGTGGGTACTCATTGGATGCGGAATCAAATTCCACATCCAACAAGCTCTCCTGATTGAAATTTGAGTTAAAACACAAGGAGATATGTCAAAAATACGAACACAAAAAGTAGTTTTTTTCTTTCTTCCTCCAAAATTAATCAATATTATTTTATTATTTTAACTATTATTTTATTATTTCCCTTAGGAGGCCCATTTTAGACCCCAAAATTCCTCTAATGATGTGCACCCGTTCATTTTCCTGGTGGACTGATAGGGCCAACAAAATCCACTTCCCATTTGTCAAAGGATTGCAGTGTAATTTGTGGCGTAAGTGGCATTTCGTCACGTCACGATGGTTTCCATGTTCTTTGACACTTATCGCAGTTACGATAGTATTTTATTGTATCCATATGTACTGTTGGCCATTCGAGTCCAACTTGCAAAATCTTACGCATTTTTTCTTTCCCAGCATAGTGTCCTCCCGAGACACCCACATGTGCTTCCGTCATTACCCATTGTCTTTCATGCTAAAAAACACATCTTCACAGTATTTCATCAGGTCCCAACTTATATAGTTGTCATGCTATTAGCATATAGTCTGAGGCCTTGACAACTAGTTGTTTCTTCTACCATATTGAATAATCTTTGGGTGCATACCCTGTATTAAGTAAGTGTATAATTGCATCGAATTCTTTATCAACAATATCTATAGCAAATAGTTGCACATATAGTAAATTGTCCTCTAGGCTGGTGGCTTCCTTCCCACTTTCAATTCATGATTAGTGGTCAGGCCCAACATTTAGTCATCTTGGCTTCAAAATGACTTCAAAGTCAAATTCCGCCCCCCCCCCCCAACACTGGCTTATTGACCAGGTATTTTAGTGCAGAATGATTAGTGAATATTTTGAAGTATCCACCCAGTAGATAATGTCTGGATTTGTGTAATGCATAGACCATTGCAAGCCCTTGTCTTTCATTTGTGGTATAATTTTTCTCTACCGTTGATAGTTTCCTACTAGCAAATGCAATCGGGTGGTCAATTACGCCATCTCCTAGTTGGGTTAACACTATGCCCAACGCAATTGATGAGGCATCAACATGTATGTGGAATTATTTTTTCTAATCTAGAAATATTAATATTGGTGTAGTAGCCATTTTACCCTTTAGTTTATCTAGACTCTCCTGACAGATTTCATTCCATTCGAACTTGGCATATTTTCTTAACAGTTTCTCCATTTGGGTAGTTATCTCTGCATACCCTCTTATGAATTTTCGATAATACCCAGTATGTCCCAAGGTAGAACTAATTTGCGTGACTGATGTGGGTAGAGCAAAGTCCAAATAATTTCTACATGGCCCAGCAGTACACCAAAAGGTGCACAGAAGATACATTTTCTCAAGTTCAGCGCAATTTGATACTGGCGACACCTCTCCAGCACCATGGACAAGTTTTCAATATGGTCTCTTACCAGACCAAATACCAATCATCAAAGTATACTTTAAGAAACTTATGAATGAAATATTTAAAAGCAGATACTACTATTTAGGAAAAAATTGGAGGGGAATTTTTAAGGCCAAAGGGCATTACCGTGTATTGGTAGCATCCCCATTCTGTTACAAAGGTTGTCTTGTGTTGATCTTCTTGCGCAATTCAGACCTGATGGTATCCTAAGAAATCATCTGTGAATGAGTACATTTCTTGTCCACCAACGCTTTACAAAACCTCATCCGTGAAGGGTGTAGGAAATGGATCGTGCAAGTAGGCATCATTTAGTTTTCTCAGGTTGACACAGATTCTGACTTCACATATTTCCTTTTTGTCTTGGATGACTATGGGGCTTATCCATTCCAATTCTTCAAATGGATTAATAATTCCTGCCTCCAACATGCGATTTAGTTCTTCTTTTACTTTCTACTTATAGTGTGGGTTTAATCTATATGGTCATTGTTTCACTGGACTTGCATCGGGTTTGAGTGGAATTTTCATTTCACCCAAATATCCTACTATTCCCTTCATCTCCCTAAAATTTATTAGGAATAGGTCCTGAAATTCATGTAATAGATCAAAGATTTTGGCTATTCATCCCAGTAGTCTCCAATGTTGTCAAATTTCAGGTTTTCCTCCAATCCAATGTTAACCTTTTTAATCTTTAGCGGCTTAATGAACTGTTCACTAGAAATGCCACTTCCTTCTACCTCGCGTGATCCTTCGAATTCGGGAATATTGATATCGGTTGGATCATCATCTGGGTCCCCAGAGAGATTATAGCACATCATCCAATGTTGGACTATCTCACAGCATTGGTGGGAATGCGCAGCAGAAGGTTGAGATTCCACAATCTCCAGTGGGATCTTGGCAAATATTTTTTCCTTAATAGTTTTCAGCGCAATATCAACTGTAGGTTGTTCATCCACAAACTAGAATGTATAAGTGAATTTCTGTGCAACTTATTCCCATTCCCTTGTCTCCTGGCGTATCTCCATAGATGCATACAAACCTCATGGTGTTGTATCAAGAGTATGGATGAAATGATGAACCCACTCCTAGCGAGGGTAGTTCTAGAATGTTGTGGAACAGTGTTCCAAATATTCGACAGGATTGGATAACCCTATATATATTTGGGTTACAATTATAATTTCTTCTCTGAACCTTACTTCTAGTAGCCTTCTGCATTGTGGCCATTCAGTTATGGTTCTCTTATGCGTACCCCACCATCACGCAGGCATAAATTTTAATGCAAAGTCTAGTGTAGAAAGTGATTGTGTTTCTGTTACCAATTTTTCAAATTCAGTCAAGAACGCTGCCAAGTTAGGTAGTCCTTCATATGTGGGTAGTTGTCGCAACTGAGTTCCTACTCATCTGACTGACTTAGTTATCCTGGCACATTTTCTCGATGAGACTTCATGCAATCAGTTCTGCCACTTCTCTAGTGCCTCTCCTGAGTCTGATGTACATGAACTCTCACATTTCCAACTTAGGTTACCATCTATAGTAGGATTAATATAGTCTTCCCAAAGGGTGGTGTTGCAGCTGCAACATTTTTCCCAAATTCCAAAAAATTTGGGACCCTCCTTTTGTTTGGATTAGTTTTTTTTCCGTGAGTTAATTCAATGATTTTCCAGAAAGAATTTCTAAGTGCTGGGATTGATATACCAATTGCTTTGATTCCTCCTCTGATGCTTGAAGTAATCTAATGTTTGATCAGACTTTATCACTGCCTTTGGATGCATTTTCATCTTGTTCGAATCGGAAATTTGTTTGATTAAAGCTTCCGCCGTTGCGGCAAAATAGCGAGTATTGACTTCGAATTTTCTTTTCGATACGTTGGTTTTAATCGACAGAATATATGGCTGAATCAGAAGGTAGAAATCAAGGGACTGTTGGGGCGACCATGGTGTGAAGGCATAGCTTGACAGTTTTGTAAAAAATCAAATCGAAACCGGTAGGGTCGCAAGGGAGACAAGTGAAGGAAAAGACAAAATCGAAAGCAACAAAATACACAGATCTGAAAAGTCCATCAGTTACTCAGCTGATAATGAGCTTGCACAGAAAAGATGAAAAGGAGGAATATGAAACACTCGAAGAATCGAAGAGTCACACGTTTGGGGGGGGGAACCCAAGCGGTCTACTGATTTTGTTTAAATATTTGAAAGTTAGAAGTTACTAGGGACTTTTTCCTAGTTAGATTTGTGAAGACATATTGTAAGAAGAACTATTTCCTTTTGCAATAGATAATTACAGTTTTCCTGTTGGAGAAAGCTTGGTGGAATATTCAAATGTTGTGCTGTGGATTTGTTGAAGAGGAACTATTTTGTTTTCATCTTTGTGTCCATTAAATGTGAGACCGTTCTAACTCTTTGAACCTATGTTCTTGTATGAATCATCTCTGGTTTATTTTATGAATATTTCCACTATGAGTAATGATTGTTGTTCATAAACAATTGGCTATCTGGTTGCTCAAATATCTTTCAATGTTCATGCCTTTTGAAAGAAGTATCAGCTATCTAAGATTTTTCATAATGCAAGTACAAATTACATTACTCATTAATAAATGATAACTTTTATCCCTAGGGATAGGTTAGGTAGTTAGTTTTAATTTCTTTCTGTGTGTGATTTAGATGCGAGAGAGTTTAAGACGAGAGGTAAGAACCTGCGCATCACATTGTGACTACTCCTTCCATCTTTATCAATCTGCATGTTAAATAAGTAGTTGCATATCATACTTAAGTCAAAAAATACAAAAATATACACGGTGGACCGGGCCGCAATCGGTAAAACCTTTTTCTTTTGTTACTTGACCTACGGTAGCCGGACCGCAAACCGGACGGATTCCATACACCAAACAGTCACGGGCTAGTTGGGAACGTTGACTGGGGAGAATCCCTTACTGTTGTCGCCTACAAATTTCCAGGACTCAACATTTTTGTTGCTAGAAGGAGGGCCTCCAGTGCATGGCTGGTCGTGGAAACTTAATTTCCTGAGATTACCCCACCAGTAGATATTTGGAAGCTTTTGAATTAACCCAAGTACATACGAGTTCTGGTTCTACCTGTGAAGAAAGTAAACCCAGGTTCATCTTACAATTTTCCTGACTCAAACTCTTGTCTGTTCACCTTGTTCATGGCTGGTGTGAATGTGAATCAACCCAACCCTTTGCCGGCATGGAGAGCTAGATCACCTTTGAACCTCATGCCTCCATTGCATAACCTACCTCAAGCTTTTGATAATCTATTACCTAAGTTTGACCGCGAGGAAAGGATTGTTGTAGATGACCACTTGCAAAGTTTCTATTTGGTAGTAGAAGGGTTAAAGGTTGGGGAGTACGAAGATGTTGTCTGTAGATTATTCCCTCACACCTTGAAAGGGGCAGCTGCTTCCTGGTATTTTAGTTTGCCGGTAAACTCTATTTCTGATTGGGACACTTTCGAAAGAATGTTCAGAAGGAAGTACATATCCCAAAAGACACATGCATCACTAATAAAAGGTCTTGGTTTGTTAAGAAAAGAGAAGAATGAGAAGGTACATAGTTTCACTCAAATATTTTCAACATACCTAAAGAACTTTTCTGAAGCTGACATACCCTCTGATAAGGTCTTAATTGAATATTTCACCTCCGCCCTAGGACCTGAATTAGCTATGTTTGCCAAAATGAAAACCAAGCCTATGTTGGTAGAGACTTATGAAGAATCAGAAAAGGTAGAGGCTGAAAAGGAAAGTATAGAAGACTATCCTGATCAACTAAGAGAAAAGACTATCGAGAGAAGAACATTATTACTGTCTAAACCTCAAGCTGAACAATCACATGATTATCAGGGAATGATGACAATGCTTCAGAAGCTATCTAACCGAATAATAGATCTGGAGAGAGAAAAGGAAGTTCAGAAAACTTATAAACCCCACTACCAAAAAAGGGAGGATAACAACCAATGGCAAGTCCCTCCACCAAATTTAGCATCAATGAACATAACAGAAATAGGGGGGGGATAATTTCTGTACTTTTCACCAGCAACCTCACTCTGAAAAGAAGTGCCCTCAATGGTTGAATTCAATGTCATTGGTGATGAATAAGTTGCTGAACTCTAAATTGACTAAAGACAGTGATGAAGAAGGAGGAAAAAAATAGACCATAGAGAAACAAGGTGAGGATACCATGTTTTCATGGGATGGTGTCTCGCTTTTTGACACTGAAGAGAGCACTCTCAAATATCAATACACACCTACAACAACAAAAGATAAGAACCTAACAATTAAGGACAATGCAATAATTTCGAAGATTAAAAAACTGCAGGAGAATGTCAAGAGACAGGTAGAAGTGAATGTTGAAGACAAAACACCTGAAGCCACTACCCTCAACCAGGAGGCAGAGCCGAGCAATGAGACTGTCAAACCTGTGGAAGATGTTGAGGAAGGAAGCGCTGAAAAGGTTAAGGAAGTTAAAGAGGAGATACCCACCGAAAAGTAACCTGTGGAAGAAAAAGTCGAATCAACTGGGGAAAGGAAAACTAGAACCCCATCTTTCCTTTTAACTCTGGAAATTTTGAACCATAAGGTGCATAATTGTCTGGTGGACTCTGGATCATCGGTGAATGTTATTCCTCTTGCAATCTACAAAAAAATTAATGGGCAGCCAAAACCTACTGATTGGGACGTCACTCAACTAGACAAGACTAGTGTCAAAGTAGTGGGGGAGATGAAGAATGTTTTGATTTGATTGTCTGCAAATAAAAAGATATGTTAGTACCTTAACATTGTAGTAGTAGACATACCTAATGGCTATGGATTGATCTTGAATCGAGATTGGTCAGCACGACTAGATGGTTACTTTGCTTCAGACTGGTCACACCTATGGTTGCCTCAGAAGGGTAGCCCAAAACTGATTAATATTTTAAGAGAACCCTACATGAAGCACAATGTTACTGGGCTAGGAGAGGGAAATGAATTTGCTGATTCTGTCCGGGGAAACTATCTAACTGGGTTTAAGCTAAGAAATCATACCTCAAGAAAGGCCAGTTCGATGATTGACACTCAGCCTGAGCTCCTTCAACTTCCTCAGGTCGAAAGGGATGAATGTAGGATAGTAGACATATGTTCAATTTCAAAAATAGCAGAGCTAGACCATGGTTAGATGTCTCATGTCTATAATCCAGCCCACCCGCTAACTCCCTAAGATTAAAGATATTCAGGAGTGGGCAAAATTTTTTCTTTTCTTTTGCTTTGTACATAAATAAATTGATATGTTTTCTTTAATGCTTTGATTATTGATTTGAGTTTGTTCTATTTTAATTTATAGCTTTGATGATTTCTTTCATTTTCACCGCTTTGTTAGTAGTTCTGTTGATTTTGAATAAAGAGGCAAACTTTTGGTTGCAATGGAAACATCAGGGTTCTTTATTAACTGAAATCTTGAGTAAAATACTGTGCTTTGAAACATATAATGTCTTCTAGTAGCAGTTTTCCTAACTGGCCATGCATTCATTGAAGTCTTACTTAACCCCTGTAAATAAATCAGAAGTAAAGAGGTCCGGAATACTATTTCAAGGCTCCATCCATTTCACATCTTAAATATCCAAGGGGGTGACAGTGAAAGACCCACAGAAAGGAAGCAAGCTAAACAGTATATCATATATAAATGATCCCATGCCATAATTTCAGAAAAGCTAAAAGCTATCAAGATTCAAAACTCCTTAAAATAAACAAGACATATCAAAGCAAAGTATCAAAAGCATGAATTTCAAATTGCCAAAAGTTCCTCTCCATCCGTGAGATGAAATGCCAATTCTTCTCTCACACAAAAGGGCACTATGGGATAGAGGAGCCTAAATAAAATTCAGAAAGAAAGGAAAATGGAGGACTCAAAAGAACTAAAGTTCTAATGGCACAAAAGTGCAATTGGCATGGGAATGAGGAACAAAAGGATAATGTTGTTTACTATTTGTTACAATCCCGTGGAATCCAAGAATGAAACTACCTAAGGATGGGTAAAATAAACCTCATTCATTAGGCCTCAAAATAGTCATTCAGACTTGCAACGTTTCTGATGTTACCATTTCCCAAAGAATGGACTACTTCTCAATGGTTTAAATGCTTGATTTGGCCTGCTTAGGGATACAAACATCTAGAAGATTTCAGCTTTCATCTAGATGGTCTTGAACTGGGAAAGAGTTAATTCAGAAATCTGGGGTTCACCTGGTAGTCGCCAATTGTTGCAGCTGCAACATTTTTCCCAAATTCCAAAAAATTTGGGACCCTCCTTTTGTTTGGATTAGTTTTTTTTTCGTGAGTTAATTCAATGATTTTCCAGAAAGAATTTCTAAGTGCTGGGATTGATCTACCAATTGTTTTGATTCCTCCTCTGATGCTTGAAGCAATCTAATGTTTGATCAGACTTTATCGCTGCCTTTGGATGCATTTTCAGCTTGTTCGAATCGAAAATTTGTTTGGTTAAAGCTTCCACTGTTGCGGCAAAATAGCGAGTCTTGACTTCAAATTTTCTTTCCAATACGTTGGTTTTAATAGACAGAATCTATGGCTGAATCGGAAGGTACAACTCAAGGGACTGTTGGGGTGACCACGGTGTGAAGGCGTAGCTTGACAGTTTTGTAAAAAATCAAATCAAAACCGGCAGGGTCGCAAGGGAGACAAGCAAAGGAAAAGAAAAAATCGAAAGCAACAAAATACGCAGATCTGAAAATTCCGTCAGTTACTCAGCTGATAATGAGCTTGCACAGAAAATATGAAAAGGAGGAATATGAAACGCTCGAATAACCAAAGAGTCACACGTTTGGGGTGGGGAACCCAAGCAGTCTACCGATTTCGTTTAAATATTTGAAAGTTAGAAGTTACTAGGGACTTTTTCCCAGTTAGATTTGTGAAGACATATTGTAAGAAGAACTATTTCCTTTTGCAATAGATAATTACAGTTTGCCTGTTGGAGAAAGCTTGGTGAAATATTCAAATGTTGTGCTATGGATTTGTTGAAGAGGAACTATTTCATTTTTAGCTTTGTGTCCATTAACTGTGAGACCGTTCTAACTCTTTGAACCTATGTTCTTGTATGAATGTTCTCTGGTTTATTTTATGAAGATTTCCACTATGAGTAATGAGTGATGTTCATAAACAATTGGCTATCTGGTTGTTCAAATATATTTCAATGTTCATGTGTTTTGAAATAAGTATCAACTATCTAAGATTTTTCATAATGCATGTACAAATTACATTACTCATTAATAAACAATAACTTTGCTCCCTAGGGATAGGTTAGGTAGTTAGTTGTAATTTCTTGCTGTGTGTGATTTAGATGCAAGAGAGTTTAAGACGAGAGGTAAGAACCTGCGCATCACATTGTGACCGATCCTTGCATCTTTATCAATATGCATGTTAAATAGGCACTTGCATATCATACTTAAGTCAAAAAATACAAAAATATACACGGTGGACCGGGCTGCAACCGGTAAAACCTTTTGTTTTTGTTACTTGAACTACGGTAGCCGGATCACAAACCGGACGGATTCCCTACACCAAACAATCACGGGCTAGTTGGGAACGTTGACTAGGGAGAATCCCTTACTATTGTCACTTGCGAATTTCTAGGCCTCAACAGGTGGTTATATTGTAGATGGTGTCCAGGTGGTCACCATGCCATTCATTGAATACCGGTTCAACATAACTTAGTCATTCTAGTGGTTCAAGGGGTGCAACGACCCACATCTCATCATATTCAAATGATAGGATCCTTCTTTTGAAATTTAGGATCATTTGGTTTTCCATTTGCCAGTCAATCCCAAGCAGCGCAGGGTATGGGGTGGTATCGTCTACTATGTCTATGACTTCGAAGTCTGCAAAAGTGCATAATCCTTCAATGTCCACTTAAACTTGACCCAGCCTGCCAATAGGGATGACCTTTGCATAATTTTCAAGCCTTAATTGAATGGGGGACCATTCTAAGGGTGGCTTGCCCATTATTTCCCATGTTTTGCGTGTTAAAATGTTGACATCAGATCCCAAGTTGAGAATGATATAGTTCATATCATAGTAATCAATTTGTGCGGTCATCCTGAGTTCACATCCTATCTTGAGCGTGGTCTTGATACTGTTAACCTTCTTTAGCAGAGGGTCTCCCTCTTAAAGAGTCTCGATGAGTGCTTCCAATTCTACAATTGCTTCCTTATCCTTGATTAGTGCTAAACAAATTGACAAGAAAGGTTTAAGTTTACTACCCTTATCTGCAATTTTGTTTGTACTTCATTGTTCAGATATATTCTGGAATATTTCAGGAACATCTTTCTCTTGGCTTGAGGTAGATGGTTGTTCTACACCAATGAACTCTAGACACACATCCATGAATATGTGCTTTTTCTCTTGAATGTCAATTGGCACTTTCTTCTTTGTGGTAGGTTGCCCTTGGGGTTGCGCATGCATCACAGGATTTGTCTGCATGGCTTGGTATGGACCTATCGTAGAACCTCCCCTCGTGACTACTGCCACTTTAGGTTCTCGTGGTTAAACGACTATCATCTATATATTGATATTGGCATTTGGATTGGGAGCATTCGACACAGGATATGGTGCAGGGTTTGGTGTAGGGTTTTGTGCAGGGTTTTCTGCTGGGTTGGCTGGTCCATGAATCTGGGCTTGCCATCAAGCAATGAGATTTGGGTGTTTCTACAAATTGTGATCCTATCTGCAGTATGAGCAAGTCCTTGTAGGTTCTAGGAATTCCCTAGCGTAATGCCCCGATACTCCACAATTGTAGCATACAACTGGCCCTATTCCTCAACCAAATCCTTCTCCTCCTCGACCAAATCCTCCTCCTCCCCGACCCCTGAAATTACCATCCCCCTTTGAGGTGGTTTTAATAGGTATTGCGGTTGCTAGTACTGCTGATGGTACAAGTTATACGGAGCTGTATTCTGAAACTAGGGTGCCATCTGGAACTGCTATGGAGATGGGAATTGTGATGTAGCATGAAATTGAGGAGGCGCCTGGAACTTAGGGGGGTATGTTCAATAGTTACTTGCTCTTCCATCTTCATTAAATATGCATCTACCATTTTCTCTCTCATGAGTTGGTAGGCCCTACAATATTTTTCATCATGGCCTATGGATTTACAAAATTTACAATATAGACTAGTGGGTGTACATACCGTCTTGTGCATGAACAAGTAATCGGTGTCCCAATGTCCTCTTGTTTGGAATATATTAAACCAAGGTAATCCTTGGATATTCAATGGTCTTGGCCCACCGGACGAGACGTAGTTCATATATGCAAGGAGTTCATCTTTGGTATGTGCGTCGGTTCGACATCGGGTACACTAGGGGTCTTCGTGTGCTTATTTTCCCCTTTTCATATCTTGGAGTTGGATATTCATATTAGCCAATTAAGACGGAATCTGTATCATCCCTGTGGCACCGTCCCCTATGGGCGAAGCCTCTAGATTCATTGCTAACTCCAATGCCTTCGTCTGTGTTGTGATCTTCTGCTGCATGAGTGACCCTCTTATATGTGGTTGCAGCGCAGCAATAAACCACTCTTTATGCTATACATTGGACATTTGGAAGCTTACCATAGCCATCAGCAACTTGAATCTTTGGTCAAAATCCCACACACTTTATGCTAGAGCTTGTTTAATCTCCTTAATCTCAGTGATACATTGTGACTCTGATTTAGGTTTTCTAAACTCTGAGATCATTGCAGCTCAAATTTCCTCGAGGGTCTTCTGTGGCGTTCTGGCTGGGATGGTACAAAATTTCATGAACCAATCTAGGGTGCAACCCCTTAAGGTCGTAGTCATCTACGCTTTATTGATGTCAGTCCCATGGACCAAACATACCATCCACACAGCTTCACATAGGAACCAATGTTGTTCAAGGTATTCTATTCCATTTCCATTAAATGTAGGTAACCGGACGTCTGTCACAGCCATTGGGTTGGCATTCGGGTAATCTAGGATAGGGTTCAACTGAGTCGCACTAGTTTCAGGACTAGTGTTGTTTGAGTTAGAGGTCCTTTCAGGGGATGAGACTCTAAATCTCATCTTAGGCGATATAGCTAGTGTTATATAATTGTGCTCTAACCCTAATGTTTCGTTAGATCTATCTGGGTCTTCAGATCATTCCAACATCGGGCTATAGTCCTCCTCTTCATCACAAGACCCTTCATCTTCGCATGACCAAATTTCGTGTTCACTTCCTTTGAAAAAACTAGGATTCCATCGGCCCCTTTCGGTTTTCCTTCTCTTTCCTGATCTAAATCTTCTCCCACTCCTTAGGACTCCAACCTTGAATTCAGGTTCCGTTCTTCTAGGGAACATCTTCACATACTCTTCCCCATGTTCTTACCTACTTGTTAGCGACATATCCCCTTCCTAGACACACGGCTAAGCTATCTAGTTCCAAAAAACCCTTCTCATAAGCAAGTACTTTTATCCATGTACTTATGCTCAATAAGTATCTCCTTCATGGTCCTTAGAAGAAATCTCATTTAGCTTCACTATATGAAGTTAAGGTATATATTGTAAGCTCGGTAATATACCCTTGCAGTATACTATCAACCCAAAAATAAACAGCTCTGGAGAAAACGTTACTTACACTGGTTACCTTTTGAACCAATTGGTCGCTCCACTCGATAATCTCCCTTGTCTGGCAGTTGGTCCATCTAGATTCCAATCCTACCAACCATTCATGTAGTAAAATAGGGAACTCAGCAAAGAATATCTCATGAATATCAAAGTATATATAATCATCTAACCATCTTTCTCTGTTGACCCGTGTTCCTACGCTTTCTTCTTGTGCAAACGCCAGTGTTTTAGCATCCAACCAGTCTTCTATCTCCTCCTTCATTGGGTGCCATAACGTCTCCCCGATTTAATTAAAAAAAAAGAGTCCAGGAAACAGGACCATTTGTTGGCCACTTTTCCCCACTTACGCAACCCAGATTCTGCACAGCCCACTATTCCAGCAACTACCCGCGATACCGGCCCAATAGAGCAAGCCCCATCGGCAAAACCTACGAAGTAGGCATAGTCTCACCTGATATATCTCATAGATGGGTAACCTCTAGGACCATTTTTCCATGATAGTCAGGGAAGTATAGTCCCTTGGCTCGCAACCAAGGAGCTGAATGAAGGCAGCAGAGCGGCTGGACGAAGGAGTTGGTTGTGCGTGAATGAGCACAATTGTATGTCATCATGCGCAACCTAACTTTGCTTTCTCCCTCATAACTGGTGCAACTCGTGCGGTGCAGCTGACTCACATCAATCGACTCTATGACTTAAGTTGGGATTCATAACATGAATTATACAGTGTCAATTCAGTAAGATATTTTGTTCATCCATCTACCAATTGCAAGAAACTAACAGGAACTGAACCACAATCAGCATTATACGAAAAGAAACTATTAATCAATCACATAAACATTCCCCACATCAATCATTCATTTTAACACAAGAAATAACGTGGAAACCCTTCTGGGAAAAACCACCAAGGTGCTCTTCATCTGGCATGAGAAAGGATATAGCACCTTGCATTCTGCAAGATGCAGACTGATCTTGAGATATGTCTTTAACTTCAAACTCATAGTTCTCATTCTCTCTATCTTATTTCTCTTAATCTACTTCTACTACCTACATATCCACACATAGCCTGGATCGACCCTCTTAGCATCTTCGTCACTCTAGCAGAGATTTATCCTTCCACTATTCTAATTTCCTCTCCCTTAGATCTGCTCTCTACAAATATATACATCTCTCTTCTATAAAATCCATTCCGTAATTATGACTAAAAAAAATCCAACCATATAACTATTACATCTCTCCTATTTATACTATTTTACATTACCACATTAGGTCGACTTGCTTACAGGAAGTCTATTAAATGTCACCATCAGCCTGGCCCCAGGCTACATCTGTGGTGATCATGACTTGACACGAGGCATTAATGGCCTTACTTACTGTTGGGCTCTGATCTACCAATGTGAATCAGACCTTAAATCTATATCAATCTGAGTCAGTAAGCTTCGAGGCACATCCAAGTTTTAGGACTTAGAGCTAGACTTGTTTAGAAAATTTAATTATTTGTGAAGTGAACCTACTAACAGATGAAAAATACTGTAACTTAAAGATACAAAAATCCTTTTACAGGGATAACTTCATTTGTTCCTTTTTAAGTACACAGCAATCGATTTATGAAAGCAATCTATTGATGAAAGGACTGAGATAAAAAGAAATTAAACAATAACTCTAACCCTAGGATACAGACTACAAAGTTCTGCTCAATACTCCAGCGCTGAATGAACAATTAACCATTAAATTCCCTTACAGGACAATGTTCGTAATTTATAATTGTTCTAACACTTTATCTTTAAATGAGCAGCAATGTATAGCATATGAAAATCACAGTCTAAACCGTTCTTTTAATATTTAAAATAAATGACAGAGCTCATGTAAATGTAAGTAATGTGCAACACATTGAAATCATAGCTTGAACCATTAAATGAGAGAACAGAACTGTAATAAAATCGATTTAAAACTAGCTGAATTCGTTCTGCAATAATAAACTAAAAACTACACGGATTAACACATACCAATGGCACAATATAAATCGCCTGCATCAAATCAAATCGCTGCAAACATTCAAATCGCTACACCGGCAAGTAAAACAATGTGTAAACTCAACAATGGGGGCCCTCCACTGCCTCATCCACACACACAGTTGAAGATTTACAGAACTATAACTCTAGATGTATTCACCATAAATCAATTACACAGTAAAAACCACGCAGTTCAGAAGCAAAATGCGTTCTTCCCAAAATCGTGATGGTTCTTCATTGTTTTGTGAAGTACTTATACAAATTCGAAATAAAATTGGAAATGCTATAATCCTGTAAACTAATTAATAAACATAGCCATCGAGATCCTCATCAGAATCGTGAAACTCAACAAAATCAAAACTGCCCCTTCTTTTGTGTTGAACAGGAGCACAGGTGGCCGCCTTTGACTGAGGTTGACTTGACATCTGTAAAGGCCACATCACTGATTCGTTGAATGTTCATCCATGCTTGGACACTGAGGATATTTCCTCTATCTTCCAGTTCCCACCTAGCTGTCCTGGAAATGCTCAATCTTGGAGATAATACGGGAAGTTAGTACATCCCGTAATCTAAATAAAAATCTTAGTTAAAATGCTTAAAAAGTCTCAAAACTCAATTTATTAGAAAGTAATGACATTATACCTCTTAACCAAGGTTCATGGGTGAACTTTAAAGATTTTCTAATCAAAATGAAGGTTTTATGAAGGGAAATGAAATATATCTAAGTGGCAAAAAGAGGTCAAAACGGTGCCCAACATCTCCCCCAAGAGGAAACTGTTGCATGTCCCCATGCCAAAAAATGTTTGACCCTGTTCAAAACCAAAATTTTACTGCTGATCATCTTGCTTCTAGTCTTCTGTCTGTGATGATGCATTTGTTGAAGCCCGAGATGCATATAGGACCTTCAGTCTCTCATACCTAGCCTTATAAACCTTCCTTTTATTATACCATCTGTATGCTTGTTTAGTGATGCGTGTCCTCTGAACCTTCAGCTTCCTATTGACTTCTATTAGCTTCTCATTCTTTTGCTCAAGTTCCTCTATTTCAAGTTTTAATCTTTTAATCTCTTTAATGCTTTTAGAAGCCTTCTTTTTCTTCATTTTTATTGGAGTTTGCTCAGAATTGGTATCTATTCCAAATTCTTCATGCTCTTGGGCTGAATCTTCCCTTTCCATAGCTTGTTGTTCTGAGAAAAGAGAAGCTAAACTTTTAGGTAATTCCTGTCCTAACTGCTTCTTTTTTTCCTTCTCTTGCTGGTCTAAAAAGAGGTTGATCCTTTTTTCCTACTTGATCACCTCATCAGGATCTTGGATATCTTGTCCTTTTTCAGCTGCTGGATCTTCTTCTTGACTCTCCAAGGCTTGTATATGTTCTTCATCTTCTAATGCTGATTGGATTTGAGCTTTCTTATACTTTCTTGGCTTTCTCTGGTAGGTGGTGAAGATCTGATCTTGTTTTTGATACTGTTTTTCTTTTCTCTTCACACTTCTAGTTTGTATCCTTCTCTGAGGATATTTTGAACTTGCTGCCTCAGAGTTGTCCTCATCATCAATAATCAGCAACACTTCTTTCTTTTTCTTCTTCCCCTTTGGTGGTTTTGAGCTTGTTGCCTTAGGGTATGTGATCATCAACAATTCATCTTCTTTGAGACCTTCTTCAAGCAATTCTTCCTACTCTTCAAACTGATTGTTAACTACAAATCCTGACCATGTCAAATTCTGCCTTTGTAACTCATGCTGGATGATGATTTTAATAAGTCCATAGTGAAACAGGCTTGTCATCTTGTCTTTTGGACGCCTTTGGACAGCTTTGGCCATCTTAGTCAAACTCTGTAGCAAGAAATAAGGCATATTGATCTCACATTCACCTTTTAAATGTTGCAGCAGCTTGATGTGATAAACGTAAACAATGCTGAATCTGCCTTCACAAGTAATAAATTTTTGAATAATGTAAACTAGTTCATCCCAGGGATGAACTAGCTAGCTTCTCGGTATCCCTTTTTTCCAATTGACTGACCCTGCTCTTGACCTGCACAAAAATGGCATCCATGCTTTCTCTTTAAACTGTTTAGTCTTGAAAAACCTTTCCCCTTGCTATGGTAGGCCAGTAACTTGTGCTAGGATGTCTTCTGACAGTCTAAAATGCAAGTTCCCCACTCTAACTCTTTCTCCATCAAAGGTTTCAGCAAAAACTAAACTAGCCTGCTCATTATGCCCATTAAATTTTTCAAAGAAATTTACCCACTGCTTACTTTCAAAAATCTCCATGCAAGTTTCATGAATATCAGTGGAATTAAACTTTGCTGGTTCAAATCTAGCTAACATTTTGAATTTAAACAGAAAACTTCAATTTTTAACTCTGTCTTTGTCTTTCTGTCCCCACAATAATACTCTGAATTTGTAGGATTTATGTTGGTCTGAACAGAGTATTCAACAAAGAAAATGGTTTTAAGCTTTACCTCTTCTCTGGTGTGATTATTTTTACTTCCTCCTACACGATTTACACAGTGATTGGAGTATTCACGGCATCCCTCACACTGACTGTCTTTCCTCCTGCGCGATTTCTTCAGCAAATGGTGTCTGCACACTTTCTTTTTACTGACTTTCTCTCTTCCTGCGCGATTTCTTCAACAAATGGTGCATTCACACTTCCTGTAACTCACAGCTTCCTTCTCACTGTCAATTATCTTCCACAACACTCAATTTTTGCAGAGACAACAATTGAACTCGGCCTCAAGGAAAATGACCAAGTCGTGGTCTCTAATTTTACCAATACATAATGCAGGAATCGAGTTTACTTACATGCTGTCGTGGGGCATCATTCCACGTTTTCCTTCATCATTTCAAAAACGTGCTTCTTCATTCAATTACTCATGAAAATGAAAGGTAAGGTTTTGATTTATAATCTTTTATATGCCCATCGTTTAATGCACCAGCTATAATGTATACTTCAGTCTCATTGTATACCCAATGTTTTTAATAAACAGGCTATAAAAAAAGGACTTTTTTTCTCTTAAAATAAACCTTTTTCCTTTATAAAAACTATGCTAAAGATATATATAACCTTGTTTTCTTCCTCAAATTACCTAATGCATAATGCACTAAATATATATATAACCTTGTTTTATATGCCCATCGTTTAATGCACCAGCTATAATGTATACTTCAGTCTCGTTGTATACCCAATGTTTTTAATAAACAGGCTATAAAAAAAGGACTTTTTTTCTCTTAAAATAAACCTTTTTCCTTTATAAAAACTATGCTAAAGATATATATAACCTTGTTTTCTTCCTCAAATTACCTAATGCATGATGCACTAAATATATATATAAAAGAAACTTTTGGAATTCGTTTATGTCAAAATATTTCACTTTTTGCTAAGAAGGAGAACCTGTTTGTCTTTAAACCAAGAAGAAAACTCTGCCTGTAGAGTGCAGTATGTATCCTGTAGAATGCAGCATGGTTTTTGGCCATTTACAATTTTCCTTGGGTTTGATCCCGACAAACATCTTGACCTCTAGGGTGGAAAAATGAAGTGCTGGTAGAGACTAATGGAAGGTAAGTAGAGTAATGGAAGAGACTTATCAGAATAATGAAAAAATAGGCAGTCAAGATTTACAATAATTGGTAACATGTCATCACTTAATAACAAAGAATTCTGAAACTTTTTAAAACATAAAACTATAAATTCTTACAGACTTTGCTTGATATCCCTGTGTGATGAGCTTGCTGCCTGATGAAGTTGGTTTATATTCTGATTGTCCTTCTGATGTCTTCTGTCTACTGCTATCTCATATTCCTTCAGCTTCACTGAAAGTCAGGTCCTTCTGTAGATCTCTTTTGCCTTACTAGAAGTCAGGTCCCTCTGCATTTAAAAATCCCTTGTATTGCTGGTAATCAAGTCCCTCTGCATATAAAAATCACAATCCTCTGAATATGGAAAGACTTAGAGGGTTCTAAATGCTTATCCCCCTCACAAGCCTACCTTTTGACTTGTCCTCAAGTCAAACAAGATATTCATTATTTGGAAAACAAAACTATGTAAAGAAACAAGAAATTGAAGAAGATATTTTTGTGAATTTTCAATGGCCAGGAAAACCTGGTTTTCCAAAGAAAATTCAAGTTTATATTGTGCCAGTAAACTGGTTTTCACAACTAAACTTCTTTTTTTTCTTATATATATATATATATATATATATATATATTGTTTTCTTTTTCTCTTTTTGTTTTATTTTCTTGCTGTATCAAATCAGCTAAGGAGCAGGTGAAGGAAAAACACTGATGTGTCTATCCAGCATTTGCATTTCCTTTTGCTGTGAAATTTGTTGTATAAAATCTGCCTTGTTGATAGGTTTGTTGTATAGCTTGAGCCGGTGGCCATTGACCACAAATGTACGTGCTTCATCATCTATGGTTTGGAGTTTAACTGAACCATTATCATAGACTTCAAGAATCTCATATGGACCAAGCCAGTGAGTAGTGAATTTGGCTTTGAAGTCTTTAAAATTTGAGTCAAACAGTAGTGCCTAGTCACCAATGTGAAATTGCTTCTTTTTGATAAATTTGTCATGCCATTGAGCTCGCTGCTGTTGTATTAGAATATTGTGTTCTATGACAGCCTGTCTTATCTCATCTAGCTGATTCAACTGAAGTATTCTTTCTTGCTGAGCCTTAGAAAGATCCATGCCCAAATCTGCTGCTAACTTGAAAGTATGAATTTGAAACTCTATAGGGAGGAGGACTTGCTTACCGTAGACAAGTTGGTAAGGAGAAAAACCAGTACTGTTTTTCCAAGTGATCCGGTATGCCCATAAAGCTTCAGTAAGCTTTGCTGACCAATCCTTCCTATGCATCTGAACAGTTTTGGTGATGATGCCTTCTAGGGTTTTATTTGTAGATTCCACTTGTCCATTTGCTTGTGGATGGTAAGGGGTGGACTTTCTGTGCTTGATCTTGTACTTTTCTGCTATCTCCTGCACTAGTTTGGAAGTAAACTGGGCACCTTGATCAGTTACAATTTCCCTAGGTACCCCAAACCGGACAAAGATATCCTCCAAAAGAAAGTTTACTATAGTCTGCTCCATGGCTCTTGGTAAAGGCTTGGCCTCTACCCACTTAGTAACATAGTCCGTACAGACCAAAATATACTTCTTCCCTTGTGATGGTGGATTAATTGGACCAATAAAGTCAAGGGCCCACTTTTCAAATGGTTCAATGAGGATTTGGGGATGGAGTGGCATTTCATTAGACCGGACTGGACGTCCCATCTGTTGACAAGTATCACAACTTCTAACATACCTCTTAGCATATTTGAAAATAGTAGGCCAATAATACCCCAGATTGAGTATCTTGTATGCTATCCTTTTATCTGCAAAATGACCACCACACGGTTCGTCATGACATGCCTTTAAAATATCTAAGATTTCATCCTGTCGTACACATCTTCTTATAATTAGGTCATATCCTGTGTAAAAGAGGTCACCATTAACCCATATATGCCTAGCACTTTGTTTAATTATCTTTTTCTTTTCTTTAGGTGTCATAGATGGTGGTAATTGTCCTGATGATAAGTAATTAGCAATGTCAGCATACCAAGGAGTGATAACAAAAATTGCAAACAGGTGTTCATTAGGAAAACTATCAGAAACAGGAACAATCTCACCAGTATTGTGTAAACGAGACAGGAAGTCTGCTACTTGATTTTCTCATCCCAGTCGATCTAGAACAGTGATGTTGAATTCCTGCATTAGTAACAACCATCTAGTAATCCAACCATTAGTGATAGACTTGTTCATTAAATATCGTAAGGCTGAATGATCTGTATGGACAAAAATTTCATAACCAGTTATGTAATGACGGAACTTATTTACAACATGAACCACCGCCAACATTTCCTTTTCAGTGACTGTATAGTTTAACTCTGCAGGTGTCATATTTTTACTTATAAAATAGATTGCATAAGTCAAAGTATGTTCTTTCTAGCCCAATGAGGCCCCTATTGCAGTAGCATAGGCATCAGTAGAAATATGAAAAGGTAATGCCCAATTTGGTCCCCTTAAAATGGGTGCAGTTGAGAGCTTCTCCTTGAGTGTCTGAAATGCAGATTGACAATCAGTATCCCAATTAAAATTCACATCTTTGGAAAGCAATTTAAACAATGGCAGAGCTATCTTACTGAAATTTGCAATAAATCGCCGATAATAGCCTGCATACCCTAAAAAGCTTCTTACATCTGTTTGAGTTGTTGGTTCAGATAAATTGTCAATAATTTGAATTTTATCAGGATCTACTTTTATACCAGATGCAGAAATGTGATGTCCTAAAACTATCCCTTCAGTCATCATCATAAAAAAAATTTCATTACTGAGGGAAATATTTGAGTCAACACACCTTTTTAAAATTTTCGCCATATTTGCCAAGGAATCCTCAAATGTACTTCCATACACAGTAAAATCATCCATGTAAATTTTGACACACTCATGAATTAGGTCTGCAAAGATGGCCAAGATGGCCCTCTGAAAGGTGGCTGGGGTGTTACATAAGCCAAAAGGTAAAACCTTGTAGGCATAGGTGCCCCAGGGACATGTAAAGGTGGTTTTGTCTTGGTCTTCTGTTGCAATACTGATTTGATTATACCCACTGAAACCATCTAAAAATGAAAATTATTCTTTTCCAGCTAGGGTATCCAACACTTGATCAATGAAAGGCAATGGAAAGTAGTATTTTAATGTTGCTTTATTTAATTCCCTATAATCCACACATATATGCCATTTACCATTCTTTTTAGGAACAACAACCAAGGGAGAGACCCATTGGCTGTCCGAAATGGGGTAGATAAACCCTACTTTTAACAACTTTTGCAGCTCTTCCTTAACTATTTCTTTTAATATAGGGTTCATTGTGCATTGTGGTTGTCTAAGAGGCCTGATCTTATCATCTGTGTAAATGTGGTGAGTGCATGTCTCATGATGAATCTCGGGCATATCAGTGTACTCCCAAGCAAATGCATGGGAATGTTTATTCAGTAAATTAATCAATTGTTCTTCTTGTGATGTAGTAAGATGTGCACTTATATTCAAACTTTTGCCTGGACTTATTTCAATTGTCTTACTTTGAATATCTCTGATTGAATGAACATTGAAAATATCATGAAGTGCCAATGCTAGAGAATGTACTGTGCAATTTTCTTGAAAATTATAACCCAAAACTTGATTTGTTGTAGCATATTGCATGTCTCTTAATTCTTCAGAAATATCAGGTTCAGCTATAAAATAATCTAACAAATATTCATTGTTTGCTTCTTGAAAGTCAAAGAACTGCTTGATACTCAGGATAGGCTGAATTACTTCTTCTTCTTGTTCCTTAGTCTCATTAATCCATGACAGCTGATCTAATGTAGAAGGTCTTTGGGAAGAACGGTAAAGTGTAATTTGTTTTCTTTTTGTCCCATGTGAAATAAGCATGCTACCTGACCTACACCCTATGAAGGCATCTGCTGTTGCCAGCCATGGTCTGCCAAGAATCAAAGGGTGACCTCCTAGGTTAGATTTTGGCTGAATCACTATAAAATCAACAGGATATTCCAGGAGTCTAAAGAAACAGTAATATCTTCTAAGACCCCTTCAGGTATAATTTTAGACCTATCAGCTAATTCCAAGACTGTTGTGGTTGGTCTGAGATTTGTCAAATGAAGGTATTCCATTGTCTCAAGTGTCATAACATTAATGGTAGCACCCAAATCGATCAATGTTTTTGGAATTGAAAAATTATTAATAGTGATTGTAACCATTGGAATCCCAGGATCCATATACTTTTCAATGAAAATAGTGTTAGACATTAATCCTGCTAAATTGCCTACCACATGAATTTTTTATGGATCCTTCTTCCTTTTATTAAGACATAATTCCTTAACTACCTTAGTGTAAATTGGAATATCCTTTATAGCCTGCAGTAGAGGAATTTTGACATATGCATTTGTTAACTCATTCAAAACATCAAAATCAGGTAAAGAAATTGAAGGTTTTTCTTTGATCAACCTTTCTGGAAAAGGAGGCTCATATGTTACTAATGTTTTTCCTTTTTGACTCTGATTTTTTGACTGAGATTTTTCTGTATTTAATTTTTTTGGAGTTTTCTCATTTTCTATTTGTTCTTCCAAAATAACAGGAGATTCTTTTTGTAAGGTTTTCCCAGATCGTAAATTGATATTTTGCAGTGGAAGAACTGAATAGGGAAGTGCCATTCCATCATCAACATTATACATGGGTCTATCTATTTTATTGTTTGGATTGGGAATTGGTTGAGCTGGTAGTTGGGTAGGCTGAGGTGGAGGCTGATTGGATGGAAATTGAAGCTGTTGAGGTGGTGGACCTAATTGAGGAACCATATTGGGTTGTTGAAAACATGGAACTTGGAAAGATGGGGCCTGGACTTGATGCTGCTGGTATTGGGGATAGGCTGAAGGTTGTTGATAGGGCTGTAAATAAGCTTGCTGGTATGTCTGGTTACCATGGGCATAACCTCTCCAATTTGGAGTAGATTGGGCTAATGGAGGAGACCAAGTTTGCCAAGGCATGGGTGCACTCCATGAATTCTGAATAGGAGTTTGATAATTTGTATGAAACTGCTACATAGGGTCTTGAGACATACTTGAATATCGTGGCTGCCAAGGTCTTTGTTGTCCCATAAAGTAGAGAGACTCCATGCTTTGATTCTCCTCCATTCGAGCTTCCTGCAACTCTTTCAATCTAGGGCAGTCATCAGTTTTATGATTAAAAGTACATAAGCCACAAATTTCAACAGCATTTAAAGGACATGCTTTAAGTGGATGTTTCTTTCTACACTTAGGAAAAAAGATAGACAAATCTTGATATTGCCGGTCCTATTGTTCTTGTCTCTTCTTGGTTTTTGCTACTTCGACCTGTGTACCTAATGTGCTCAATAAATCAGTCTTGAAATCTTCTAGAAGATTTCCAAGCTCTGCCCTAGAAATACCACTGTTTGCAGACTTGTTTACTTTGGTAATGATGTCCCTTTTTCCAGTCCTAGCCTTCCCTCTCGAATATTTCTAACATAAATCTTGTATCTCATCAAAAGGAAGGTAAGAAATGTCACCTTTTCCCATAACATTTAAAATATCTAAGTACTCTTCTCTTATTCCTTTCAGAAATATTGTTCTAATCATCTCTAGTGTCAGAGAATTGTATTTAGATTTCTGTAAGTTGTATGAGAACCTCTCCAAATACTCCTCCAAGCTCTCATCTTCCTGTTGAGTCATTCCAGAGATGTCATCTTTGAGATCCTTTGATCTGCAATAGGCCTGATATTTGCGAAGAAAGATCTTCCTCATCTCATCCCAGCTAGTAATAGAATGCTTGCCTAGGCCCATGAACCATTTCAAGGCAGCTGCTTTAAGGGTAGTAGGGAAAAGATGGAGCTTATGGGTGTCATCAGTATACCCATAAGTTCGACACAAGATGTCAAATTTGAATAGGAAAGAGTCAGGATCTTCAAAGGTCAGGCCATAGAAGTTTGGTAAGAAAGAGGGTGGAATGTTCTTCATTTTTACATCTTCCCCTAAGATAATACTAGTATCCAAGATGGGGAATTTGAAGGTGGCTTCCTGATCTTCTCCTGTCTTTTCATCTCTCTCATGTTCCCTTTCTTCTTCTCTTTCATGTCTCCTTTATTATTCTCTTTCATGTCTCCTCTCTTGTTCTCTTCTCTCTTGTCTTCGTTTGTTTTCTATTTCTAACATCCTGTCATACTCCCTTCTCTGTTCTGTAGTTGGTCCTTTCGTTGTTTCTTCCTTAGCCATTTTAGAAGTACCCTCTATTAAGATGAATCCTTTTGGAAGAGAAGCTCCTGTTACTTCTGTTTTTGGGGGGTTTTTAATATATCTTCCTTTCTTGTCTCTTAGTCTTGACATAAAAGTAAAACCTATTTTGTGTTTTTGTTTGAAATTTTTGTTTTTATCAGAAAAATAAAGTTCCTAATCCTGCTTATACAATGCCTCCCCGACAACGACGCCAAAATGTTGGGCTCTGATCTACCAATGTGAATCAGACCTTAAACTTATATCAATCCGGGTCAGTAAGCTTCGAGGCACATCCAAGTTTTAAGACTTAGAGCTAGACTTGTTTAGAAAATTTAATTATCTGTGAAGTGAACCTACTAACAGATGAAAAATACTGTGACTTAAAGATGCAAAAATCCTTTTACAGGGATAACTTCATTTGTTCCTTTTTAAGTACACAGAAATCGATTTATGAAAGAAATCTATTGATGAAAGGACTGAGATAAAAAGCAATTAAACAATAACTCTAACCCTAGGATACAGACTACAAAGTTCTGCTCAATACTCCAGTGCTGAATGAACAATTAACCATTAAATTCCCTTACAAGACAGTGTTCATAATTTATAATTGTTCCAACACTTTATCTTTAAATGAGCAGCAATGTATAGCATAGTAAAATCACATTCTAAAACGTTCTTTTAATATTTAAAATAAATGACAGAGCTCATGTAAATGTAAGTAATGTGCAGCACATTGAAATCGTAGCTTGAAACATTAAATGAGAGAACAGAACTGTAATAAAATCGATTTAAAACTAGTTGAATTCATTCTGCAATAATAAACTAAAAACTACAGGGATTAACACATACCAATGGCACAATCTAAATCGCCTGCATCAAATCAAATCGCTGCAAACATTCAAATCGCTACACCGGCAAGTAAAATAATGTGTAAACTCAACAATGGGGGCCCTCCACTGCCTCGTCCACACACACAGTTGAAGATTTACATAACTGTAACTCTAGATGTATTCACCATAAATCAATTACACAGTAAAAACCACGCAGTTCAGAAGCAAAATGCATTCTTCCCAAAATCGTGATGGTTCTTCATTGTTTTGTGAAGTACTTATACAAATTCGAAATAAAACTGGAAATGCTATAATCCTGTAAACTAATTAATAAACATAGCCATCGAGATCCTCATCAGAATCGTGAAACTCAACAAAATCAAAACTGCCCCTTCTTTTGTGTTGAACGGGAGCACAGGTGGCCGCCTTTGACTGAGGTTGACTTGACATCTGTAAAGGCCACATCACTGATCCGTTGAATGTTCATCCATGCTTGGACACTGAGGATCTTTCCTCTATCTTCCAGTTCCCGCCTAGCTGTCCTGCAAATGCTCAATCTTGGAGATAATATGTGAAGTTAGTACATTCCGTAATCTAAATAAAAATCTTAGTTAAAATGCTTAAAAATTCTCAAAACTCAATTTATTAGAAAGTAATGACATTATACCTCTTAACCAAGGTTCAAGGGTGAACTTTAAATCTTTTCTAATCAAAATGAAGGTTTTATGAAGGGAAATGAAAGATATCTAAGTGGAAAAAAGAGGTCAAAACGGTGCCCAACACTTACAGCGTGCTTTCACTCATGTGGCATCCATCGAATTAAGCCGGCTTTTGCACCCGTGACCTCCTTGTCGCTTACCGTGTGTTCCCCCCGTCTGTGCTTCTGCGCTTGCCTTTCCTTTGTTGCACACTTCTCTGCTCTTCATTTCTAGGACGTTTCCATCCTTCATGCTCTTCCTTTACTTCTATCGCACACACGATGCATTTTCCTTAGTTGCGCATGCAAAGTTCCTTCTTATGCCACTTTCCCCGAGCCAACACAATACCTTTTTTGGGAAGCCTTCTTTACGCAGGGCCTCTCGGGGTCAAAACTCTCCATTTGTCCCAAATATTTCCAAACAACCCCACATCACTCTAGATCTGTTCTTGACTCTCTAAAACTAGATTTAATACCTTTTATCAGTAATACCACACCTCTGTACCTTCCCAAATATCCTAGTTGATCGGATTTGAAAAAGTCTTCCTAGTTTCACGATTAGGTGACACATAAGAGTGGGAGTAAGTTTTAATGGATGCTGATTTTGAAACCTGAATGGTCCATGATATAAATGTGTCAAGAAATATTATTTATCTTTCCTAAAAATTTCCTTTGTTTATTCCCTCTGTCTGCTTCTCTGTTTATAATTTTCTCAGCAAAATACCCTTATCTACCTAGTCTAGAATTTGATTGATTGAGAGCAAGTTTTAAATCGGAATTTTAATTATGTTTGCAGTAAGATTATTGTTATTATATGTATATCAGATCCAGGAACATTAAAGTGGTATTAGTGGTATCCCCACATTTTGACCACCAAAATGTGTTGACCATGATAAACACCTAGGGGTTCTAAGTGATGTTATTTAATTACCCTAGGGAAAATTGATAAAATAATTATGTAAGAGGATTATACTAAATTTGATTTCTTTTAAATTTTAATTATTATGAAAATAATTATGTGGAAAACAAGTTTCCATTAACAAGAGGGCCACTTAGGAAAGCCAACTTGACAAGGAGGAAGTAGAATCTTTCATAGGGCTGACAAAAGCCAAGAAAAGCTGTCAAACACAAAAGAAGCAACTCTGGGCCAAGGTAGGGCATAGTTTCTATTTAGAGACTCAGTCAAAAAATTAGAAAGTTCATAAAATGATGTCATAACGAAAATCAACAACTCTAGGGAACAGTTTCCATTCCGGAGTTCATTGACAAAGGAAAGCAGTGCAGGAAAAGTTTCCATAGGGAAAAGTAGCAACTCTGGTCCAAGGAGGGCGTAGTTTACAAATTGGATGAAGGTGGATGATAGTGAAACATATTTCTGGTCTCACACATGTTAATTTACTCATGGAGGGAGAATTCATGGTTAGGGTTAGGGTTTTGGCAGGGGAAACTTACTCAGCAGGTGGTTGACATGATCAACAAGTTTCCAGAGGTTTATTTGAAGATAGCGATAGCTCCATTACTAAGTTTGGATATTTATTATTTTGATTTTGATGAAGATAATTCTTCCTTTCTAATCGTTGTTTCTCAAGTTCTTGGGAGATGCGCCCCAAGGTTCTCATTCCCTCTCTCCTCTTCCCCTCTTCTCCCCTCTTCTTCCCATCTTCATTACAGGTCTTACTAAACAAAAGGAGAAGCTTTCATCTATTGAAGAATGTTGTTTATAATATTTAATTTCTTTCTCATTCCATTATCAAATAATCTTGGAGAGCTTTAAGGCCTCCTATTAGTGACATCCTTTACTCTTCTCTTCTTCTCTATGTTCTGTGATATTCTAGTAGTTTTGGAGCGATGTAATGGATATTTCAATATAAATATGATCTGATTAATATAATTATGTCTAATTTACTATTACATATCAGGTTAATTCAACCTCTAGGTCACTCCCAAAGTTTGTGACGTTCAGGGATTGAATTTCTTGCGTTTCCTAGCTCCGGATTCATTTTTTTTGAGTTGTGCTATGAGAGGTTACCTTTGTGAATATTTTGAGAATTATTTCAACTCTCATGGTCCTAATATGTCATTATTTATAGTACTAATATGTTTTGACTGAGTTTAGTATCAATCTTTTACACCCTACCCAGATTTCCTTGCTAAAATAACTAGTTTTCCAATTTGAAGTAATTTATGTATCTAAAAAGTCCATATGTTTTAATTTATGTTCTAAAAATGATATAACACCATAATTATGACATCCCATGTTTAATACTGAGTTTTAGTGGCTCTCTTATTTCATTCGGGAAGCACTGAATCTTGACTAGTTGCACAATCCTAGTAACTAGTTTTCATTGTCCAACCCTTAATATTACTTGTCACTATACATACTTGTTTAAAACCTGAATATAAATTTATATACATGTATTATAACCTTATTACCAATCCAAATAAGTTTCATCAATCCACTGGTTGTTGGATGTGAAAGAATCTTCATAGTTTCACGGTTGGGTGACTAGGAAGTGTGGGGGTAGGTTTCATCGGTTCTGACTACGAAACCTAAATGGTACTTGATATAAATTTGTTAGGGAATATTATTTCTCTCTATTAAAACTTGTATTTTATTTCTTCCATCATCCCTCTTTCCTATCTACCAAGCAAGCTTACCAGAATCGGACTGGAACCGGCTAAACCAGCTGGTCAACCCGATTCCAGGACCAGTCCAAACGGGGCCACTGAAGCATTCTAGGCCAGTTTGATACTAAACCAGCTGGGCTGGTCCATGAACCACTCGGTTCGGTATCCAATCTGTTCAAAACCGATTTTCTCAGAAAACTGGCCGGTCCGTACGGAGGCTAAAATATGTGATTTTTTTTTATTTTTTGAATGTTGGTTAGGGGGGATGTATATGGCCACCCAAAATACACCTCACTAACCTATAAAAATATACCCCCACCCCCTATCTTTCACTCACACTATTCATTTGAGTGTTTTTGAGTATGTGCTTGATTGTCTTCGGATCTTTCAAGTTTGATTGTGCTGATTGTTAAGGGTCTTAGCGCTGGTTCCTAGGCTGATTGGAAGAGGAGATTGAAGGAGTATTTTGCAGAATTTTTGGATGAATCTCTTTGGATAGATTTGCATCAAATTTGGAGCATTTTGGAGGCACTCTTCAAGGTATGTAAAAAGGCTCTAAATGTGCATTGTAGTCTGTATTCATTTAATTTGTACTGAATAGTCTCTTTAAAATTTGATAGCGTTGTTTTTTTTTCATAGAATTAAAAAATAATAGGGTTTTAATTTGCAGATTTATATTGATTGCCATGGCCCTGAAAGATAGAAAAGATGCTGCATGGGTACATTTTCAATTAGTTCAGGGAAAATTGTGTGTAACTATTTCCAGAAAGAGGTTCAAGGGCGGAGGTATAAATAGGATGAAACAACACTTAGATGGTACAAGGGGGAATGTAAGACCATGCCTCAAAGTCCCTGATGACTTGAGAGATGAGATGATTGGTATTTTTGAATATTACCAAGCTGAAAAATACAAAAACAAGAGGGTGCAAAGAGAGATAGGGAGAAGTTGTAGCTCTAATTTTCTTGAGAGGAACCCTAGTTTTGAAGAATCCTCTAGTTTTCCCAACCCTGACCATTATCCTTATACCATTCCTAGGGAAGAAAATGTCATAGTTGGTGGTGTTGGTAGTAGTAGTACATCCCAATTTAAAAAACCCCATGGTAGCCTTGAGTCTTTCTTTCAACCCTGCACTACCCCTGGTGCTCAACCCACCATTGATGCCAAATGGAAGAAGGTGGAAAAGGAGGCTGCTTGGGAATGCATTGCTAGATGGTGGTATGATGCATACCTACCTTTCAATGATTCAAGGTCGATATATTATAAAAATTTGTTGAATTCTACAGCTTCATGTGGTCCAGGATTCAAGGGCCCTCGCTATGAGGATATTAGGGGGGCACTTTTGAAAATGAATTTGAAAGGGTACAAGAGTACCTCATAGAGTTCAAAAACTAATGGAGTAAAACATGGTGCACAATCATGTCTGATGGATGGACTGATCCAAGAGGTCACACCATTCTTAACTTCCTAGTTGCTTGTCCAAAAGGGACTATGTTCCTTAGATCAGTGTATGCATCTGATCAAGTGAAGGATGCACAATTACTATTTTATCGTTTGGATGACGTAGTTGAGGAGGCGGGGGTTGACAATGTAGTGCAGGTTATCACAGATAGTACCTCCAACTATGTTGTAGCTAGAAAGTTGTTAGAGGACAAAAATCCCACCATTTGGTGGACTCCATGTGCAGCTCATTGTTTGGACCTCATGCTTGAGTATATTGGGAAAATTGAGTGGGTGAGAAAGTGTGTGGAAAAAACAAAATCTATCACAAGATACATTTACAACCACTCATGGATTTTGACCCTTATGAGAAAATGCACTGGTGGAAAAGAGCTTGTCAAGAAAGCTATCACAAGATTTGCAACAAATTTCCTTACATTGCAGTCCTTGATTGAGCAAAAGGCCAACTTGAGGAAGATGTTCTCTTGTGATGAGTGGAATGCATCTCAATGGAGCAAGAAGGCTGGTGGAAAAGACATTGTTGATAAAGTATATAAGAAAGGATTTTGTAAAAAGGAAGAGGAGATTGTACTTTTTAGCCATCCTCTTGTGAAAGTCTTGAGATTAGTGGATGTTGATAAAGTAGCAATGGGGTTTATTTATGAGGCCATGGATCAAGCCAAGGAGGAAATAAAGGAAACATATGAGGGAAAAAGACAAAAATATCTTCCTATGTGGAAAATCATTGATGAACGATGGAACATACAACTTCATTAAACTTTACATGCTGCAGGCTATTACTTGAATCCAATGTAACTAATTTCAAATTTTTTAAGTTATATTACTAAATTTTAATTGCAAAATTTTATCCTTTTTTTAATGTGATCATCTTTTTTGTCTTGAATCTTTTGAAGGTACCATTACCCAAAAGATTTTGAAGAAGATGGGGAGGTAAAAGAAGGATTATATAAATGCATTGAGCGGATGGTCTCTGATCCCAATAAACAAGATGGAACACACAACAAGATCTTGCATTTCAATGATAGTCTTTGTATCTTCAGCTTGGCTACAGCCTTATGAGGTAGATCAAAATATCCTGCAGGTAATTAGTTATGAAGTAAATTTTAATTCATTGGATTTTTTTCGAGTTTGTGCTTAAATTAATTTGCTAATTTTTATTTGTCCTTACATGTAGCATATTGGTGGAAACAATTTGGCAGTCAGTGCACTAATTTGCAAAAGTTTGTAGTTTGAATATTGAGCCAAACATGCAGTGCTTCTGGTTGTGAACGTAATTGGAGTGTTTTTTAGCGTATACACACCAAGAAGCACAACCGTTTAAAGCAAAAATGGTTGAATGATATGGTATTTGTTCAGTGCAACCTTAGGTTGAAGCACAACCAATTGCAGAACAAGACCTCTGAATTGTGTTTCATTTTCTTAGATGATGGTGATGCATCAATAGATTGGGTTGTGGAGACTCAGCCAACATCATTTGACAATGAAGACCTCTCATGGCTAGATTTGGACCCACTTCCACAACAGCAGGATGTGGGAGTTAATGTTGGACATATGCCTTCTGGACCAGGGGAGTCAAGTCAGGTGGCGTAAGCTCAGGCACCCCATATTGAGGATCAAGATGTAGATGATGGCTCAAATTCTGAGTGTGAGGCCTCTCATGAGTTTGATCTTGAGGATTTAGATCATTTAGATGATTAGATTGTTTAGTCTTCGACTCTAGTCTTTTGTATAGGCCATTTAGATCATTTTTGTTGATGTATTTTGATGTAGACATGGATTGCACTCGATGTTAAGTGCTATTTTGGTTATATGAACTCTTATATGCTCTATACATGAGAAACTTTGCATATTTTGTGTATAATGGTTTGAATTCACATGGATGCACATGAATATTTTTTTTTAAAATGAATATTTTATGTCTTTTTGTTGGACCGGTTTTATGATCCGATTTTTGACCGGTTCCGATCTGGTTCTATTTCTGAGGGTCGACCGGTTCATCCACTGGTTTGGTTTTTGTAACATTTCTACCAAGTATCAACAACATTTCTATTTTTTCCTAGTTTCAAGAGTTGTCTGATAAGTGCAAAGTTTTAATTTAGAAATTTCATTTAAATTTCCAAAAGTTAATATTCTTATATGTATATCAGATCAGATATATCACAATGGTATCATATCTCTTTCCTTGGCTCATCCTGGTTAAATTAATCTCTCAGTGAATAAATTTGCAACCATGTCATACTATGATGCTGACTATGATGAGGAGTATGAAGCGTACTGCAGACAGTATGAAGAAGAATAAGTCTTCTATGTTGATGGATTCCTATCAAGAGATGAGGATGGTGAATTCTATGGACAAGCATATAGAAAAAAAATCATGTTTGAACCTTAAATGGTTAATAAATACTTGACCAAGATGAAAGAAGCATGTGAAAACATGCCTTGATACAACCAGGAGTATCTATCTTTGGGTAAGAAAATTTGTGCAGACATTTGTTTCAAAGAATTCTTTTTTTTCTAGTATGGATTCTGGCTCAAGGATGTGGATGAGAATTATTTCAAGAGCATCAAATCATCCATAGAGGAACCAATTTGTTCCAACTCAGTGAGTAAAGAATAAGAAAGAGGAGCCAAAGAGGAAGATTCGACAAAGCCATATGTTGGTCCAAGCATTATGAGATTGTTTGGATGTTTTTAAAATAGAAATTCCAGTGACCATCTTGATGAAGAAGCCTCAAGTTCCTTGAAGAAGAAGAGAAATGAATCAGAGACAAAGATCCATGAAGTGAAGTGCAAATCACCACATAAGAGGAGAAGCTGAATTTGAATGCACTTTAATATTCTTGGTGGGTGATCTACATATTACTGATATATAGGTGGGATCATGTATGGGTTCAGAGACACCTTTTAAATCAGATCTAAAAACATATTACAAATCAGAATTATAGACACCTTTGGAGCCACAAAAGGAAGAAGAAGCCAAGGCCACACCACTTGGGTGTGAACCAGAGAAATTGGTGGAGGAGCATGCCACCATAGTACCCCTATTGGAAGAGGGTAATATGAAGAACATGGGTGATAAGGGTTCTTATTTTTTTGGCATACACATTCACTTATATCCATCTGATTCATGGGAGGTTGACAATACTGAACTTGCGTATGAGGACTGGAAAATGAAGGACGATGATGAGGGAAAATAATTTCTCTGTTGGTGAACCCAAAATCAGTGCAGAAGAGGGTGAGGTTGTCAATGATGATAAGGAATATTTTGGATCATATCCAATAGAATAAAATATATCATATCTAAAATCATCAATTGAAATTCCTAATGAAGTGGAATAAAATCCCCCACCAGCTGTGTGTGAAGTAGAAAATTTGAATGAGAAAAATCTGATGCAAAGGGATGCACACAATTCAGATTTTTGTACTTACTAGCAGCATGATGAAGATGAAATTCCAAAGTATGAGGTACTCTTTTATTTTTGTAGAGATTACACTTCATTGAAACCTTATGATATACCTTCCCCTTCATACAGTGTAAATGATTTGATGAGATATTCCAATGTTGATGTGTATGCCAAGAAAGATACATATGTTGTGGATTTATACCATAAAATTTTTTAGCATGTATGTCAGCCATTGGATGAAGGACACTTGGTGGAGGATATTCTTTGTGATCCATGTCATTTGAGTGGACCACTAAATAAGGACAATGAGAAGCTTATGGAATCCATGAACAACCTTGTTGACATCAATGCCTTGGTGGCAAGATGTTGTTGGAATGCTTCTGAAGGAGAGATGGAAGGAGAATCCTTTCTAGAGGAGTGCATAGCACTGAAAGAAGGAATGGATAAGATAAAGTAGATCTGTGTGAACCTATTGTTTGACAGATATAATATCATCATGGTGGTTGAAACATGTACCATTTTGCAGTAAAGAAGGAAGAAGAAGAATTAGAAAGGCTCACTAATAAGTTGGAGATCACCAGTAACTTTATGAAAAGCACACAAAAATCCCTTCAAGAGTCAAAGTTGTGGATCTATTAATTTAAAAAGGAGTTGAAGGTGTCACACCTTTCATTTTGAATGGAAGGAAATTTTTTGGATATAATGGAGGAACCTCATGTGGAGGACAACCATGAGGAAGGAGCAGATTTGCAAGTTCTTGTGAAAAGATACGAGGAAGAAAATATTGGCCAAGCACTCATTGAGATTGGAAGGAAGGATGAAGTGTTCTTATTTATGGGAAATATGGATGAGTACATTCCAACTGAGTCAGTAAACAAATATGATTATATATTCATGGATTGGACAGATAAAAATACACCAGAAATAGAGGATTAAGGATGTACTAGAATTGCTTCCATCAGTGAAGGGTTGTCTGACACACATGCTTGGAAGGAGACACATTATGACATCCCCTTATGGATGGTAGAATATGATCTAGAGGAGGTGGTTGATCATATTCCATATGGATCAGAAAATAAAATTCCTTATTCATCCATTAATTGGATGGATAGAGACACCTTCGGAATGAAGATTATGGGAGGTAAAAAGCTTAATTTCTGCAATAAATTCTTTTGTTGTCAATGACATTGTCCTGAAATGTGGGAAGCCACAGACATTTAATTTTCAGCCATTGGATACCTTACATACACATGCACATGAGGAGAATTCTGATTTTTTTGTGCTTGAGGAACTTTGGGATGCAGATGATGAGTTCCAAGCACATGGACATTGCCCGAGAAAGGCTGATTTTTCTCATGGAAGGAGTCCTCTTTGCAGTGAAGAGTCAGAAGAACTTCCACGTGTTGGTCCATCCCATGATGGGTTTGATACATATACACCTTTGTTAGCCACATTTTTCAGAGAGTTGTTTCACTATAAATTATTCCACACACCTATGGCAGCCAACACACATAGGGATGAAAATTGGGTGAGGGGATTTTTCTTATTTGTGCCACTTGAGGAGTAGGAGGCTACCACATATTCCATTGATGAATTAATAGTTCACCCATGTCGTATGAAAAGTTAACTATTCCCTTTCCATAAGGACAAGAAGCATCAGAGGCATCTATTTGATGTCTTCATCATGCATGGCTATGCATGGAAGTTCCAGTTGAGCCAGTTTGGTGGAACAAGTAGAAGAGTGTTGATTTTTTGCACCAGAACATAGATAACAGATGAGGAAGATACAAGAAGTGCAATGGGATCAATTATCTAGAGTGATCATCCATACATGGATTGGATGAGTAGATACATGTTGGAGATGAGCACCCCCACAAGGGATTACCACCTGGTCCTTGGGAAAAGAAATGATGTATGTTTCGATACTTCCTAGCACATTGAGTCACATATGGTGGAAAGACTCAATATGATTTGGTCCCACATTGAGGAATTCCATGTCTAGTGGGAGAGTCTCAGAAATTTTCAGTTTGGCATGGGGAGAGATGAACTTCCATTGTGGTGGTATGATTTTCACAACCTCATTTTCATCCTCTACAATGATAAAATTTTGTTGTGTTTACTGATGGTTGGAAGGACAAAGATAAAACTGGTAGCTTTTGTTGCCAACCCATCCTCCATTATTTTCTCTCCATATTCTAGGATTAGCAATTCTTTCCTTCACTCATCATCACTCACACATGCTATTGCTAATTTGTGAGGTACTTGGTAGATTGGGAAAGTGCCTTAGTCAACTATGGGGTTTATCATAATTAGTAAGCGTGCTTTAGGAGCTAGCTTGAGTTGTCTTCATGCAACTCCTTTTTCCTTTATAAGGATGCATTACTGTTGGGCCCTGGAATTGTCCATTTTTCCATCACTTATCGACATATATTTCATCCATTTTCTTACCATCATCGCCCATTTATTATTCCATTTTCCATCCATTTTACAACATACTACTTCCATTGATGTCTTAAATCGTTAATAATGATTATTTTCCTTTATCTTTGATGATATGAAGACTATTATGCATAATTTTACTAATTATGGTTTGTGGAGTGATTTGTCACATACAGGATGCTCATAGCCAGCTGTTATAGCCTTAACCAAAAATGCATGCCACATAAGAACACCTTGATTCATGTCTCGATTTGCGGGCATATGGAAATGAATCTCAAAACTCTAAGACATGGGTTTTGTGCGTAACATCCTCATTTACCTGAATCGCAAGGAAATGGCCAAACAAAGCAACGGTTTCAGATATCCAGATGGTTCTTCGAGAGAGTATTTTCCATATTTTCTATTGCGGCCAGTTCCAAAGTTACCAGCAGTTACGGCCATGTTTCAGCTATTACAGATCACAAGTTGGGGGTTCAATTCTTCATTTTCATGAGATAATTTTATGTATAAATATGTAATCAATCTAATTCAGAAGGGGGGAGAGGAGAAAACAATGTTATGATGTAGGATTTGATCCAGATCTATTGTAATCTTTCATTATGATAATACATGCTGAAAGTTTCTTAATTCTAGAGTTGTAGACTTTCATTATGGAGATCCAGCTTTCCTTAGTGGAGGAAGGGCCCTCTTCCTTGAGTAGATGCTGGTAGTGTTGATCGTAGGTGTTTTATTCTGTAGATTTGTTTATTTGTTAATTCATGATTTCATTCATTAGATTGATCATAATTGTTTTTATTATTTAGTTCATGCTTTCATTAGATTTATCATAGTTGTTTTCCTGTTAATTCATTTGATAGATCGTTGGTCAACGTAGCACTTCTTTTGGATGTACGCAATTAGATCTTGTTTCATGATAATTTATTTTGTTGAAGTGTGATTATATTTACAGTGTGATTTTATGAATAGGCTTAGGTTTGATTTCTTTTCAAGCAGGTGTGATCTAGTCTACAAACAGTTATGATTGTATACCAATAGATAATAGTGTCAGGTAGAAATTGTGCTTGCATAGATATTGCACGATAGCTTTGAAATAAAATACTTCCTCGGGTTGATAATTTATGTTTAGCACTCTATATGTTAAGTTTTAATTAACTGGCATATAGTGGGCCCAACATTTTGGCATCATTGTTGGGGAAGTTATTAATTGTGCAAAAGTACAACTGACATTGTTTTGTAGATGCATTGTCAAAGTAGGGCATGTAGGTTGCATGATTACATTCTAGTTTATTGAATTTATTTTGAGTGTGAATTTTCTGTATTTACATACAGTTTTATTTCAATTTCAATTTGATAGGAACATTCGAAGGAGGAGCCTCAAGATGGCAGGTAAGAAAGATGCAGAAGTTGTTACCTTCAAATTTCCAATCAGAGATTCGAGAAGAGTGGCACCAATGAAAAGAATTCCCCCACATGTTCTACCAAATTTTCACAGTTTGGAAAATCAAGACCCTGATGTATTTTTATTTCAATTTGAAGTACTTTATAGAGGATATGGTTATTGTGCTAATGATCAAAAGTTGAATCTATTTCCCCTTACTCTAAAATGAACAACCCTCCAATGGTTAATGAGCCTCGGTGGGAATTGTATACAAACTTGGGAAGACACTAAACATGTATTCTTGAAAAGGTACCAATATTATTGCAAGGTCAATGAAGACATATTCGAAATGACATAAGGAGAAAAAGAGAGTCTGGAGGAATACATAGAATGCTTTCAATATAACCTCCAAAGATCCAAACAAAGGAAACTGGGGAATGAGACCTTAAAATCACTTCTACTCAAGGGAATCCAAGCTGAATATTTAGAAATATTAAATATGATGGGAACAGGTAATGTATTTCAGTTAGCATATGATGATATTTGTGAGTTCTGTAGAAGGTATTCAAGAGGAAACTTCAAGAATGGTAAGAATCCTAAGGAACTTTTATCTTTATTTTTGAAATCTGCTGCAAAAACAAGAGTTTTACGAGTGTAAATCAGTAATGTATTTAAAAATCCTAAAGCTAATTCACAATTGGGTGTTTTGCAGGATAAGAAAAAGCAAGAGAAAATAAGAGAAGCAAGGGATTTTCCTTTGGGTAGTCTTGAAAGTTGCGGTATATGTGACTTGAATCATTCGACGGATTGTTGCCCCTCCTTACCAAGGATGAGATAAACATATCAAAGAGATATGGGAGTTGCATCCAACTCATTGCAACAGTCATGGAAATTGTGGCCTACATGTATGGTTGAAAACTCTATCCCTCCATTTCCTTACTCTAATACTCAATCATCGAATACTCTTCCACCATGGCAGCTGTTGTAGACTCAATTTAACTCTTACCTACCTTATCCACAAGGTTGGAATGGCCCTTCTTACGATCACATGGCCACTCTCCCTCATGCTACAACACAACTTGGTCCTTCAATATCAACCTAAAAAATCAATCATCTACATCAACCACATCTATTTTCTCATCAAACTCCTTGGTATCCAACACAATTTTCTGTCCAACCCACCCTCAACCCTAACCATAATAAAGCAGTACAGTATGCTTACAGTGATGAACTGCAAAATGTTCTTACATTTTCCTCTTGTTCTACCTCATCTACACCATTGCAAAAAGGTTGTGCATTGTTGCAACAAATCCATACGAGGCCTGAACATGTTTTAAATCCAATATTTGCAGATGGAGTTTATTCTAGTCTTGAAAAGCAAGCAAAAGAGATCAACATGCCACACGTAACATTTGATGACGGACAAACATTGGAACCAAAAATTGAAGCATCCTTTACATCATTAGATCCGAATCTCTTATCCATTGAGGAAGATCAGTTTAATAAGGATCTTGATGCTGTAACATCCACGAGAAATAAAGGGAACAAAGACTATATTGAAGCTTGGTTTCAATTTGTCATTAGTCTGCAGCATCATTCCATACTTCACCAATTCTTGGCATCATCATTTCAAGGGAAGTTGATCTCTCATATCCTATCATTCATAAAGTTATGTTTTTCTATTAGGAGTATGAGGTTGCTTGAGTCGCTTCTTCGAAAGTGGCTCCATGGAAATATGCATACACTTGAACAATTTTTATATTTCCAAGTAGAATAGGGTAGGATAGAATAACAGAATAAAACCATGTTTTTGTTTGTTTTTTATTTTTGAATAAGTATGCTCTCTTCCCACATCTTATTGTGATCCAGAAGATCGGAAAGTAGAAAGATAAGGAATGTGTATGAGATGTTTTCATGAATGCTTTGGAATTGTTAACTATTTGAAAAAAATGCTTAAATCATTTTTGTCATCAATTTTTCAATTTCAATTTGTTTCTATTTGTTACAAATTAAAAAAATATATATATCATGAAAACAAAATTACAGTAATTAGGGAAGGTGAATGAAGGATCCACATGAAAATGAGCCAATGATTATGGAACCCCTCAATCTTGAACTTGGGCATGAATTTTTTAGCTGCAACACCCAACTGTGACTGATTACTTTCAGCTGCGACAGTGAGCTGCAACACCCTGGTGCGACTGTGCTACAGGTAAAAATTTATGAATTTGAGATATGTGTGTGTTGAACATCATGATATGTATTTATTTTTTATTTATATATAACACATCCATAAAAATACACATGCTTTATTTCAACATTATGTCATTTTTTTAAGAGTTGCAGCTGCGGCTGCAACAGACTGTGTAATTCAATCTAGGTGCTCAAGGCTTGAAATTTTTGGTATGGGTATGTGTTATATTTAAATTTACATCATTAAAAACATTCAAACCTATTTCGGTCACTTTTGGGAGGTCAAATTTCATTTATTAAATTTTTGGTGACATTTTGGCTTGAAAATTTTACTGAAACATAGTTGGAATAGTCCATTTTTGGGAGACCAAATGAAATTATTTTTAAAACCTGTTTACATTCTAGGTAACCCTTTGAATATAGTTTCCAAAACAATTTGAATTTTTAATATTGGGTGTCAAACAAAAATTTTATGGCCAAAATACTAACGGGGTGTCAAGAAAGAAGCTCAGGAACAGAGCTGGGACAGTCAATATTTGGATTCCTTAATGGACATACATTGCAAACATATTTTAAATATATATTCCCCTATGAATATAGTTTACAATTCAATTTGAATCACTCCATTCTGATATCGTATGCAAAATTTTTGACCAAAATACAAACTGCCTATCACAAATCTGCATTCCTAAAACTCTATTTTCTAGACTATTCATTGGCTTATTTGACCCATCAATTATTATTGGATTCAAAACCTGTTTCTAATGGAGATATATAAATAAATATAATTTCATCTCCAATTGGAATCACATCAATCTGTTATCAAACGAAAAATTTAAGCCTAAAATGGTGACTATTGGTCTAGTCAAGAAAAAAACACCTTGTCATGCAGGCTGTTACTGAGTGATTTGAAACATCATTACATCAAATTTTAAAAACATGTTTCTAAGGGAAATAGACCTGTAAATTTACTTTCATTTGGATTTTGAATCATTCAAATTGGACAAGTAATGAAGAAGCTATGATCAGAATACCGTTGGTGAGTCTAGATGGACATTGCTCTCTCGCAGGTATAAAATGGATTTTGCTTTGTTCATTTTTCTTTAGATTTGTTTTATAAGTAATTGCTTGTTGTTTTTTTTCATAAGTGTTGGGTTAAGAGAGACCAATCATCTCTCTTCTTCCATCATCTCATGTTTTATTGCAGGCAAGTGCTAGGTTTTTGCAGGTCCTTGGAAGAAGAAGGTCAATGCATGCACGAGTGACTCTTGAAGACTTTTTCTCAATTTGCAAATGGATTGAGCACATAAAAAAATGGAGAGATTGATGTGCAAACCATATAGATTCCAATGTCCCCGAAGTCAAGTCTCATTGCTACATGCCAAGAATCATTTTTAAACATCTGTCATACCAATTGTTGCCGAAAGAAACCCCTCAAGAAGCCAATTTCCCTATGGTAGATTCAATCACCCTCCTCATTTCAAAACCCTAAAAATCCATTTATGCTGAAGTCTCATTTTCCAATGCTTATGTAGTCACCTTAACCGTTTTATTTTCCATCACTACTACATCATCACTTCACATATACTTTCCACTTCTGAGTTTCATGTTGGTTCTATTTTTCACTATGATTATTCACAATCATTTATTTTGTACTCATATTGGATGATGTGAAATTCATTAAGGTCAACCTTCCAATGGTCTTGTCCCATCGACTCCGACACATCATCTGAGATCGATATTAGAGTTTTATAGTGCCCTAGTATCTGCATGAATCAATGGCACATTTCCTTGTTGTTAATCATGGGGATTCATTAATGCTTCTTGATTGGGAAATATTGTAGGTGACTTGACTCCAACACATCCATTCATACCTGTTAAGATGCACTAAGGTAATTTATGGCTCACTGTCATCAAAGGTGAGTTGCTTGACATTGGTTAAAGGCATACATTAATGGTCGGTAATCCAATGCTTTCTTTCCATGCTCAACTTCAGCACATTCATTCGCATGGTAAGAATTGTACCTCGATTTGTAGCAGTTGAAGATTATGTGATCTAATGGTTTCAACAGTGACTTGTAGCATCATTTGTTTCACTAGTTTTGCAATTACTTTCCATTTTCATTCCAGCAGTTGATTTTCGGAATAAGAAAAGGAGCTTTCTGCTTTTGTGGTAGAATTTCTCTTCATCAATTGTCTCAACAGTTATTCTTACATTCAACCAGCACAACATCATGGATCAAATTTAGTCTCATTTAGTTTCAGCTCTCATATACATCTGTCTTAGCATCAAATCAGCCTACATCGCTCTAGCATACACCAGTCCATTCATGTCAACCAAGGCATCCATGGAGGTAACACTTGAGGTAAAATAGCATGAGTTTTTGATTTATTAAATATTTAGGAAATGTCATGAAGAACCACTTAGCATTAGCCATTTCGATTTTCTATATATCATTTTATGTCCATCCATTTCCATCATTTCCCACTCAATTCTCACAGATCCACTTCAAGTCCTACCCAACTGACCAAGCATGAAAATAATCAAAGGATACCTTATTGTTGTCACACAAGAACCAATAATAGGAAGTTTGGCTGCTGTCACACAAGAATCAGTAGTAAGAAAAGAAGTCTTGCTACTACCATACAAGAACCAGCAGTAATAAAAGAATCATTGCTACTGCCACATAAAAACCAACAATGAGAAGAAATAAAGCAGTTGCTTGAAGGTTGTTCTTTTCAGACTTGGGATTTTTTTTATGCATGTGGGAACTGTTACCACCTAAGTTGTACTTAGTGGTTTTTTATCAAGTGATCTTGGTGAACCGGATAAGGATAACTTGTTCGGACTTCAGAAGACCTTTGGAAGTACTTCTTGGAAGTGCTTGTTGTACTATATCACATGTTCATACCCTATGGGGGAATTGTAATAAATGTTCTAACATGATAGTGTCTGTAAAAGACTTGGTCTCTTAGACTTTATTTGTTAATCTGATCAGCCCAGAGTGTTTTTTCCCTTAGTTATTATTGGTTGTTGAACAAACGATTGATAATTTTTGAGTTTTTCACTCCATACCTCCAAAGTTGGGGTGGACAGCTTGGCATTTAGGCCTATTGAGGTTATTAGAGTCTATGTGTCAATGTATAGACACGCTATACATCATGGTCGAGTCATATGAACATGTCTAAGTCCCCCTAGGTTTTTTCAATTTTTCAATTTTTTAGTTTTTTCAGTGTTTTTTATTAAAATTTAATTTTTCCAAAACTTAGAATATTTTTTAATAGTTTAATTGGAAAATTTTATTTTGTAATAAAATTGGGCCAAATAATTAGTTTCAGTCATGTAGGTGCTCATTTTCAAGCTAAGAGCACCATGTAAACCCATGGACCCATTATTTCCTAGTTTTGAGTGATTTTCCATCACTCGGGTCAAAAAGCCCCAAAATTCAATTATTGATTATTTTAATTAATAAATTGATGAATAATGGAGCAAATCCAAAATCATAAATCAGTGGATTCTCAGTCGATTTGATTGAAATCAGTCAAATCTGAAGCAGATTGAATGGATCTGACAAATCCTTGACTGAAGGAGGTGATCAAATCAGATCCAGAGTTGATCTTCAGCTGTCTTCATGGGGAATTGTTCCCTCTCTCTCTCCTCCACATGTGTGGACTCTCCTGGATGCTCTGTAGACTAATGTGTCGGTTTATGGGTTGATGTGTCAGCTCAATCAGGCCCCCGGTTGACAAGTAGGCTCAGTTCAGCTTCATATATGCATTGATTGGCTCTCCATCAACTGATTTAATCTGATTCCTTGGGAATTGCGCCCCCCCTGGGATGAATCTCCTAGTTTTTGTATATATCCAAGCATAGTAGCCTCTTCCAAGCTAGTTAGAACTGGGATTGAGGTGCTGCTGCTATTGTACTGTTGTTATTGTTCATTTGAAATAAAGAGAAGCTTTGGAGGCAAGACGGTGTTGTGCCATTGTGTGTGTGGATGATCATTGCCAATTTTTTTACTAAGGTAACCTATATCTGTGTTCATGATTTGCTAATTGCTTGTAGATCCATTGTTAAGATTGATAATAAGCTTATTATAATCTTGATAGGAAAGGTGCTTTTCAATAAGTTTATTGACCATCTCTTTCCTTTGATGCATGTTTAGAGATCTAGATTCAACATGTTTTATAAGCTTATATGCATGTTATTTTGAATCTATGTGTATATACTAATCGGATCTCACAAGTTTTTTGGCAAGTTTTTTTATTTTAGCTGAGGTACAGGTTCCTAGATTGGAGAGGATGCTGATATAGTTTTCTTTTTCACTCTCTCCAAAACCTTCCAAAGGCATAGTCCTTCGACATTCCACCTGAAAGCTCCACTGTGGATCTTCAAGGCTACCAGCATTTCTCTCCTCTTCTTCCTCCCTCAAAATCAACTCTTTTACCCGGTTACTTTGTTCATAGCTTTGGTATTGTTTAGGTCTATCATCTTAAAAGTAAATTTAACATAGAACTATCTTCTCAAAGCCCATAGTCTAGATCTTTCTCTTAAAATGTTTCATAAGCATTCTAGATCTAGCTTTAGGGAAATCGTCCTTTTTGCATGGAATTTCAAAGGAAATTGGTAGCTTGCATGCATTAGATTTCTATTTGCTGTTATAAAAGATAAATATAGCAATCAGTGCACATCATATTGGCTGCCTAAAAGGCAAGCCAATATCCCAAGGAAATCTTGCTCTCCTTGGTTCCTTTTTTACCTTTTTTAACTAGTTTTTACTTAGCATTTTTTGGTTAAAAGTAAGCTAACCCAAAGGTACTTTCAGAGTGCTTTTGGGAATATTTCAGTCTAATAATATTGCTTGTTTTCAGCAGGCATAACAGAAAAAAGGAGGAGCTTCTGCTTGAAAGTGACTTTTGGGACTCTGAATCCCCCCAAGGGTCTCCCGTTTTTACTGAAGTCTTTAATTTTCGTACTTTGTAAGCTCTTGATTTCATTCTATATAATAGTCAAGAGGCATCATATCAGTTTTCTGATATTGTAACCACTGATAATAAAAATAATTTTTGAATAGGCTCTTTCGAGCCCATTCCCCATCCCCCCTAGGGGGATTCGCGTCCGTGTCATTTTTTGTTTTCCGTTCATATTTTTCAATATAGCGTATCATTAATATGGAGGGTAGTATACTTTGATATAAAATCAATTCCATATTCCATTTCTATTATTTTCAAAGTAACTTTAATACTTACCCCACGAGCCTCCTTTTGAGCCGAAAGGTGAAGAAAGGTTTGTGGTAGTCTAATTAGAAAATTGTGGTTTGCTCATATTTTTACGTTTCATTTACTATTATCATTTGTTTCAGTAACCATAATAAAATCAACCCCTCCTTAATTCCCCGATTGAGGTCCACTTGGACCGAAAGAGGTTCCTGAAGGGTTTTCTTTTTAACAAGAACATCCATCTCAAAATTTACTAAAATTGACAAGACTCCGGTGTGTATACTTTGCATTTGGCCGCGGTTCGTCCAATCAGTCAAGCTATATAAAAATAATTTGAATGACTAGTATAATTAGGATTCACTTTCTCAAATTGACAAACCATCAGGTGAAAATCCAACACCTAGATCAAACCATTACGGTGGCAAAATGCCCAAAGGAAGTGGGAATTTCTGAAAAAGTGACCTCAGAGCGCCAATCTGCGTCACACCCTAACGGGTGCGTTATGAACAATAGCCTTAGAGACTCCATTCAGCCCACATATTCCTTGCAGGTAGCCATGAATGTTTAGTTTTGGACATACTCCAAGTACTCTCGGGTATATCTAGAGTCCACCCCTTTGCCTAATTTTAATCAACTCATACCTCACATTAACTTAAAATGTACCAAAAGGCAATTGCAAAACATTCACTCCAAGCACATGCAAGTACATTGATTTTATTTTGACTCCATTCCAAGGCACTAGTTATTTTCTTGCTATATATTTATATTGTGTCTCAGCATTGTGCTTTCGTGCACTCATTTTTGTATCTTGTCATCTATGGTTGTTTATGGTTAAATTTCAAACTCCTAAATAACTCATTCAGTTCAACATCACCTTACTAAATAATTTAGCCTTAGTAACTTAATAGGGTCTACCCCCCTTGGCTTCGTTAGGAGTTGAGCCTAAATGGAGGAGTGAAGAATAAGGTAACAGCCTTGACTCGAGACTTGCCCCCAAGGACACACCGAGTGGCTTGAATATTTCTTCCACATGACCCAGGTGTATGTAAGGTGGCAATATGAACTAAAAATCTTCTATGGACGCAAATTGAGGAAATGATGCATGAGGGCATGCTTTGCATTCAATTTAAAAGGTAGTCCTGTAATAATTTGCAGCAAGTTCATGACCAGATTCAAGGTTTGTAGATTGTTTTCCCATTAAAAATGTTCTCTTGAGATATAAACAAAAATGATTGGGGAATTTTCGGAATTCATTAATTATTTCAAGAATCCTAGAAAACCATTGAAAAAAAGATCTACCGCTGTCACACAAGAAACAATTGTAGAAACACAAGGAATTGTTGTTGCTTCACGATAACTTACAGTGGTAGAATTCTATGTTGCCATATAACAGAGAATACCTTCAGAGGTATGAGTTTCATTGTTTACTGATGCCTACATTGGCTTACAATTGTTATCATGGTCCTTGCATATTTTATGTTGTGATTCATAATGGAAGAGAGATGTTGTTGCCACTATGAAAATATTCCCATAATAATGAAATACAGACTAACCTTTGGGAAAATATGCTTATATTTGCATGGCAGCAAACCAAGTTTTTTTGGGGACATGAGATTTCATGATTACAGGGTTTCTATCCACATAACAAAAGCATCAATTGTTAGTGTTAAGCCATGATCAACCCACGGTTTCATGACCATCCATATATTTCTAGCTCATTCCATTGCTGCATCTCAGAAGGTGAAGGTATATCCAAGGAAAAAATGAAGGTAATAGCAGAATACATATTTCAATGATTATGTTTTAAGTAATCTGTGTTTTTGGAGCGGCAATACATAGTCATTTCTAGATCCATGCTCTGTTTTCAAAATTAGATTGCTAGAAGCTACATGAATGTATGAAGTGAGATACATACATTCATAGGTTTTGTTAATTAATACAGAGATTTGTTGAATATGGTGGCTACCAACTATTTTGAAATGGCTTGGTGCTTTGAGATTCTCATTCTTAGTTGGATATGGGCTTTATGCTTGCTGCAATTGGATTTTTGGTGCTATATTTTGTCATTAATATTTTTATAAGCATGGAAACGATTGAGAGGATCTCTTGAACTACTTTGAAGCAGTTCTACCATACACAACAATTGAAAACTTACCATTTTTATAAGTAAATAAATTTTATAACAGTATGGAGGATTGATGTGCAGATCAAAACTTGTTTTATGCCTCGAATAGTCTCATCAAAGCATGAGTACATGATGTATATCCTCAGTTTTGGGGAGATTGATATTTACATCTAAGATGACAACTCTTCTTTTGCATGAGGACATGCGACATATTTAGTTTGGGGGAGTGGTTTTTGACATGCTTTGTGCATACTAATTTTTACTCATTTATAGCTTACAAAAGGGCAGAAATTGAAGTGGGCATATCTCCCAAAAGATGATTTGGGTATTCGTGAAATTTAGTGAGTAAATGCACCAAGGTAATATGAAAAATACCTCAAAGTTGCAGCCCAAACCAGTTTGTATTTTGTGAAATATTGGTTCAAGAAGTTTAGCTGCAACACACTATTTCATGTTCATCTACAAAAAGTGCAGAATTTGATTTGAGTATATATTGAAATTGGTAAGGTGTATTTTCACAAAACTTGGACAAGGAATGAATAACATCAGCATGAACAAACATGGCAAGTTCCAGCTCAATCTAGTGCACGGTTTTTGAGAAAATGACCATCATCACCTACAGCCAATTCACATTTTTCTTGAAATTTGTGATGTGGGTTTGTCTAATTTTTGGTGTGGAGATGGATTAGAATGGTATTTACATTCTTGCAAAATTTTAGCCCAACCTAGTTTGTATTTTGTGAAATATTGGTTCATGAAGTTCAGCTGCAACACATTTTGATTCATGTTCATCTACAAAAGTGCAGAAATTGAAATGGGCATATTTTGCAATTGGTAAGTTGGATTCTCATGATGTTTATACAGGAAGTGCATAATATGAAGATGAAAAAGCATGGATATTTTCATCCCAATCCAATGTACGGTTTCATAGAAAATGGCCATAATCACCTATAGCTAATTTGCATTTTTCTCGAAATCCGTGATGTGGGTTTCTCTAATTTTTGGTGTGTAGGTGCATTAGACTAATATAAAACTGCTTGTAAAAATTGAGCCAAACCCAGTTCATTGTTTGGGAGAAAATGACTTCAAAATTTTTCTGTTCAAAAGGCTGCAACACCGTAAAGTATTGCCATTTTTCCATTTCTTTGTTCAGCTGTTCAACTGCGACTCCATAAAATCTTTCTTGTTCCATTCAACTATTCAGCTATGAATCCATGAAACTTTTTTTTTCCATTCAGCTATTCAGTTGCGACTCCATAAAACCTTTTCCGTTTCGTTCAGCTGTGACTCCGTAAAACCTTTTTCACTGTGTTCAGTTGTTCAGCTGCGACATCATTCAGCTGTGACTCTGCCAAATTTTCTGCTAAATTTAGCGCTATTTGGGCTGCGACTCCACAAAAATATTCGCTAAAACCTTCACCAAATTCTCTGTTAAAGAAAAAACGCTGTGACTCTACTAAATTTCTACTAAATCCTCTGCTAAAGAGCTGTGACTTTGCCAAATTTTCTGCTAAATCCTTCGCTAAATGACCTTGCCAATTTCTATTAAACTCTCCATTTCTTCTGGCTACAACTGTGCGAATGGTAAAATGAAGGAACAAGTGAATGAGTTCTTCTAGTTGGATGCTACACATGCAACAAGTTCAGTTTGGGGGAGATATTGGGCCTTGGAATTGTCCATTTTTCCATCACTTATCGACATATATTTCATCCATTTTCTTACCATTATCGCCCATTTATTATTCCATTTTCCATCCATTTGTTGTAACTGTGCATAAAATAGCATACTACTTCCATTGATGTTTTAAGTGGTTAATAATGATTATTTTCCTTTATCTTTGATGAATTGAAGACTATTATGCATAATTTTACTAATGATGGTTTGTGGAGTGATTTGTCATGTATAGAACACTGATAGCTAATCGTTACAACCTTAACCGAAAATGCATGCCACATAAGAACACCTTGATTCGTGTCTCAATTTTCGGATAGATGGAAATGAATCTCAAAAATCCGAGACATGGGTTTTGTGCGTAACATCCTCATTTACCTATCTAGTGATGAAAGGGCCAAACAAAGAAATGGTTTGAGATATACATATGGTTCTTTAAGAGGGTATTTTCAAGATTTGCTGTTGCGACCAGTTCTAAAGTTGCCAGCAATACGACCGTGTTTCAGCTGTTATAGATCACAAGTTGGGGGTTTAGTTTTTCATTTTCATGAGATAATTTTATGTATAAATATGTAATCAATCTCATTGAGAAGGGGGGATAGGAGAAAAAAATGTTGTGATGTAGGATTTGATCCAAATCTATTGTAATCATTCATTATGATAATACATGCTGGAAGTTTCTTAATTCTGGAGTTGTAGACTTTCATTGTGGAGATCCAGCTTTGCTCAGTGGAGGAAGGGCCCTCTTTCTTGAGCAGATGCTGGTAGTGTTGATCATAGGTGTTCTATTCAGTAGATTTGTTTATTTTTTAATTCATGCTTTCATTCATTAGATTGATCATAATTGTTTTTATTATTTAGTTCATGATTTCATTAGATTTATCATAGTTGTTTTCCTATTAATTCATTTGATAGATAATTGGCCAACATAGCACTTCTTTTAGATGTACACAATTAGATCTTGTTTAATTTTAATTTATTTTGTTGAAGTGTGATTAGATTTACAGTGTGATTTTATGAATAGGCTTAGGTTTGATTTCTTTTCAAGTAGGTGTGATCTAGTCTACAAACAGTTATTATTGCATACCAATATAATAGTGTCAGGTAGAAATTGTGCTTGCATAGATCTTGCATGATAGCTTTGAAATAAAATATTTCCTCGGGTTGATAACTTATGTTTAGCACTCTGTATGTTAAGTTTTAATTAACTGGCATATAGTGGGATCAACAATTACCTATGTAATAATATCAATTATTATTTATTGATCACTCATTAAGGTGTGTTCATTAATTGTTCTTCTTCTCTCCTTATGCTAATTCTCTGCAATTCTCTGTGAGGTTAATTCTCGACTGCATGGTATTCTTCCTTCTCTTCAGGTCCATTTGGGAGGGATTACCATGTACATAGAGGTCAAAGTGCTTGATACACGGCTTGACTACAATATTTTGATGGGCTGCAACTGGATTTTCAATATGAGAGCGACTGTGTCTTCTCTCTTCCATGTAATTTTCTTTCCTTTTGAAGATATGATTGTCACGATTAATTGATTTTTTCTCCCTGTGACCTAGGTTTAGCCCCCCTTTTTCGTAAGAAAAAAAAATCGAAAGATATCCGCCCCGATGGAGCAGAGCATAGTCGGCAGCACCTGCAACACATATGTCGTCTCACTCGAGATATCTCAGTTCTATTGGTAACTTCCAGAACCACATTTTTTCAAATTTTGTGGGAGGGAGTTTTAATTCCTTGGCTCTGCACCAAGGTTTCCAACGAATACCGGTACGTTGGATTAGTGGTTTGCACGTTCTATGTCAACATAGGGTATGGTTTTCCATTCTTTATGCAATATTATGTAAATTCACAATGAATAGACATCACATACATATTCATTACTTGAAATAAAACATTCATATAATTATACCTTTAAAGCACAAGAACCAATCAATCATTAAACATAGTAAATATGCACTTGTCTAAGCTACTCAACATTGACACATATACACAACATGTAACGTGGAAACCCATCCAGGAAAAAACTAGAAGGTGCTCTTCATATTGCATTGGCATGAGGAAATAGATGCACCTTTTGTCTGTACATAAATCTACAGTCTCTATTCAAGATATTCTCTTCTATCTCTACATACTTCTCCTCCCTCTCATGTTTTATGTTCTTCTCTATCTTTATCACTTTACTCTATTCCTACTCAGTGATCTGCACACAACCTGGATCGATTCAACCTTCTATATCTGTTTGAGCACTAATATGTAGAACCAATACTCTGATGCACTTAGAGATCCAAATTCATTAATAAAAACTATCTACCTCTAGTCTAGCTCTAGCGTCTCTCACCAAATTATAGACAGTTATTCAAAACTGTTGTATCAACTAATCAACTCAAAATCGTCTAAACAAGAACTAGTTAATGGGATAACTAGTTAACCGGCTATCCCATTTAGAGCTTGTGTTTCTCCTTTTATAGCCTTATTACGGACTCAATATACTCCCATACATTCTTGTTACAAACTCAATACTGAATCGATACAGACTCTAATAGCCTCATCTTTAGTCGATATCCTAACCAACTTACTATCTTTAGCCCAGAGGCCGTCTTTCCTAGTCTAGCACTATATGACCAAAAAGGCACTATCGACCTAACTTACAAAAATGCCTTTACACATGTGGTTTTTGACGGCTCCAGCCAACCTCGTACCCATGATCATTAATGGCTATTTATTTCTTAGCATCATTCCTTACTGTCACTTTCTGGCCATTACCTTATCTAGACACCTGCTTCTACGAATATTCTGCCACTTCATCACGTCTCTTTCTCTATCCTTTTGTCGTAACTTACAAAATGGGTGCATCTTCCTTGTCCCGCTCCTTCTCTTTACCTTTCTCCTTCTCTTCTCTCTTTTGTCACAACATCCTTCTCTTTTTCTTTGATGTTTTTTCCTATGTCGCAGCTCCTTCTTCTTCTTACTTATACTCTTCTTCCCTTACTTAGGAAGAATTCTATATGAATTAGATTCCTTTCTGTTTTGGGCCCAACATGCCCCCAACACTCACATGTGGCTCATCTTGATCCACGCAAGCTATTTCTCCATAAATTGACTTACATGAATTTTGTTCCTAAAATCCTCTATGATTTTCAACATCTTTTCTTTTTCTGCACTTCTTCTTCTTTGACTTTCTGCATGTGCTCCACCAGGTCGAAACTGACGTGTTCCAGCATGTTGCTTTCTACTAAGGTCGTTACCTCATGCACCTTCTAGTGCACAGATTGAATTAGCCTGGTGACCCTCTATGCTTCTTCTTGTAACTCCTCTACCTTTTCCTCGTGTTGTTGCTGCTATGCATGCAGCGCAGTAGTTTACTGTTGTAGTCTGCGCATTTATGTTGTTCTAACATTTTTCTGCTCCAAGGGAAACTGATTTATATCTACATGATATTTGATTCTATTGTAGTGACTTTGTTTGCAATATTTTGTGATTGATCATCATCCATTAATTTTTCCCAAGTCTGGGAAACTTGGTCCACAACTTTAGCACATCCTTGTTTGCCTTTTTCTATTTCTTTCACATCCTATGTAGCTATGTCTCTCCTTTGTGCCAATACTTCTAGAGGTGTGTTGGGTGTCCTTTTATCCTCTAACTACACTACTTTTTTCTTAAGGTCTATCACTAATTCTGCTAACTATGCTATTTTGGCATCAAGGGCCATTTCCAGTGTTATTTCTTCATCCTCCAAGCTCCTACGGGCCAAAGTGACAGCTTCATTGATTCTTCAATAGTTACCATCCGACTCTAGTTTCTTTTTTTCAACCTCTTGAATTTAACTTTTCATTTTCCTAAGGTCTTGATGTGTAACCTTTAAATATGTAGTTAGGTGGCACTCTTGCAACCTTATTTTGGCATTAACAACATTCTGGATAGCATACACTTCACTCATATGCATAGATGAAAAATCTATAATGAGATAGTTAGTATCCTAAAAATCAATATTATATTCCAGGGTGCCACACTTTACAACAACTTTAGCGACTTGTACCTTTATTGGCAAGGTTGGAACAGAAGCCACAGTTTGGTCCATTCGTGATGTTTTCGATGGAGCTCGGGATTTCGTTGTTGCACATTGGACCATCAACAACAATCTTAACTTCTTCCACTGATTTATAGCGAACCTTAAGAAGGTAAGAAATTTATTCTATATAATTGAAACTAGATTGTGTTGTCTCGGTGATTGCTTTTGTCATGAGTTTCATATCATCACTGTCCAAGCTAACAACATTTGCAGTTCAGTTGAATTTCATCTTCTTCTTTGGTCTGCATGGAACTTGTTGTTCTTAAGGTTCCCCCTCCTCAAATTTTTTGACTGAGGTTCCCCCTCCTCATGTTAGGATTCTAGGTCTATTGATAGTGAGGGGTGTGACTTTCATCAGACTGCCCACTCCCTGTGTGGTATTCTTCATCATTTTCCTCCTCTTCTTGGTCTTGGCAATCTTGTTGTTGGATTTTTTCTTCAGGTACTGGAACACACCATTCTTTTGGCCACTGATTAATAATTTCTTGAACCTATTCCTTGGTTATGATAAAGTTGTCTTGTATCTTCGGTTGCCGTGGCTACTGTCGTGGTTGTAGGTAAACATTTTGTGGACCCACCTCAAAATTAACGATGGATTTAAACTGTTGAACTGTGGCGGCATCTAGCCTTGACATTCTCTTTACCTAATTTCGTATAGCCTTCACATGCATAAATAATTCAATATTGCTCTCCTTCTGTTGTTCTTTGTGATTCTTTTTGAACCGAAGGTTCTAGTACTTCGCCCCTTGATAGGGGACTTGCAGGTTAACACCTTGGTAGTGTTCTGGTTCAAACAATGCAATGGATGAGAATAAAATTGATAGCCATGAATATTGAAATGCCTAGCCCCTTTCTTGCGCATCGGTGTCGTATTAATAAGCCCATTCAACAATAATTGACACCAATTGATTTGAGTTCCTTCCACGCAGAGGTCTGCAAGCGCAATTGCTCCCATTATACACTGGTCTGGATGCAATTTGCGGAGTAACTTATATGCTAATACTTTCACTTCAAATATAATAGTGGGGTTATTAATGGTATGAATAAAAAACCATGTTTTACTTCTTTGTATGTCAAACTTTTTCTTCATTCGCTTAGCTATGGCTTCCTCTTGATCTTTTTTTAGCAGTGGTGTTGGGTCCATTCCAGTAGATGGTAGGCCTGTAATGGAAACAATGAGCTCAACAGTCATGGGTATGGATTTTCCTAACCAGAGAACCCCATTATGGAAAATTAGAAGTAACTTCTTAACACAAGTGTTAATTTGGGTACTGCACCTAAAATGTGGCATGTATAGGGATGATAATATGATAGAATTCTCCAGTTTTGTACCCTAGTCCTATATAACATATATGTGAGGTGCCTCCGGTGTGTCTTGTAAAATGAAACCATTTGTTTTATTTTTTATTCGTGCGACCCAGGTTCATCCCCCTTTTTATTTAGTGAAACAAAGCCCAAAATATCAGCCCGACAGAGCAAAGCCCAGTTGGCAGCGCCTGCGACACAGATTTCATCTCACCCGAGATATCTCAGTTCTATGGGTAACTTCTAGAACCACATTTCTGTAGTTTGTTCTAGAGGGTGTTTTAATTCCTTGTCTCTATTCCAAGGTTTCCAACAAAGACCAGGGAGTTGGGTTGGTGGTTTGCACGTTCTATGTCAACACAGGTTATGATTTTCCCTGCTTTATGCAATCTTATGCAAATGCACAGTGAACAAACATCATGGGCATATTCATTACTCGAAATACAACACTCATATAGTTATCCCTTCAAAGAAAAAAAACCAATCAATCATTAAACACAGTAAATATGCACTTGTCTAAGATACTCAGTATTCACACATATACATAGCATGTAACGTGGAAAACCATCCATGAAAAAACCACAAGGTGCTCTTCATCTGGCATTAGAATGCGGAAATAAATGCACGTTTTGTTCTTCTTTATATTTATCACTCTATTCTACTCCTACTCAATGATCCACACATAGCCTGGATCGACTCAACCTTTTCTATATGTCTATGCACTCAACTGCATAACCACTAATCTGATGCACTTAGAAATCCAGAGTCATTAACAAAAACTATCTACCTCTGGTCTCACTCCAATGTCTCTCCCCAAAGTCTAGACACTTACTCAAAACTGTTGTATCAACTAATTAGCTCAAAATTGTCTAAACAAGAACTAGTTAATGTGCTAGCTCGTTAACCGGCTAACCCATTTATAGCTTGGGTTTCTCCTTTTATAGACTTATTAAAGACTCGATATACTCCCATACATGCTTGTTATCGACTCAATACTGACTCGATACATACTCTAACTAACTCAACTTCAGTCACTATCCCAACTGACTTACTATCTGTATCTCAGAGTGTGGAAATTGAACCCAAGAGATAGATCAATTACACTTACAAAATTTATAATCAAACATTCAAAATTCACACAAAAATGAGATTGAAATTGGAGCAGAACTTAATCCTGTATTGAATAAGTGTACATAAGCTATCCATATGAAGTAATAGGCTGATCAAATATATAATTACATGAGATATTTGAAAGCACTAATTTGCTATTCAAATTGGTAAAAAAAAAGGCTTACTAAATCAAGTCAAATCCTCCATAGGTTCAAAAAGGAATTTCCAAATCCATGAATATCCTCACGAATTAGATAAAGTAAGTGGGAAAGATAATAAGTGGTGGAAATACAACTCATTCATGCTTTTGTTCAGAGAAAATGGAGGATGATGTGGTCAAAAAACAAGGCAAGTTCCCCTAGACTAGCTTTTCCTTTGTGCCTTAAAACTACTGTAAAGCAAGGCAGCTTTCAGAAAAAGAAGATATGCACTTTAAGGAACCAAGAATAAAGAATACATGCTAAAAATGTTTCTAGGATGATTCCAAAGCACTCCATGACCCATTTTATCAAGTTTTGACTTCTAGGAACATGTAGAAGTCAATTAGCATAGAGAGGGAATCTAGGAATCTAGGAATAAGAAAAAAATGATTTAATTAATGTCAAATATGGGTAAATATGGGTTGATTATTCTAACAAACCCCCTTAAGCCTGACTTCATGAGTAAGTATAAAAAAATTATAGGGCCTAGAAACAAGGATTAGTCACCCTTTTACATACTACATGTCCATACAACCAAGGAAAGAGGCAAAAACTCAGTTGGAAAATCCTCCCTTAAACATCGACAAGAAACCAAATTTTGGAAATATTGTTATCAATTATTATTCACCACATGATCAGCAATCCCTAGCAGTTATTTGAGATTACTGAAGGTCTTCTCACAAAATACTTTGGTGAATATATCTACTACTTGTTCTGAAGATGTGCAGTAGAGTAGAGAAATGGTACCATCATGCACAAGCTCTCTGATATAGTGCATATGGATCTAAATGTGCTTGTTTCTTTGTATTTGAACTAGATCAGTGGAGATTCTAATGGTTCTTTAATTTTCACAATAGATGACTATTGAAAACTTTGATTCGAAACCACATTCTCCAAGTATCTGCTGCAACCATACACATTGAGTAGCTGCATTTACAACTCCTCTATACTCTTCCTCTGTAGATGAGAGTGCTATGGCACTCTGCTCCTTACTTGATCAAATGATTGGTCCTTCTACAAGCATGAACACATATCCTAAGGTATATTTTCGATCTTTGTTTTCCCCTGCCCAATCATTGTCAATAAATCCAACTAGCTCTAAGTCATATTTTGCTTTGTAGAAAATCCCATGAGTCCTTGTTCCCTAAACAAAGTTTAGGATCCTCTTGGATGCTCTCCAATGGATCTCATGAGGCTGATCCATGTATCTTGAAGTTACACTAAATTCATAAGATAATTCAAGTCGAGTATGTGTAAGATAAATAAAACACCCAATCAACTGCCTATACAGTGTATTATTTACCATATGAGAAGAACATGCTTCTTCAAGCTTAACTCCTGAAAGGAATGGAGTCTTGCTTGACTTGCAATATTTCATGCTAAACTCGGTGAGAAAATATGAAGCATACTTTGACTGATGAACCTTGATTCCATGTTCAAATTGATAAATTTTGGGACCCAAGAATTGGCTCAACAATCCCAAATCTGTCATAGAAAAGGCATGGTTCATTGCATCCTTTAAGGAGGCAATCTCTTGCTTTGAACTTCCTATAATCAGTAGGTCATCCACATATAGAAAAATAATCATTAAATTACCATGAATTAGATTCAAATAGACAATAGTATTAGACTTTCATCGAACAAAAACCAGTGACAACAAAAAGCCATCAATCTTGGCATACCAAGCCATGGGGGCTTGCTTGAGCCCATACATTGATTTCTTTACCCTGCACACTAAATATGGATTAGATACAAAAAATTCTGGTTGCTGCATATAAATCTCTTCATTCAGATATCCATTCAGAAAGGTATACACTTTACATCCATGTGATGTACCTCCCATTGCTTCGAAGATTCAATGGCTAGAGAAAGCCTTATGGAGTCCATCTTTGCCACTGGTACAAAGGTCTCATTGTAATAAATACCATGTACCTAAGAGTATCCCTTGGATACCAATATTTCCTTATATTTCAAAGGTGAACCATCAGAATCAAACTTATTTTTAAAGACCCATTTACACTTCACTATCTTTCTCCATGGGGGGAGATTAACCAGTTCTCATGTGTTGTTCTTCTGGAGTGAGCTGAATTCTTATTTCATGGATTTTTTCCATATTGGATCATTTGCTGCATGTTCATATGTATATGGATAAGAATATATCATCAAATAACACTTCTCAGCAAAGAGTGGATCTTCCACACAAAGGGCACTCTCAGATTGAGATCTAGTCCTCCTAGTGTCATTAGGATTTCCAGCGAGTTCCCCAGCTGCATGAATGGTCCTTACTACCCAATTTGGTCTTGTAGGGCTGTTAGGATCTACAATTAATTCATCATTATCATACATATGATAATTATAAAACTCTTTAGTCTCTTCACTTACAATCAATGGCTGTGGTGGTGAAGAGGACTCTCAAACTTCAACTGCTACTAAAGGCTCTTCTTCAAACTGAAAAATTATTTCAATGAAAGATTTGTTAGTGCACATGTTTATCAGCTTGTACCATTTTGAATATTCAGACTACCCAACAAATAGGCACTCTTGGCTTTGGGGTTTCAAATCCTTCCTCTTTTCAGTTGGAATTCTATCCCAACCCTTTGAGCCAAAAATCTTGAAATGGTTCACATCTGGCTTGTGCCCACTCCAAGCTTCAAAACGAGTCATACCATCAAGCTGCTTATGCAACACCCTATTCTTGACATAGGATGCACATTTTATAGCGTCAGAAAAAAACTTTTGTGGAGCCTCCATATTACAAGTTTCCATCTCCTTCAGTGATCTGTTCTTTCTCTCAGCAACACCATTTTGTTGTGGTGTGTAAGGAATAGAATGTTGCATCCTTACAATACTGGATGAACTCAGAATTGAAATTCTCACCACCATTGTCAGATCTGAGGCTCTTTAGTTTCCTCCCAAAATGGTTTTCAACCAAGGCTCTAAAGACTTTGAAGAGGTCAAAAAATTCAGACTTATGCTTTAGGAAGTAAACCCAACAATAACTAGAAAAGTCATCTATGAAGGTGAGTGCATATTTGGATTGACTCATGGACATATGAGAGAATGGACCAGAAATTTCATTGTGGATTAACTCAATAGGTGTAGAGGTTCTCTCATGACTATCTCTCGCATACGTGTGCTCTGGGTGTTTTCCTAGGATACAACCTTGACAGACTCCCTTAGAAAACTTGATCTTTGGTAAGCCTATGACCATGTCTTTGTCGCTTAAATCAGAAAGATACTTGTAGTTAATATGGCCAAATATTTCATGCCAAATATTGCTTGCTTCATTAGCATGAATAAGAATAGCAAAGGGGTTTGATTAGGGTAGAAAATGGGAAACTTGTATACCTTTGAAGTGTGATCAACAACACCTTTTTCTATGACTTTACCAGTTGAAATCTCAGTGATTGCAACTTCATTGGTGGAGAAGATGAATTTCTTTGGAGACCCTATGTGAGTCATCTGATACAATGACAAGATATTGGAGTCAAGACTTGGAACATACAACACATTATTGAAATTGCCATGGTCAAGATCAATCCTACCATTTCCCATACTGTCAGTCAAAGAGTTATCTCCAAAAAATATTGGTGGACCTTTAGACATGTCAAAACCATATGTCAAAACCATATGTATGGAAGATATAGAACCAATCATGAAGCTAGGTGAGCTTGAGGTACCAGAAACCAAGGCATGTACTCTCTGCTTTTCTTCTGGATTTGATCCTCCTTCCTTCGTCTTTGAGCAATCAGGAAGGGAGATGTTGTTCTTCTCCAGGAGTTGGGTCAACATGTCAATTTTCTTTTTCATACAAGACATCTCAAGATGATATCCCTTACTACAGTATGTGCACTTTCTATCCTTTGTTCTTCTTCTTCTAAGGGTTCTTATTCGAGCCTGAGGACTCCTCTTGAGACTTTTCCTTGCCTCTCTTTTTCTCAAGTTCCTTTTTAGATTTTTTCTTGCTTTTTGAATCCACCTTCGAATCTCCACCAACCAAATCTTGGTATTTGGAAGGTTTCATGGTGCCCATCATCACCAATTTATATTGCTCCTGAGTGAGGGATGTTAGAATAATCAACCCATAGTTACCTACCTTATACATTAATTAAATCATTTTTTGTCTTATTACCTCTTCTCCTAGATTCCACTCTATGCTAGTTTCCTTCTACATGTCATAGAAGTCAACACTTGCTAAAACTGAGTCATGGAGTGCTTGGGAAACATCCTAGAAACCATATTTAGCATGTCTACTTTATTTCAGATCCTCCAAAGTGCATATCTATTTTTTCTGTAAAGCTGCCTATTTTATTGAGAATTAAGAAAAAAGGAAAAGCCAGACTAGGTGTAGTTGACTTGCCTTTTTCCCACATCATCCTCCATCCTTTTCTCCTAATAAAAGCATGTATGAGTTGTCTTTCAATCCCTTATTATCTTACCTACTTTAATTTTCTAATTCATGAGCATCCTAGTGGATTTGGAAACTACTTTATGCGCCTATGGGGGATTTGACTAGATTTAGTAAGCCTATTTTTTGACTATTTTGAATGGCATCCTTATGCATTTGAATCTCTCATGTAATTATATATTGCAGAAACCTATTACTTCACAAGAGTGGATATTGTACACTTATTCAATACAGATTAGTGTTATGCTCCAATTTCAGTCTCCTTTGATGTTAATTTTGCATGTTTGATTAGCAACTTTGTGAGTGTAATTGTTCTATCACTTGGGTCCAATTTCCACATGGTATCAGAGCCTTTGTATATCAATTTATCTCCTTCCATATTTCTATTTTAGGTTCAACATCTTGACTAGGAGCATATTTTGCTGACTGAAGGGCACAGTTTCTGAGATATGGACCAATCTCAGAAGATCGTCTTGACTCCATTTAATTTCTTTGAATGGAAAGCTAAGATAGAGATATTTTTGAGAGAAAAAGGTCTCTATAGGGTTACTATGGAAACTGAGGCAAATCCCAATGCAGCTGCGTAGAAAATAAAATGGCACAACAGGAGGGATGAGGCCTATGGTCTTTTGTGTCTCAGCATTTCAAGAGACCTTCTCTTCCATATTGATGGATTGACATCGCCGAATGAATTTTGGGAGAAGCTTGTAGATATTTTTGTTAAGATAGATGAGATGAGAGGACATCAAATCAAGAATGAGCTGATCTCCTTGAGTCCCAGCAACTTCGAATCCTTGCAACTCTATTTTTCCAAGTTTAAAGCCCTTGTTTTGCAGCTAAAACAATGTGGGATTGAAAAGAAGGAAGAGCAACTAGTTTTGGCCATACTCTTGAAGCTTGGCCCTAACTATTCAGTGTTTTTTTTTACCTTCCATGTCACCAATTTCACAGCTCAATCCTGGAAGATTCCTAATCTTGCAGAGTTCATGAAATCCCTCACACAGGAACAAGATAATTTGGTGATGATGGGCACCATCAAACCTTCCGAAGACCAAGCTTTGGTTGCTAGAGATTCAAGGGTGGATTCAAAAAGCAAGAAAAAATCTAAAAATCCACCTAAGCAAAAGAGAGACAAGAACAAGTATCAAGAGGATCCCTAAGGCTCCAAGAAGAAATTCTAGAAGAAGAAGAACAAATGAGAAATGAGCAAGTGCGCATACTACAGTAAGGGCTATCATCCTAAGAGATCTTGTATGAAGAAGCAAATTGACATGTTGACCCAAATCCTGGAGAATAATAACATCTCCCTTCCTGATTGCTCAAAGAAGAGGGAAGGAGGATCAAATTCAGAAGACAGAGAGAGAGTACATGCTTTGGTTGCTGACACATCAAGCTCACCTAGCTTCATCATAGACTCTGGAGCTTCTAGACATATGGTTTTGACAAAAGATGAATTCTCCACTCTTGACATGTTGAAAGGTCCACCAATAGTTTTTGGAGATGACTCTCTCACTGACAATTTGGGAAAATGAAGGATTGATCTTGACCATGGTAAGTTCAATAATGTGTTGTATGTTCCAGGTCTTGCCTATAATCTCTTGTCAGTGTATCAGATGACTCACACAAGGTCTCCAAAGAAGGTCATCTTCTCCCCTGATGATGTTGAAATCACAGAGATTTCGAATGGTAAATTCATAGCAAAAGGTGTTGTTGATCACACTTCAAAGGTATACATGTTTTCCCATTTTATACCCTACTCAAACCCCTCTGCTCTTCTGATTCATGCTAATGAGGCAAGCAAGCTTTGGCATGAAATATTTGGACATCTTAACTACAATTATATTTCTGATTTGAGTGAAAAATATATGGTCATAGGGTAACCAAATATCAAGTTTTCCAAGGGAGTCTGTCAAGGTTGTATCCTAGGAAAACACCCAGAGCACAAATTTGAGAGAGCTAGTGATGAGAGAACCTCTACACCTCTTGAGTTGATCCATAATGACATTGATGGTCCATTTCCTCATATGTCCATGATTCAAGCCAAATATGCGCTGACGTTCATGGATGACTTTTCCAGGTATTGTTGGGTTTACTTCCTAAAGCATAAGTCCAAAGTTTTTTACCTCTTCAAAGTCTTTAAAGCCTTGGTTGAAAACTAGTCTGGGAGGAGACTCAAGATTCTCAGATCTGAAAATGGTGGTGAGTATGTCAAATCTGAGTTCATTCAGTATTGTGAAGATGCAGGTATTCAGATGCAGCATTCGATCCCTTACACACCACAACAAAATGGTGTTGTTGAGAGAAAGAACAGGTCACTGAAGGAGATGGCAACTTGCATGATGGAAGCTAAGACTTTGCCACCAAAGTTTTGGGCCGAAGCAATAAACTATGTATCCTACATCTAGAATAGGGTGCCTCATAATCATGTTGATGGTATGACTCATTTCGAAGATTGGAGTGGGCATAAGCCAGATGCGACCCATTTCAAGATTTTTGGCTCAAAGGCTTGGGCTAGAATTCCAACTGAAAAAAGAAAGGATTTGCAGCCCTAAAGCCAAGAGTGCCAATTTGTTGGGTATTCTAAAGATTCAAAATGGTACAAGCTGATCAACTTGAGCACTAACAAAGCCTTCGTTGGAAGAATTTTTCAGTTCCAAGAAGAGCCTTTAGTAGCAGTTGAAGTTGGAGAGTCTTCTTCACCACCAGATCCATCGATTGTAAGTGGAGATACTAATGAGTTTTCTGATTCTGATATTTCTAATAATGATGATATGATTGCAGATCCTGAAATTCCTACAAGACCAAAATGGGCAGCAAAGACCATTCATGTAGCTAGGGAACTAGCTGGAAATTCTAGTGACACTAGGAGGACTAGATATCAGTTTTAGAGTGCCCTGTGTATGAAAGATCCCTTATTTGCTGAGAAGTGCTATCTGATGGTTTAATCAGATCCACAGACATATGAATATGAAACACATGATCCAAGATTGAAAACCACCATGAAAGAATAATTCAGCTTGCTCCAGAAGAACAACACTTGGGAATTGGTTGATCTTCCCCCAGGGAGGAAGCTAGTTCAATGTAAGTGGGTTTTCAAGACTAAGATTGCTGCTGATGGTTCACCTTTGAAATATAAGGAAATTTTGGTAGCCAAGGGATAGTCACAAGTACATGGTATTGACTACAATGAAACTTTTGCACCTGTGGCAAAGATGGACTCCATAAGGCTAGCTTTAGCCATTGCAGCTTCGAAGTAGTGGGAGGTACATCACATGGATGTGAAGTGTGCTTTCCTAAATGGAGATCTCACTGAAGAGATTTACATGCAAAAACCTGAAGGGTTTATTTCTAATCCATCTTTTGTGTGCAAGTTAAAGAAATCATTGTATGGGCTCAAGCAAGCCCCTAGGGCTTGGTATGCCAAGATTGATGGCTTTGTGTTGTCATTGAGTTTTGTTCAATGCAAGTCTGATCCTAATGTTTATTTGAATCTGATTCATGGTTCTTTGATGATTATTGTCTTGTATGTGGATGACCTTTTGATTACAGGAAGTTCAAAGAAAGAGATTTCCTCCTTGAAGGATGCAATGAACCATGCATTTTCTATGACAGATTTCGGATTGTTGAGCCAATTTTTGGGTCTCAAAATTGCTCAATCCCAACATGGAATAAAAGTACATCAGTCCAAGTATGCCTTATATTTTTTGAACAAGTTCAACATTAAATATTGCAAGCCAAGTAAGACTCCCTTCCTTTCAAGAGTTAAGCTTGAAGAAGCAGGTTCTTCTCCTATGGTAAATAATACATGGTATAGGCTATTGATTGGTTGTTTGATTTATCTTACACACACTCGACCTGATATATATTATGAAGTTAGTGTGGCTTCAAGATACATGGATCAGCCTCATGAGATCCATTGGAGAGCATCCAAAAGGATCCTTAACTTTGTTCAAGGAACAAGAACTCATGAGATTTTTTACAAAGCTAAATCTGATCTTGATTTGATTGGGTTTACTGACAGTGATTGGGAAGGTGATAGCATAGATCAAAAGTCAAAATTAGGATATGTTTTCATGCTTGTAGAAGGACCAATCAACTGGTCAAGCAAGAAGCAGAGTGCCATAGCACTCTCATCTACAGAAGCAGAGTTTAGAGGAGTTGTAAATGAAACAACTCAATGTTTGTGTTTGCAAGGAATACTTGAAGAACGTGGCTTCGAATTAGAGTTTTAAACTATTATCTACTGTGATAATCAGAGCACCATTCAAATCTGCAATGATCCGTTTTAGAGACAATGAACCAAACACATTGAGATCCATATGCACTACATCAGACAGCTTGTGCATGATGGCACCATTCATCTACTCTTCTGTTCATCTTTAGAACAAGTAGAAGACATATTCACCAAAGTTTTTTGTGAGAAGACATTCAGCAATCTCAAATCACTACTTGGGATTGCTGATCATGCTATGAAGCATGATTGATGACAATATTTTCAAAATTTTGTTTTACTGTCCATGTTTAAGGGAGGATTTTCCCACTCGGTTTTTGCCTCTTTCCTTGGTTGAATGTACAAGTAGTATGTAAAGGGTGACTAAGCCTTGTTGCTAGGCCCTATATTTTTCTGATATTTACTCATAAATTCAGGATTAAGGGGGGGTTTTATAATAATCAACCCATAGTTACCTACCTTAGACATTAATTAAATCATTTTTTGCCTTATTACCTAGTCTCCTAGATTCCACTCTATACTAGTTGCCTTCTACATGTCATAGAAGTCAACACTTGATAAAAATGAGTCATAGAGTGCTTGGGAAACCTCCTAGAAACCATATTTAGCATGTCTTGTTTATTCCATATCCTCCAAAGCACATATTTTCTTTTTCTGTAAAGCTGCCTGTTTTATTGAGAATTAAGGCAAAAGGAAAAGCTAGACTAGGTGTAGTTGACTTGTTTTTTTCCCACATCATCCTCCATATTTTATCCTAATAAAAGCATGTATGAGTTGTCTTTTCATCCCTTATCAGCTTTCCTACTTGAATTTTCCAATTCGAGAACATCCTAGTGGATTTGGAAACTACTTTGTGCACCTATGGGGGATTTGACTAGATTTAGTAAGCCTACATTTTGATTATTTTGAATGGCATCCTTACGCATTCGAATATCTCATGTAATTATATATTATAGTAGCCTATTACTTCAAAAGGTTGGCTATTGTACACTTATTCAATACAGATTAGTGTTATGCTCCAATTTCAGTCTCCTTTGATGTTAGTTTTGTATGTTTGATTAGCAATTTTGTGAGTGTAATTGTTCTATCACTTGGGTTCAATTTCCACAAGGGATTCCATGAAATCAACAAGTTTAGGCATCTTCCAGGTTTATGCTATCAATTTATTGGCATAGAAGGTCGAAACAAACATTGAATAGTCAGGACGAAGCTTTGAGAGAATGGTCAAAACTAGTTTCTCCTCCTTTTCAATCCCACATTGTTTTAACTACAAAACAAGGGCCTTAAACTTGGTAAAATATATTTGCAATGATTCGAAGCTACTGGGATTGAAGGAGAGAAATTCATTCTTGATTTGATGTCCTCTCATCTCATCTGTATTTCCAAAAAGATCTTCAAGCTTCTCCCTGTTATACAGCTGATTGGCACCTCTCCGTCCGAGTGCTGACATCCCTCAGGTTGGCACACAAAAGGACACATATGGATTGAGGTTTGCCCAGTTTCNCTCCCACACCTCATTAGGAGATGTCAATGAATTAAGATGAAAGAGGAGGTCTCTTGAAATATTCAGGCACAAAAGACCATAGGCCTCATCCCTCCTATTGTGCCATTTGATTTTCTCTGTAGCTGCATTGGTCTCTTCCTCAGTAGCCATGGTAACCTTGTAGACACCTTTCTCTCTCAACAATATCTACATCCCAGCTTTCCATTCAAATAAATTAAATGGAGTCAAGATGATCCTTTGAGATTGGTTCATATCTCAGCTCTTGTGCCCTTCCGTCAGTAGAATGTGCTCCCATTCAGTGATTTCAAAACTACAATAACAATTTGGAAGGATATAAATCGATATACAAAGGCTTTGATACCATGTGGAAATTCAACCCAAGAGATAGATCAATTACACTCACAAAATTGGTAATCAAACATGCAAAATTCACACAAAAAGGAGGCTGAAATTGGAGCATAAATTAATCATGTATTGGATACTTGTACATAATCCAACCATATGAAGTAATAGGATACTCAAATATATAATTACATGAGATATTTGAAAGAAGTAGGTTTCTATTGGAATTGGTAGAAAACCAGGCTTACTAAATCAAGTCAAATCCCCCATAGGTGCAAAAAGGACTTTCCAAATCCATGAAGATCCTCACGAATTACCTAAATCAAGTGGTAAATATAAATGTGGTGTAAATACAAATCATTCATGCTTTTTTTTGTAGAAAATGAAGGAGGATGATGTCGTCAAAAAACAAGGCAAGTTCCCATAGACTAGCTTTTCCTATATGCCTTAAAACTACTGTAAAGCAAGGCAATTTTTAGAAAAAGCACATATGCAGTTTAAGGAAACTGGAATAAACAAGACATGCTAAATATGTTTATAGGATGATTCCAAAGCACTCCATGACCCATTTTAGCAAGTATTGACTTCTAGGAACGTGTAGAATTCAACTAGCATAGAGAGGGAATCTAGGAATGTAGGAATCAGACAAAAATGATTTAATTAATGTCAAATGTGGGTAACTATGTGTTGATTATTATAACACAGAGGATGTATTTCCTATTCTATAACTATATGACCAAAAAGGAACTATCGACGTAACTTACAAAAATGCCTTTACGCATGTGGTTTCCACCAGTTCCAGCCAAGCTCGTACCCACGATCGCTAAGGGTTGTTGTTTTCTTAGCATCATGCCTTACTGTCACTTTTTGGCTGTTAAATTATCTACACACCTGCTTGTGTGAATATTATTCCATATATTCACATCTTTTTCTCTGTCCTTCCATCGTAGCTTACAAAACTAGCACAACTTCCTCGTCACCTTCTGTTTACCTTTCTCCTTATCTTCCCTCTTCTGTTAAACATCCTTCTCTTTTTCTTTGATGTTGTTTCATATGCCACAACTACTTCTTCTTCTTCCTTGTACTCTTCTTCCCTTACTTATTTATAATTATATATGAATTCTTCTCTTCTGTCCTGGGCGCAAAAATGATCGAACAACAATCATTTGATAATTCTAGGTTGTCAGCATCGTTGGGATCCACCATATTGATTTTTGATAATTCTCAGCTGAAAATTGAGAATGTTGGTGTAGGAATGTATTCATGTTTGATGAGATATTTTAATATTTATGCACCAAATCTTGACCATAGGTTCCATTCTTGGTAGTGAATCATCGTCATTGAGTTCAGTCCCATTTCGCACTATGTGTATGGAGGACCCATTGGACTCTCTGTTCTTTGAGCACTTCGGATGAATAACCTATACCTACCAAGATGGAGATGTCATTTTCTATAGTGGAGATTCTTATCAAGCTACTCTTGATCCCACTGTAGATCCTAGTCCTTCCTCTTCATGGACAGAGGAGGGGGACACTTTTCTACTACCTTCTTAGGTAGTTTCGTCATCATGTTCACATGATTGCTTCGATGAGTTTTTTCCTTCTGAAGAAGCGATTCTCAAAGACACAATTAAATTGGAACAAACTTGGGAATATTTTCACGATTGCTCTATTTCCTCGCACAACTTGAACAAGTCAAGCGTGATGACTTTATCGAGACCCTTAGTGACAAGGTTGGTACCCATTAGGAAGCCATGCTATATATGCCAAAGGGAACATGGCTAATTTGTCACCGACTATCCCTATCAACATTTCTTGGACTCCTTGTAAATTTGAGAACATTTAAAATTGGAAATATTGTTCTCTCGATGAGATTCAGGCATACACTAAGTTTTTTAAAGAATTTCATGATGCCTTTTCTTGGCCGTATGATGAGATTCCAAGAATTGACCCTCGGATTGTCAAACATGAGATTAAAACTTACCTTGATGATAGGCCTGCTCGACAATGTTTACATGTGATGAATCCCCATAAGGTGATTTCCATTAAGGGAGAGATAGAGAAGTTACTTAAGTTTGGCTTTATCTATCTAGTTCCCTTTAATGAATGGGTATCCAAACCTTCTGGTTGATAAGAAGCAAGGAACCATCCAAATATGCACTGACTTTAGAGACTTAAACAAAGCTTGTCCTAAAGATAACTTTCCCACACCATTCATTGATCAAATTTTGGATGAGAGTGTCAGAAGCGAGGTGTTTTTATTCATGGATGGTTTTTCAGGATAAAATCATATTCAAATCAAACCTAGGGACCAACACAAGAAAACATTCATTTATCCTTGGGGCACTTTTTCATACTTGAAAATTCCCTTTGGCCTTAAAAATGTTGGAGCTACGTTTCAATGAGCGATGACTTTTTCCTTTCATGACCTTAAGTGAATCATTGAAGTCAATCTCGACGATTTACCTGCTCACTCTTTTTTAAGAGTGGATCATCCAGACCATTTCCACTTAGTTTTCAAGAGATTTCATCTGATATTAGACCAAGTTGAAAGTAGTTCACTTATCAGGATTCCTTGTCTCTAAGGAGGGGATTAGGGTCAATCCTCTTAAGGTTGAGGCAATACTTTGATTTTCTCCCCCACGGACTATTAGACACCTTCATAGTTTGCAAGGGATGGCTAACTTCTTCCATATTTTTGTTGTCAATTTGATCGAGGGTTTTATGCAACTTTTCAATAAAGACAGTCCTTTTATCTAGGATGAGTGAGCCTAGGATTATTTCGATGCATTGAAGAAATCCTTGGCATCATCCCTAGTGCTTAGTCCACTCGACTACAACCGATATTTCTTGTTATACGTGGCCGTGTCTTAGGAGGCGATTGGAATAATTTCGATTCAAGAGGACGATGAGCTCCAAGAGCACACTGTCTATTATCTTAGCCAGAACCTGATTGATGTTGAACTTCGTTATAGCCATGTTGAGAAGCTAGTCTTAGCTACCATCCATGCAATTCAACTGTTGAGACATTACATAACCCTTCACCAAACTATTGTTGTGCGTCATATCAATACATTTCAGTTCGTCCTAACCAGACAGATGATAGGTGGGAAATATAATAAGTGTATTTTTATCTTGCAAGAGTTCGATCAGGAATTTGTTTCAAAAAAGTCGAAGAAATCGTTGGTCTTTGCGGAGCCCATGACGGATTTTCCTATTTTGGATGAATTCTAGGTTCATGAAGATTATTTTGTTGAAGAGCATATCTTCCTCATCTCGACTATGGACCCCTAGTATAAAGATATTATTGTTTATTTACAACCTTGAAGGTCCCTCCTCACGTCTCATGGGATGATAATCGACGTTTGCGACACGTTGCTAAGAACTACCTCATTATCGAGTAAAATTTGTATCGTCGTGGGATGGATTCCATTTTGAATTGATTTTTGACTCATGAGGAGGCTAAGGATTTGCTTAATGATATCCATGATGGGGCTTGTGGTGGTCATTTATCTGGCTTTCTACATCACAAAAAACCTTGAGATTAGGTTATTATTGGTCATCGATCTTCAAGGATTTTGTAATGTCGTGAGGAGGTTCGACCCTTTCTAGGTGTTTGCATGGAACATTATTTCATAGCATCCTTATCTTTTTCTTTCATGTTGTTTCCTATGTCACAGCTCCTTTTTCTTCTTACTTATACTCCTCTTCCCTTAATTAGGAAGAATTCTATATCAATTCTTCCCTTATATCCTGGGCCCAACAGGCCCCCAACACTCACCTATGGCTCGTCGCGAGCCACATGAGCTATTGCTCCATAAAATTACTTGCACAATTTTTTTTTTGAAAATCCTCTATGATTTTCAACAACTTCTCTTTTTCTGTGTGCACTTCTTCTTTGAATTTTTGCATGTGATCCACCAAGTCAGAACTAACGTGCTTCAGCATGTTGCTTTCTACTGAGGCTGCTATCTCATGCCCCTTCTGGTGCACAAGTTGAATTAGCCCAATGAACCTCTCTCCCTCTTCTTGTAACTCTTCTACCTTTTCCTTGCGCTGCTATTGTTGTGCATGCAATGCAATAGTTTGTTATTGTAGTATGCACATTTATGTTGTTCTAACCTTTTTCTACTCCAAGGGAAGCTGTTTTATCTCATTTCATATATGAACGATATTTGATTCTATCATAGTGAGTTCATTTGCAATCATCTGCGATTTATCATCGTCCATTAAGGTTTCCCAAGTCTGAGAAACTTGGCCCACAACCTTAGCACATCATCTTGTTTGGAATTTTCTATTTCTTTTGCATCCTGTGTAGATGCATCTCTCCTTTGTGCCAACACTTCTATAGGTGTGTTGGGTGTCCTTTGCTCCACTAACTACATTATTTTTTTCTTAAGGTCTATCACTAATTCTACTAACTATGCTTTTTTTTCATCCAGGGTAGTTTCTAGTGTTATTCCTTCGTCCTCCAAGCTCCTACAGGCCCAAGTGATTGCTTCACTAATTCTCTGGTAGTTACCATCTGACTCTAGTTTCTTTTGTTCAACCTCTTGAATTTCACTTTTCAGTTTCCTGAGGTATTCATGTCTAGCCTTTACCTTTGTATTTAGGTGGCTCTCTCGCAGCCTTATTTCAGCATTAACAACATTCTAGAAAGCATACACTTCATTCCTATGCATAGATGAAAAATCTATAATGAGATAGTTAGTAACTTGAAAATCAAGATTAGATTTCGGGGTGCCACACTTTACAATAGGTTTAGGGACCTATACAATTATTGCCAGGGTTGGCATAGAAGCCATAGTTTGTTCCATTCATGATGTTTTAGATGGAGCTCAGGAGTCCATTGTTTCACTTGGATCATCAACAATCTTAACTTCTTGCATTGCTTTATAGAGAACCTTAAGAAGGTTAGTGACTATACCTGAAAGTTCCTCTTGTCATTTTTCTATAGACTTGAAACTAGATTGTACTACCCTAGTAATTGCTTTAGCCATGAGTTTCATATCATCGCTGTCAAATCTAATGGTGTTTGCAGTTCAGTCGACTTTCATATTCTTCTTTGGTCTGCGTGGCACTTGTTGTTCTTGAGGTTCCCCCTCCTCAACTTATTCTTCCTGAGGTTCCCCCTCCTCATGTTCAGATTCTATGTCTGTTGGTAGTGAGGGGGTGTGATTTTCATGAGACTTCCCACTCCTTGTGTGGTCTTATTCTTCATTTTCCTCCTCTTCTTGGTATTGGAAATCTTGTTGTTGAATTTTTTGTTTAGGTACCAGAACATGCCATTGTTTTGGCCACTGATTAACAATTTCTTTGCCTTCATTATGATAAAGTTGATTTATATATTTGGCTACTATCATATAGCCTCCACATGCATAAATAATTCAATATTTCTCTCCTACTATCGTGCTTTACACTTATTTTCAAACCATAGGTTCTGGTACTTCGCCCCTTTATAGGGGACTTGGAGGTTAACACCTTGGTAGTGTTCTAGTTCAGAACATGCAATGAACGAGATTAAAATTAATAGCCATGAATAGTGGAACACCCAGCCCCTTTCTTGCACATTAGTGGATTTTTGAACAAGCTCCTTAAACAAGAATTGACACCAATTGATTTGAGTTCCTTCCACGCAGAGTTCTACAAGTGCAATTTCTCCCATTGTACACTGGCTTGGACGCATTTTGCGAAGTAACTTGGATGTTAATACTTTCACTTCAAATATAGCAGTGGGGTTATTAATGGTATGAATAAAAAACCCTCGTTTACTTATTTTTACGCTGAACATCTCCTTCATTCTCTTAGCTATGGATACCTCTTGATCCTTTTTTAGCAGTGGTGTTGGGTCCATTCCAGTAGATGGAAGGCCTGTAATGGAACCAATGAGCTTAATAGTCATGGGTATGGGTTTTCCTAACCAGATCACCCCTTCATGGAAAATTACAAGTAACTTCTTCACACATGTGTTAATTTGGGTATCGCACCTAAAACGTGGCATGTATAGGGATGATAATATGCCAGACTTCTCCAGTTTCATAGCCCAGTCCTATATAACATACCTACGAGGAGCCTCCAGTGTGTCTTGCAAAACGAAACCATTTGTTGTCTTTTTTCTCCCTATGACCCAGGTTCAATGCCCCTTTTTTGTTAATGTAACAAATCCCAAGATATTGGCTCGATGGAAAAGATCCTAGATGGAGGCACCCACGACACAGATTCTGTCTCACCTGAGATATCTCAATTCTATGGGTAACTTTCAGAACCACATTTCTGTAGTTTGTGTGGGAGGGTGTTTTAATTCCTTGGCTGTGTTCCAAGGTTTCCAACAAATACCAAAAAGTTGGGTTGGTGGTTTGCACGTTCTATGTCAACACAGGGTATGAATTTCCCTTCTTTATGTAATCTTACAAAAATGCACAATGAACAAAGATCACAAACATATTCATTACTTGAAATAAAACATTCATATAGTTATCCCTTTAAATCACAATAGCCAATCAATCATTAAACACTGTAAATATGCACTTGTCTAAGCTACTCATCATTCACACATATACACAACATGTAACGTGGAAACCCATCAGGGTAAGAACCACAAGGTGCTCTTCATTTGGCATTAGCATGAGGAAATATATGCACGTATTGTCTATACATAAAGCTACAGAATCTGTTCAATATATTCTCTTATATATCCACATACTTATCCTCCCTCTCATGCTCTATTTTCTTCTCTATATTTATCACTCTACTCTACTCCTACTCAATCATCCGTACATAGCCTGGATCGACTCAACCTTCTCTGTCTATCTACCCAGTCAGCTACAGAACCACTACTCTGATGCACTCATCAATCTAGAGTCATTAACTAAAAGTATCTACCTCTACTCTAACTCCAATGTCTCTCCCTAGAGTCTAGACACTTACCCCAAACTATTGTATCAACTAATCAGCTCAAAATCATCTAAACAAGAACTAGTTAACGGGCTAACTGGTTATCCAGCTAACCCATTTACAACTTGGGTTTCTCCTTTTATAGAATTATTATAGACTTGATATAATCCCATACATTCTTGTTATAGACTCAATACTGACTCTAGCAGACTCAACTTCAGTCGCTATCCCAACTGACTTACTATCTTCAGCCGATGAGATGTCTTTCCTATTCTAGAACTATATGAACAAAAAGGCTCTATCAGTCTGACTTACAAAAATTCCTTTACGCATGTGGTTTCAAGAGGCTCCAGCCGAGATCGTATTGAGGATCGCTAAGGGCTGTTGTTTTCTCAACATCATGCCTTACTATCACTTTTTGGTCGTTACCTTATCTGCACACCTACTTCTACGAATATTCTTCCATGCCATCACGTCTCTTTCTCTTTCCTTCCATCATATCTTACAAAACTGGCACAACTTCCTCATCCCACGCCTTCTCCTTACCTTTCTCCTTATCTTCCCTCTTCTATCGCAGCATCCTTCTATGTTTCTTTGATGTTTGTTCCTATGTGGCAGCTCCTTCTTATTCTTCCTTATACTCTTCTTCCCTTACTTAGGCATAATTATATATGAATTCTTCCCTTCTGTCTCGGGTGCAACATCAATCAAACAACGGTCATTTGATAATTTCAGGTTGTCAGCATCATTAAGATCCACCATCTTGATTATTGATAATTCTCAGTCGACAACTATGAATGTTGGTGTAGGAATGTATCCATCTTTGATGAGATCTTTTAATATTTATGCACCAAATTCTGACTATAGGTTCCATTCATGGTATCGAATCATCGTCATCGAGTTCAATCCCATTTCACACTATGTGTATGGAGGACCCTTGGACTCTCTCTTCTCCGATCACTTCGGATGAATACCCTAGACCTACCAGGATGGAGATGTCGTTATCGGTAGCTGAGATCTCGTATCAACCTTTGTAGATCCTAATCCTTCCTCTTCATGGACAGAGGATGGGGACACTTTTGCACTTCCTTCTTAGGTAGTTTCGTCATCATGTACACATAATTGCTTTGATGAGTTTCTTCCTTCCGATGAAGTGATTCTCAAAGCCATGATTGACTTGGAATGACCTTGGGAATATTTGAACCATCACTCTTATTTCCTCCTAGATCTTGAACAAGTTGAGCGTGATGAATTTTACGAGACCCTTAGTGAGAAGGTTGGTAGTCCCATGGTCCCATTAGGCACCCATGGTATATATGCCAAAGGGAACATGGATAATTTGTCATCGACTATCCCTATCAACATTTCTTGGACTCTTGGTCAAGTTGAGAATGTTTACATTGGGGTAGATTGTTCTCTTGATGAGATTCAGGCATACACTAAGTCTTTTGAGGTAGATTGTTCTCTTGATGAGATTCAATCACACAATCAGATTCAAATCAAACCTAGTGACCAACACAAGACAACCTTCATTTATCCTTGGGCAACTTTTGCATACCAGAAAATTCCCTTTGGCCTTAAAAATGTCAGAGCTAAGTTTCAACGGGAGATGACCTTTTCCTTTCATGAGCTTAAGCGAATCATTGAAGTCTATCTCGATGATATGCCTACTCACTTTTTTTTGAGAGTGGATCAACTAGACCATTTCCGCTTGGTTTTCAAGACATGTCATCATTTTAAGATCAGGTTGAATCGTAAGAAATGCATCTTTGGATGAAAGTAGGTCTCTTATTGGGATGCATTTCCTCTAAGGAGGGGATTAGGGAAATCCTCTAAAGGTTGAGGCAATACTTTGATTGTCTCCCCCGCAGACTATTAGACACTTTCATAGTTTGTAAGCGATGTCTAACTTCTTGCAAAGGTTTGTTGTCAGTTTTGCCAATTTGAACAAGGGTTTCATGCACATTTTGAATAAAGACACTCCTTTTATCTGGGATTAGTGAGCATAGGATTGTTTCGATGCATTGAATAAATCCTTGGCATCGGACCCAATGCCTAGTCTAGCCAACTACAACCAATATTTCTCGTTATACATGGTCACGTCTCATGAGATGATTGGGATGGTTTTGGTTCAAGAGGGCGATGAGATCCAAGAGCATGTTGTCTACTATCTTTGTCGAAACCTAATTGATGCTGAAATTTGTTATAACCATGTTGAGAAGCTAGCCTTAGCTACCGTCCATGTTGTTCAATGGTTGAGACATTACATAATCCTTTTCCAAACTGTGGTTGTGGCTCATATCACTAGTGGAAAATGAGAGATTAGCGACCAGGAGACCAAAATTTTTGGTCACCACAGTTTTCTTCAAGGGATAAATGACCAAAATTGATAAATTTAAGTGAGATAACTAAAAAAGACCAAGATAAATGACCACTTTTGGTCACAGAATAAAAATCAACTAAAAACGACCAAGATAAATGACCAAATTTGGTCACGGGATATCTAGACTAAAAATGACCACATAACAATTGGTCATTTTTAGTTGTCACTCCGGCAATGAAAAAACTTACAAATTTGACAATGAATTTAGAATTTAGTAAAATGTACAAATTATGCTAGTCCATCCCAAAATCTAAATTATAAGCACCTATTAATGTAACAAGATTTATAGAATTTAGGAAGATGTCATTCACTTATAAAAAACCATAAAATACTCATCTAAAATATCCTTAATCTCTCTTCACTCTTTTAAAGTTCTCTTCTCTTCTAAAGTTATATTTTAGTTGGATATTTAAGTTTATGTTTATATATATAATTAACTTTAAACAATAATAACAACATTATTATGATTTTTTAGTGGATTCAATAATTGTTTAAAAATATTGGAAATATATTTGGTAGAATTGTTAAATCGTACATAAATTGAGTTCAGAAGAGCATATTTACCTATGATTGAATATGTGTTGATCTTAATTACAATTTCCACCCACTTTTCAAAAGTTGGACAATTCTTGATGAATCCAATGTATTGGATTAAAAGAAACTGACATTTTGTTGTATGACTTGTCAACACACATACCATTTGCATGTACTTGGGAAACAATGACACCCTTCTTGTAAAAACATTTAAAATCAACCTTTATAGCAATATGAAAAAAGAAACCTCTATGGAAACTCCAAAACAACATGTGGAACAACTGAGATCAACAACATCAACGTAGTAACCCAACCCTAGATCAAAACATCAGTCCATGTACTCAACCTACCCTCAAAGGGTGGTGATGTGAATATCAATACCTTCCCCGATCTTGCAAGCAATCCTAGCAGGAAACCCCTTAAGTGGGATGACAAGACACTATGAATTAGAGAATTTGAATTCAAAGAAAGATATAGGATCCACATTTAGCTCAAACTCAAGCATCCATAGTCAATTTTTCTTCCATAAATAGTTGACCCCTTATTGAATATAATAACATTTGAAAAAATCTTGATGTTTAAAAATTAAGAAACATAATATCTTAATACCCATATTTAAAAAAATATACAATATATATTAGTTATAATGGTAATTAATTATTCAAAAATTAAAATTCTTAATCCTTTATAACTAAAATAATAATATTAACTACCATAATATTCAACTTTTGTCATATTTTTCATTCAGTCAAACCTTTAAAGCTATGTTAATTTAATGATTTCTTGAACATCATGCTGAAAAAAAAATTGATTTCCTCACCATTCATAAGGCAAAGAAGCATGGATCCTCCCAAGATGAACCAAATCCAAGCCATTACGTGTATTTTGGTGCCACACTTTCAAATTTGGTTCCATGTTCAATTGTTTTCCATTTACGCAATATGTGGTATTTGGAGACAATTTAGGATGCTCATGGCATCGGGCAGAGCTTGGGATGCTAATGCTGGACCCTGCAACATATTCAATGTTTTCCATCCTTAAATCCCATTTATGGATCATGGCATCCTACCCTTCTCATTCTTCAACACACCCTTCTGGCTCTCATTCATCGCTGCAGCCGTAGAGTCCAGCAATATCTTGTAAAGGTATGGGGATTTCTTTCCATTCCGTGTCTTTGATTTTTTTGTACTAAAATGGTTTAGTTAATTGCGACAAAGCTATTTGATTTGTTCTTTCTGCTATGGAATGCATTGTTTCAAATCATCTATCATTGAAAATATATGCTTGGAAGAGCACCCATCTGAGATTGAGGTAACTAACTTCATCCTTGCTTGAGCTCTTCTAAGTAATTTTTCTATGGTTTCTGTTAGAGGGTTTCTAGGGTTCTACTGTAAGCCTGTCCATATTTTCTTTATTCCAATCCCGATGGAAATTTTGATGTTAATAACATGAAACTTGTGTATAGTCAAAGACTCTTGTCTGTTACAAAAGGCCTCTCGAAAGCCTGGATACAAAATTTGATGAATGCCACTGATAATATGACTGTGATTTGGGCTCTAGGTTTGATGAGGCTACTAGATAGTCTTCAACCTTTATACCTACCTCAGTATCTTGAAGGTTCTCCACATGTTACATATGGTTATACTACTTTGAGAGTTTCAGACAGTGTACACAAATGTTTGGGACCTTTAGAGGTAGAAAATAAAGAGGATGGCCGTCCTTTAATTGTTACAAATGGGAAATCCCTCTCGTTGTTGGAGCAGAAAATGTAATGCATTATCCTAACCCACCAAACCCATCGAAGGTTTGTATATAAGCAGGAAGGAGGCTCCTGTTTTGAGAGTTGAAAGGGGTGTACCAGTTTTATTCTCAATACGGGTCGGGCATGATGTTGCATTTTGTATTAAATTCGATCCTATTGGTGGGGCTGCATATGAAATCCACCTTATCAACTTTCCATGTGAAATAAGCTGTAGGGAATTCAATTAAACCCAGAACTCCTGCAACTATTATGGATGCCAACACAACTCCAGGAGTGTAGTAGAATAGAGGTGTTAGAAGCAGAAGGGTCACCATGACTGTTAAAGCCATCACTACATTTGATACTGCACTCTTGCATCTAGCATTGTAATTCACTGCTGATCGAGAAAACGACCTTGGAAAATATAATTTAAAAAGTCAAATACACAAATAAGTTCACAAATATGTTATATTTACAAGGATAGGGTTTGTATTTACACCCATGAAAGAATAACATTTGTTTTTGCTAAATTGCAAAAGGATTAATCAGGGATTGGTGATGACAGGTAGCTAAAGCATAGAATATGGATGATTACACTTTTTTACATAAAAAAAAAGTAACAGATAACTTATTCCCAAAAGCTAAGTTCAACAACGACAACTTACAACTCCCTATCAAAGTTCAACCACCACAACTTACAACTATAATAATGCTTCTTGCAGTTTTGGAAACTGAAAATGATTGAATGGAATTTTCCCCTCTATATATACCTATTGTAACATAGTTTGAAGTGCAAGAGCCTACCATGTTCATCAATCCAATGGCCATCATCTCCTTGTTTCCATCAACCAGATAATCTTTGATTGCAGCGAATGTTCTTCCCACTGCTATACCTTCCTCTTCAATTATTATCACAAAAATTATTAGGATGATTCGATACGAATGGAATCCATTGAAATGATTTTATGTGTTACCAAAATAGGAGGTGTTTATAATAAATACCATCAGTGAGATGAGTCCGGTAACAAGCCCGGTTTTTATTGCCAATCCTAAGTAATTGCCATTAAAACGCAGCATTTGAAGGGAAGGTGGATTCAGCCCCATTTTCAAGTGACCAATCTATAGGAAACATAGTAATATATGTGAGTTACCAGATTCCAGAATCCAGTGATGATAAAGATAAAATGCGCACACAGGAATGAAATCTGTGGGGAGCAATGTCTGTGAAGGAAGCAACTTGTCATGCAGAATATTCAGAAATTAGAAGAGGGAATATGCATTGTTACAGTGCTAATGCCGTGTTTATCAGCCTTGGTGGCGAAGACGAATAGAGTAGATATAATTACTGATGTCAAGGGAGCAATAGCAAAAACCCAGAAAAGGTGGCTCTTTTTCTTGCTCTGCCATACAACAACAAAAAAATAATAATGAAAACTTGTCGATTTCAGTACTTACATGTTGCGTGATTCAAATTCAATGTTTCAAATGTAGGAAGAAATAAATACACCTACAATATAGCGTGCAGTTAGCAGCAATGCTAAGAAAAATAAACCCATCACAACCGTAAAAGCCTTTAGAATTGATAACATTTCTACCTATCTATAGATAGTCCTAGTGACAGACCGGCAAGAAGGCCTGGCATGGTTGCTATCATTCTTCACCTTCCTCATCCAGATCCTCAGAAAGGTAATTTGGCTGAGAGGTCATTCCTTCCTCTAGTTGATCTCTTCCTGCCCCTGTTTCTTCTGGTAGAATCTATCTTTCATCATCCATATTTTCCATGACAATTTCTATGCCCCAGATGGCTTCATATTTTTTTCCCATTTGATCCAGCTTGCTTAAAATTTCTTGTTGTTGTTTTCCTTGCTCTTCAATAACTTGGGCAATAAAGGATTTGTTGACTCACTACAACTCGACCAATTTCATGTACTTGGTGTCATTGCTTCTGAAGAAGCTTGTCTCTAGGACCCAATTTATAGATTTCTCGTCAATCTGTTCTATAGGGATATGTTTTCTTTTATCGCTGACCACTTTTCAATGTGTTCAACTTCAACCTCTTTATTGATAGGCTTGGAAACGCACCTATGGTCATTAGAGGAAATTTGGGGTCTAAAATGGGCCTTATAAGAAAACGTGCCAAAATAAGTTTTTGTGAGTTGGAATTCAAGAAACAATAGAATTTCAATAA
>LPNX010567040.1:302555-321651 GCA_001517045.1 Pseudotsuga menziesii
CTTATTTTTGGGGTACCGGGGTCCATCAAAAGTATGCAGTGTGGGTACTCGTTGGATGCGGAATCAAATTCCACATCCAGCGAGCTCTCCCAATCGAAATTTGAGTAAAAACACAGGGAGATATGTCGAAAATACAAACACAAAAAGTAGTTTTTTTCTTTCTTCCTCCAAAATTAATCAATATTATTTTATTATTTTAACTATTATTTTATTATTTTCCTTAGGCGGCCCATTTTAGACCCCAAAATTCCTCTAATGTTATTCTAGATATAGCGATTGCTTCAGCCTAGGCTCTTGTTTCTCATTTTCTACATTGGCTCCCAATTTTTGAATTCCTACAGGCTTTTGGCCTTCCATCCATAGCCCCATGCTGACTGTTTTCAGCCCTGGTCTCTTGCTTAGATTCCATCTTCTAGGTCTTAGGAAAGGTTCCCAAACTCAGGAAACCTCCAATATCATGTAACTTTCCCAAGAGTGAGAAAGGGCCAGGAGGGGGGAAAATGGAGAGCGTGATAAATCCACCCATAGAAGAGGAAGTGACAACCAGAGAGGGAGAAACCACAATTCAGGAAGAAGATCACCAGAACATTCATATTCAGAGAAAGTCTATCCTAACCAAACCAGGGGAAACACCACCAAAAAAATCCTACTCAGATCAAGACCACTAGCCTTGCCAAACCAGCAGGGGATAAACTACCTCAGACTAACAAGAGACTAATTCCAAACAAATCCAATTTTCATGCCCTATACAAAATCTTCCATAGTCCATGAACCTATATCAAACCCAAGACCAAATCCTTTAATAATTTTCCACATGAGTGAGTTGATTTCTATATAATGAACAAACTTGCATGCAGGACAAAGGGACTGAGCCATGATGGATCCTAACTTCCATGTCCTTCCCTTCCTCCATTTATCTCCTGGAGCATGGAGAGATACAGATGCCTGAGGTGAAGAGAGACACATGTCTACTCCATCTGCTTTCTTTCTCAGCACATGATACGAGGATTGGATTTCGATTTCTATGTTAGTTTGCCATGCAAATTTATCTTTTATCTTTGTAGTTGGACCATTATTGATAGTAAGGATATACATCTTGAAGGGTCCCTCTATGTTTTCACCAACTAAATTCTTCAATTGAAGCAGAATTTTCCATGCATGTCTTAGAATTACAGGTCATACTTGATTCGGTGCCAAAACTTGCGCAAGTGTATTTGTCTTTCTAAAAAAAGTTTAGATGGAAAAATGTCAAATCATGGCAAAAAGTCACAAGTTCAACTCAGAGAGTCAGACATGCAAATAGCTTGTGAGTTTTTCAGGCCTAGAGAGTTGGAATTGGAAAAACTTCTGCAAAGTATTTTGGCTGAAATATTTTGTTTAAAAAAAAGTTGAATCTGCTAAGTTTTTATCAAATTTTGGTGAGTTTTGTTAGATATTCCCAAACCATGGTAAATAGGTTCTGCTCTCTAAAATAATTTCTACAAGAAACTAAACAGTGAAAAACTAATGATAGAATCTATAAACATATACTGTAGAAACTATAGAATGGAAACACAGTAAGTTTATTTTCAATATCACAAGTGACTTGCATTATCACAAATAGGACCTTTGAAAAATAACTCAGGAGATTGAAAAAGTGATTAGTGTGTTATTTCAACAATTTTTCCACTACTACTGGTCAGATAGCCAAGGTTGGTTCAGAGACATAGATCCTATAGTGGACAGTAAGTGCTGCTCTTTACTGACATCAGAAAAATTTTCAAGCATCATCAGAGAACATTTGCAAAGGTGTTATTTTGTAATTTCCTAGAGTTTCTTTAGGCTGCAATGCATAAGTTGCCTTACCAAGCATATATGCAGGTGCACATTGAGCTTCAATGAACAAACAAACCATTTCTTTAATAAACATAGACATCCACTCTTCACCTTGCTTTCAGCTAAAATTTGGCCCTCAGACTGTGGAGTCTCAGCAATATTTATTATAATCAGTTATAGTATGTGCACCCTGCAAACATTATGAAAAGTGTTCAGCATAGCTTAAGGAAAATGTATACTATCTAAGAATAAAATCAATATGATGAAGCCTCACATATCAGAGAAATAGTACTACTTCAGAAAAGAACAAAGGGAAGTAAGTACTGTTGGAAACTAATTTGTAAGTAATGAGTGGAAAACAATTGAATTTTACTTCATATAAGACTTGAAAACTCAGAAAACTTGTACATAAGAAAATATGAACATAGAGGTTCAGGGAAGAAAATGTAAATCCATAGTGAATTTATAAAAACATACAAACATTGATCGTTTGATTAGTGAACCTCTTATAGGATGCATGTTCTGCTACTTTTCACCAAAAATAACATGTTAATCTTTTACAACTTACTGTCATTAGAAATAAATTCATAATCCATCAAAATATTGAAGCAATTTTCTCATTGCAAGCTATATTGAATCATTTCCACTATAGAAATTAAATTTTCAGAAGTGTTTACACACAACTTCAAAGAACGTTTCCTGTAAGGCCAGTGGAATTGCTCTTGCATTTGAGTTAAATGCCTTCAGTAAAAAACTTGAATATATCAAAACAAGAAACTCAATCTAGTCATACATGCACTTACTAGAAAAAAATTAGTATCCAGAATAGTAAAATATTAGTTTGACAGAGAACTATAACTCCCTACAGCTGAAGCACTGCCATGTCTATCACTACCCTTGGGAAGATCCAACGAAGCTGAATCCTTTTCATTTTGAGCCTTTCTGAGTTTGTCACACCATAAATCAAAAGTCATGCTCAAATCGGGAAATGCTATTCTTTTGAGACAATCACTAATCCAAATTTTGAAGACTTGTTATTGGTCTGCTATAGGAAGAGTACCAGCAAGAGCACTCAATCCTTCCTCCAGGATACTGTGCAGTTCATTTCCCTTTATTGAATGCACACCATCTTGAATGAGCTTGACTATGATAGGTAACCAAGTTGTTACCAGAGAAAGGCATACAGATCTGGGACAAATCACTTCTCTGAACCAACCATTAAACCCCAAGTTAGCTAAAAACTACTTTGAATTCTTAGCATATTGGAAGTGTTGCATCAGTTGCAGGTTACAGGATTTCAACTCTTCCAGTTGGACCAGCAGACTTCAACTATGATTGTGGTGCCACTGTAGACATACCTCTTGGGACAACAAAAGTACGTCTTCACATGTACTGTAGGATCAACTCTTTATTTCAGTTTAGTTTTTTTCATTGAGTTTTCATATGATGAAATATTTTATATCTCTTTTAACTTTTATGTTTGGAGGATTACAATATTGTAATACAAAGGAGAGGCCCAGTTGTATTTCATTTTAGTTTCCTTCTTTGTGTTTTCTATGATGCAATATTTTAAATCTCTTTTAACCTTAATTGCAGGATTTAAAAAGAAAGGAGAGGGAATTGGAAGCAAAGGAGGTTGAGCTAAGGAGGAGAGAGCAGGTATTTGGTTTGACAACAATTGAAGGCAAATGTAAGAAATGTGCAGAATAGATGTAGTGCTAGATCCCAGGGATACTCCTGCATCACCCAAAGTTATCTATTTTCAATATCACAAGTGACTTGCATTATCACAAATAGGACCTTTGAAAAAGAACTAGGGAGATTGAAAAAGTGATTACTGTGTTATTTCAACAGTTTTTCCACTACTACTGGTAAGATAGCCAAGGTTGGTTCAGAGAAACAGATCTTATAGTGGACAGTAAGTGCTTCTCTTTACTGACTTCAGAGAATATTTTCAAGCATCATCAGAGAACATTTGCAAAGGTGTTATTTTGTAATTCCCCAGAGTTTCTTTAGGCTTCAATGCATAGGTTTCCTTACCAAGTCTATGTGCAGGTGCACATTGATCTTCAATGAACAACCAAACCATTTATTTAATAAACATAGACATCCACTCTTCACCTTGCTTTCAGCTAAAATTTGGCCCTCAGATGTGGAGTCTTAGCAATCTTTATTATAATCAGTTACAGTATGTGCACCCTACAAACATTATGAAAAGTGTTCAGCATAGCCCAAGTAAATTGTATACTATCTAAGAATATAATCAATATGATGAAGTGTCACATATCAAAGAAATAGTACTACTTTAGAAAAGAAAAAAGGGAAGTAAGTACTGTTGGAAACTAATTTGTAAGTAATGAGTGGACAACAATTGAATTTTACTTCATATAAGACTTGAAAACTCAGAAAACTTGTACATAAGAAAATCTGACATAAAGGTTCATGGAAGAAAATGTAAATCCATAGTGCATTTATAAAAACATACAAACATTGATCGTCTGATTAGTGAACCTCTTATAGGATGCATGTTCTGCTACTTTTCACCAAAAATAGCATGTTCATCTTTTACAACTTACTGTCATTAGAAATAAATTCATCATCCATTAAAATATTGAAGCAATTTTTGCATTGCAAGCTATATTGAATCATTTCCACTATAGAAATTAAATTTTCAGAAGTGTTTACATGCAACTTCAAAGAACATTGCCTGTAAGGCCAATGGAATTGCTCTTGCTTTTGAGTTAAATTCCTTCAGTTAAAAACTTGAATATATCAAAACAAAAAATTCAATCTAGTCATACATGCACTTACTGGAAAAAAATCGGTATCCAGAATAGTAAAATATTAGTTTGACAGAGAACAATAACTTCCTGAAGCTGAAGCACTGCCATGTCTATCACTACCCTTGGGCAGATCCAACGAAGCTGAATCCTTTTCATCTTGAGCCTTTCTGAGTTTGTCACACCATAAATCAAAACTCATGCTCAGATCAGGCCATGCTATTCTTTTGAGACAAGCACTAATACAAATTTTGAAGACTTGTTCTTGGTCTGCTATAGGAAGAGTACCAACAAGAGCACTCAATCCTTCCTCTAGGATACTATGCAATTCATTTCCCTTTATTGAATGCACGTAATATTGAACAAGCTTGACTATGACAGGTAACCAAGTTGTTACCAAAGAAAGGCGTACAGATCTGGGACAAGTCACTTCTCCGACCCAACCCTGAAACCCTAAGTTAGCTGAAAACTACTTTGATATCTTAGCATATTGGAAGTGTTCCATCAGTTGCAGGTTCCAGGTTTTCACCTCTTCCAGTTGAACCAACAGACTTTAGCTATGATCATGGTGCCACTGTAGACATACCTCTCAGCACAACAAAAGAATGTCTTCACATGTACTGTAGGATCAACTATTTATTTCAGTTTAGTTTTTTTCGTTGAGTTTTCGTATGATGAAATATTTTATATCTCTTTTAACTTTTATGTTTGGAGGATTACAAGATTGTAAAAGAAAGGAGAGGCCCAGTTATCTTTCATTTTAGTTTCCTCCTTCATGTTTTCTACGATACAATATTTTAAATCTCTTTTAACCTTAATTGCAAGATTTTAAAAAAAAAGGAGAGGGAATTGGAAGAAAATGAGGTTGAGCTAAGGAGGAGAGAGCTGATACGTGGTTTTGACGACAACAATTGAAGGCAAATGTAAGAAATGTGCAGAATAGTTGCAGTGCCTCTATTCGAATATGGATAAGGAATCTAAACCTCCCTCTACATTTTTAGAATTAGATTCCCTTGAGGCAATTTTTGGGTGTTTTGGAAGGTTCATCTCAATCACCCTGGAGTCTATTTCTGGACATGTAGCTGGATTTGGAACCTGGTCTTCGAAAGAAAATGATTTCAAATGTTGATGGAGTAGTTTAGAAACAAAATCTAGATTACAAACAAGTTTCCTTTTGGTGCACATCTTGTTTCAGCAATGGTCCCCTGGCCTCTTCTTGTCTAAAGCAGAATTGAGATTTCCCCTACAAGGGCACCAACCCAAAAGAAAAAGAAGAAACACAAGCGCTCCTGTTGGAATGGTGCAGAATTATGTCACCATCACAAGGGTTTTTCTAGTTCCTGTAATAGCCTAGTGCATCGATTTATATTGGCAGTTTTAATATACTGAAAAGTAAATCCAATCTATCAATTAGGATTAAGTGGCCAATGGGTATTTTTTATTTTATGTAGGGATATAGGTATTGGGGGCCATGAATATGAAATTGGTAATAATGGAGGTAGTCTTCATCGCTTTCGCAGCGACCTTTGGCAATGATGGAGGTACTCTTCTTCTCACAGCAGACTCCCTTAAATCTCTTGTGTACCAAACAACCATAGAATGAGAAAAGCTACTGAGTGTGCAGACTTCATGAACGAGGTTGGAGCCTCGGAAGAGAAAAAAGGAAACATATTTCTATCACCACTTACCTCCCTCTCCATCATATGGAAACCCCAATTTGGATCCTAATAATCATTTCTGATTGAACATATGTTCCTTTCATTTGTATCTTCTGTGAGATTTGAGCATTTTTGTATCTGTTCAGTTCACAGAGAAGGATTGCCACATAACCTGAAGAAATCCCTACTCGTATTGTAGCCATTCTCTATCCACAGATATCTGTATCTTGAGGCAAAGGAATCCCTAGCATATGCAGCAGGGGTTTGGGAAGCAGAGAAAGCCCTAGCATACGCAGCCCAATGACACAAAGAATGACAAAATACATTAGTTTCATTTGTATCTCTTAAATTTATAATCTGCGACATGATTCATATCTTAAAAGTAGCTCCAAGACTGTGCGAACAACAGAGATGGAAATCTATGGGACCATTAGTAAATGACTAAGTTCTAAAATCCCAACCAAGAGATGAATTGAGTGATTATGGCCTGATTATTTAATAAGTAATCTGTTACGACTGAAAGTTTGAATCAAATATGATGGATAAGTCCATGAATTGTTTTTGTTACTCATCGATATTGCAAATGTAAATTTAATCATTACTTTACTGTCTACTTCAAAGGTTCATTTGTGTAGAAGTTATTTCTTTAATGCACATTTCTTATTGTGTTGCTTGCATTGGATGTCCAGTTCTTGCAGGTATGGCAGCAAAGGTGCACTGTGAAACAAACTTGCACGGAACTTTCTCAAACAAGAATGAATTCAAAGAAACACGAATAAAATTTAAGTTTGTAGATCCTTGGCCACAGTTTCCTGAAGTGATACCATCAATAGACAATCAAGCTTGCTGTAGGGACCAGAATTACAGTGACTTAAAAAAAGGAAGGATGGAAAGATATGGGGTGCAGCATAACAAAGAAATTCTTAAGAAGACAATGCTTAAGCAAGAGGAAATTTTTTGAGGACAGGTACATAAGCAATATGAACCGATAAATAAGAAATAAATGCATGATTTCACAAGGTTTAAACATATTATGTTCCTTCTCTAAAAAAATCCCTTATAAAGTTTTCAAATTATAGGAATGTTAGGTGGAAGGTGATTTTATTCCCATAAGATTGGGATTATCTGCAAAGGTCTGAAGCATTCTATTTGTTCTTGGGCTGATGCAGGTCCGTGAACTGCATCGTCTCTATCATGTTCATAAGTTACTAATGGCTGAGCTTAGAAACAAAGATGGCACATCAAATTTTTCTCCAGTAACAAGACAAATTAGTCCTGACATCTTTCAGTTTGGATCAAACCATATACAATTGGAAGAAAAAAGGAATTTTTGGGATGCTCTCACCGGTTCTGCGACAAATAAAGACAATATATGTTATAGACAGCCTGTTTGGGGTATGGATCAGATGCAGACCTTTAGTTCTGATTTTATTGGACAGAGCATACCAAATGGCTTGCAAGAAATCAAAGATGGATCGCAAGATCTCTACAGATTGCAACCTAGCAGAGCTACATGCAGAACTTTCGATCTTGAAAAGCCTTCCATGGAATATATGAATGACAAATATACATATCCAAATGAGGAAGACACCACTTTAAGAATATGTGTCAACGATCGTCCAAAATTGGACAAATCATCGAGTTTTCGCATGTCTTGAACCTGATACTGATGTGCAGCTGACCTTGGGTACTGGATGGAAAAAAGGTAAAACAGAACATAGTGGTCAACAAAGTTTTCTGAGTTTAGGATTATCCTTTCCAGAAATACCAACTGAACAAACAAGGCAATATACAGGTCTGATATGCAGAGATGAAGCAACACTCTTACCTTTAGCTTCTGTTAGGCCTGAAACGACCGATCAAGGAAAAAATGGGATGATTTAGGGGACCCGAGGAACTGGGGAGGACTATAAAAGTAATGAAAATTACAGAGTTTAATGGTGAAGGTTTGATGTTGAATATGAGAGAAACAGGAATGAGAGTCAATCCCTTGATCTGCAAATTGGTGAGATATCAAGACAAGAAAATCTGAAACAGCCTCCTTGGCTTGTTCAAGCTTTGAATATGAACAAGACATCATGTGTATTAGAAAATGTGGCTGTAGCTCTAGTTTCACCAAATACTTGGTTTAATATTTTCTTGGCATGGAAACTAAGCACTAGAACAGTATTTGACGGATTATTCGTCTCGAAATTTGAATTTATTACGATCGGTCCAATAAAGCCAGATTCATATGGTTCATTAGGCCTTCTCTCCTTAACAACATGATTTTTGCATATATACTTCCTGGACAACAACAAGGCATTGAGGACGGTCATCCTGGAAGTTGGTGAATTGTTTAGAAAAATGGCAGAGCATGCTCTCAAATCACAATCTATGCTGTGGCAATGCTGATGATAAGACACATGAAGCTTTACAATTACAGGGGTTCCTTACGATCCAGTTCAGTCTTTCATACGCTTCCTTTATTCATTCAAGTAATCTTTACATACTAGAATTGAAAATACCTAGCTTTAGTTTAAGTTCTGAAGTTCTGTTCTGTTCGTATTACATCAATATGAAAGAGGATACAATTTTATCAAAAATACAAATAAAAAACACTAAAACCCATTTGCTTTAGCGTGAATTCCCTCTTACATCTGGCGAGATTTGTACTTGTTTGTTTTCCATTCCCTTCTAGGATTTTGTTTAAGAATTAAGAGGATATCCCTCTACGGATGAATTAAGTAGATCATTTTCAGGCTATGTTATACAATTTTCTAGAAACGAGAAATGGTAGGAAATGTATTTGGGCCTGAAATATAGGAGACAGTGAGGACAAACTCAATGGGAAACAATAGGAAGCAACAAGAAACCTAGGAAATTTCAAATCCCTCAAGATCAATAGAACCCTCGAAGAAGTAGAAGTTATAACTGCTACTGCTGCGAAAAATAAAATGCAAAGACAACTTGGGATCCTTCAACCCTAAAATTCCTTCCTACAGTCAAAAATTTGTTGCTGCTATTTAGAAAATGTTGCTGTCAAAATGAATATGTCCAACTGAAGCGAAAAATGTTATCCCTCCAACCCTCATTTTGTCTTTATTTACCCTGTCATTTTCGTTTTATGGTTTCTACGCCATTGTGGAGGCTGCCACCAAACCCTTTTGTTAACTTAAAAAAAAATGTTGTGGGAGGCAGAAACTTTGAGCAGTTTTGGGTCCCATTTCAGAAAATTACCAAGAAATGACTGAAATGTTTTAAAAAACGTTTCAGCAATTTTTGGTTGTTTCCAGAACGTTTCCATGTTGGTTTCTTCCCCCGGAAATATTTCAGAAGCTGGGGACATGTATCTACTCTCAACATGTATCCAGCTGACCAGAAACAGTTTTCAGGTATCATTGTTTTCAGGGAACAAGTGAAAACTTTGTTTTACTATTCAGTTATGCAAAACCAATTCAAGATGGTTATCCCGTCTATGTCAAAAAGCAGGTTGTTGGCATAGGCTATGCCAAACTCCAAGAGCAATCTATCCCTTATCCAAGAAATTCCTTTTATTGAAAGCTACATATGTAAGGCATCAGACTGACAAGGTGCTCTACTACTGAGTTACATGCCCCTTTTATTGAATACAAACTCTTAATGGCTCAATATGTGGACTGCTGCCTCTAACACCCCTTTTTCAAATCACTTTTTTGGTCCAGTCTTCCAGCTACCTTGACCCTACCACTCTGATGCTGGGGTAGGAATTGAACCCGAATTTTGGCCTTGGCCAATGTCCTGCCCTGCCACTGAGACACATTGCCCTTTGATGGCAGGTACCGTTAAAAATTCAATCTAAAGGTGTGGAATCTATGTATTGCTACCTCTCAACATTCCCCCTCAGCCACCTCAAACCGACCTACTTTGATACCAGGCTATTAATTGAACAGAGATATTACCCCTTGGCTAACAGGTTGCTCTACTACTAAGCTGCATGCTCCTTTCATGACAGGCACCTCCAAAGGTATGAATTGTTACTCCAACACCTCCCTCAAGCCACACTTTAGGTTAGGCCTCGTAGCTACGTAAGGCCTACCTGCTCTCATACCAGGCTAGGCATTGAGCACAGGACCTTACCCTTGTTGATGGACTACTCTGCCACTAAGCCACATTCCCCTTTTATGATGGGCTCATTTAACAGTTTGATTTAAAGGTGTGAATTGCGACCTCCAACACTTTCATAACCCAAACCCAAATTTTTATATTCCCCCTTTTCTTCAGCAAATCACCCTAAGCTTTAATTTCACCTTCAAATGCAGACAGATTATGCTCCTAGGAACATCAAACCTTAAACAAAAGCAACACCAAGATGGATTTAATGGCCTGGAAATCTTTGTGTGCAAATCAATTGAAATGACTTTATATTTTAACAAAAATATTCTCTCTTGAACACATAATGAGGATAATAATTACTGGTGTTGGATGGATTCCGAGTGTACTCAGGATTGTAAATGTGACAATGGAAAATTATGTCTAAATTGTTTTCTCCCTACTATAGTGGCATATCTTTATAATGTGGTTTCGTTCCACATTAACAGTCTCCTTCCTAACATACATATCCTTATCTGATTCATGTGAGGCTAAAAAACCATAATTGATGTTCATAATGGTGTTTCATAAATTCATAGTAGCCCTGTGGGATTCATAAACTCGGGGCTCTTTATCAATGGAAACAAGGGAAACGTTGCTCTTGATCCATCATTGATGCTATCTATATTTGGAAACTAACATCTTGATCCTTATGATTCAGGTATGAACAGGAAGATATGAATAAATATGTCCTCCATATATTAGTACTTTCACATGTGTTTTTAGTACCATCCTTAAAATTGGTGTGCACACAAAATTTGGAGCATGGATTGCTCACAACAGATAATTTTATTGATGTATTACAATTGGAAATATTATGTGATGCACTGTGCTTGAATCTGTTATGTATGGGCCTTATTGTGAAGAGATTCAAAACTATTGCCAAGTCAGAGGGATGGAAAGTGATGAGACAGTCCAATCCTAAGCTGGAGCAAGAGATTCTGGAATCTGTCATTGAGGATGATTCTGTGAGTAGCTAAACCCAAAAATAAAAGTAGATTGAAATAGATAATTAGAAAGACTTAAACTTATAGCTCTGATTAATAATTTGGGTTTCCATTTTTACATTAACAGAGAAAGAAAGAGAGGCTTCGGAAGATATAGGAGAAGAAGATATACCTACAACTATACAATGTCATGGAAGCACTTATTCACATATGCAGAGATGGTTGTCAAACAATAGGTCCTCATGACAAGGATTTAGATGAAAACCAAGGGCCTTGCAATTTCCCAGCTTGCAAAGGGCTCGAATCCTTAGTCCGACATTTTGCTGCCTGTAAAACTAGAGTCCCTGGTGGATGTGTACACTGCAAAAGAATGTGGCAACTGCTTGAACTACATTCAAGAATGTGTTCTGAACCAGACATCTGCAAGGTTCCTCTTTGCAGGTATAATCAAACATACATGTTTAAGTGCTTGTCATTACATTCTATTGGCATTTTATTCCTTAGAAAAGATTCTTATTATTGATTCATGGGGAAGCGATTGTAGATGTAACTTCCTAATAGAAGGCTCATCTGCCCAACCACCTTTGCAAGTGCCAAGATGTGTGGGTGAATCTTCAAATGCTGTGTGTGGTAGAAAAACATAGTTCTTGTTAAAAGTGGTGTCATTCCAATAGATGCAGCAAACCAAGAAAGAGGATATGCAATTTCTGGTCTCCTTATGACTCCTAAAATATCTGAGATTTGATTCTTGATGCTTCTCATTATAGACCTCTTCCTCCACTAGTCTAGACCAATTATACCATTCATAGATGCACCAATAACTGATTTGTAAAAAGATGGTACATCCCGTGACTTACTCTTGATTGGGCTTGGATATTGTGCAACCTTAGCTTGCTTCATACTACAAAGGCCAAAGGTGTCGTCCCCGAAAATCAAGGAAGTCCCAATTTGAATGCTCAAAGGTAAAAGAAAAATTATGAATATAGTCCTTGCATCAACTTGGCTCACAAAAATCCCGCCAAGTAAGTTCCCCAGGACACTCCCTGTAGCCAATGCCATTCATGCAAAGGATTGAAGCTCGCCTGATGAAATACCCTACTCCTTTTTACCACATTCTGCCACCAAAGCATCGGTGGCTACCTCCACAACTGAGGCACCAAGATTGCTAAGAAGGAGAAAGGCTGTCATATTAGCAATTGACGAACCTGCAGCTGGAATAATTGCAATTGATCCCCATGAAATCGCTTGTAATAAGCCTGGAAAGTCAACAACCAAGGATAATTTTAGGGCTATATTTTTCCAATGAGTATTTTGCTAAAGAAAAATATGATATTTTATTGATCTCCATGAATGACCAACAAGTGAAAGAAATACATGTGAAATAAAAATAAAAATGACGAGTTAGAGAGTATAAACCAAGAAACTAAAACCTTAACATACACTCAATATCACAAATTTATGTATAGTTGCAGACATGACTGACAGCATGGAGAGCAATGTAAAGGGTGAAGAATGACTTAGTTATTACTTCAGTATTGTCACATACAGGGAAGTGCTTGACATTTCTGACAAAACTTTTCCATCTAAAACAAAGGTGCGTCATTATGAAATAAAACTAAAAAATTAAAAATGGTGATTAAGGGAGTGCACACCAAGAAGGTAAACCCTAACATAGAGAAAAATTAAAATATCACAAATTTATGTAAAGTTGTAGACATGACTGTGAAACATGGGGAGTAATGTAAAGGGTGAAGGATGATTCAGTTATTATTTTAGTATTGTCACATACAGGGAAGTGCTTTACATTTCTAACAAAAATTTTCTGTCTAAAATAAAGGTGTGTCATTATATTGATTTAAGTGATAAGCCAGCCATCTGCACTTTTTACTAACATCTAACCTTCCCAGGCCAGTACTAAAATTCCATTGGAATTCAAACAAGGAAAATAACTGCGCCACCACCTCGCAGGAACATATGGACCAGGTACAAGCAAGGGATATGAAAGCTATGCAAATAGAGATTAAGTAGAAGGCAAACATAACACCACAATGTTTTATAGAGATAAGGTAGGGATAAGCCTTAAGTAGAACAGTCCTAAGTCCCAAAAATGATCCATAACCATACAAGAGGAGCTTACCCTCTCTTCAAGGCACATAGAAGTGGACTAATGAGCTTTCACCATTCACCCTTTGTTTGAGATGACTTTCTTGGATCCTCTTGTACGATGTGATTTAGAGAGGGGCACCCTCGAGACATGCTTCTAAACTCTATGAGTACTACTGAGCAAAGTCATAGGACACATGCAAGTCTTAGCATACCCAATTCATCCTCAAAGTAGGTTGGTTCAGAGTCTTCAGACCAGCCCAGACCTGGGCAGACTTTGCTTGATTCGGTTTGAGCAAGCAAACTAGGATTTGACCTCGGCAGAGTCGGCCAACTCTCACAAGGCTCAGTTAAACCAATTGAGTCTCAGTCAAACTCATCCATGTCTGATGGGTTAACCCAGGTCAGATAATGAACCAATGTTATAAAACCCCAAAAAGGCTATTTTCCCCTCATAACCTCATGCTAGGCCCATGGACTTTTTCTATGTATGGTGTAGTTAGTATACAATTTTGGGATTCCAAATGTGTTATTTTTCATTTCTTTGCTGGGTTGATCCTCGAGTCTTTTCCGAGTCATGAGTCAAGTTTAACCCTGTAGCCAAAAAGGGTCTTGTGCTAAGTCCAGTATTGTGACTTTGTTCTGGAGTTGACTGTGATCTCTGAAAGTGAGCTAGTTAAATATCCCTTAAAACTCTTGGTCTAAATTGGTCAGATTTGGTTTTGGTTTTGGTTAATAAGTTTTGAGTTTTGCTGATTTTATACTTCTTCAACTTCAAGATTGTTGAGTAGTTGCGAATCTAATGAATTTGATTAGTATTACTATGATGATGATCGAAAATTGGCAAGTTGTGACTTTGATTGGCACTAATATGAATGATGGTTGAAATATGGTAAATAATTAGTGCTAACTTCAAAGCCACAGTGAGAATGTGGGTGGGTGTAACAAAAAAAGACACTAAAACTACAGGAAGTTTCATAGCAAGTATTACAGAGCACAGGAAAGCAAGGTATTACTAGAGAAATCTTGTAAATATCCAAGACAACACTTAGGTTTTAATAAATATTTCAGAAAGAAAGCTACAAGTTAAACCCAAACCCAAAAATTAGCATTGTTGACAAACAACTCAGGGAAGAACATATTGAAAGTCTTACTGAAAGAATGAATAAAGAAAATGAAGGAAAGAAGTTACACCGACCTCCAATGCAAATATATGGCAAGCGGTGCGCGCCTCCGATATAGACCACATCAGAGAAAATGCCATAAACAAGTTTGGCCACCATTGGCAAGTTGACAATATTCTGAAGGAACTGCATGGTGCCAGGGTCAAGTCTGAGATTTTCCTTCAAGTAAAAATTGAGATCCCACCATGGGAAAATCCGGAATCCTTGAACCCAATAACCCAGACCTAAAACCATCATTAAGCCTAACCCATAACTCCTCCCCATTTTAGGAAGCCATACTGATGATAACATATCTCTGTGCTTGCTAGAAAACTCCATGAATTGCTGAACATGGTTTCTCTTGTTTTTATTGACTTCATCAGAGCACTCTGCTGTAGTAGAAACAACAATATGAAGCGCAGGTTTTGACCTGTAAACGTGCTCCAAATTGCTATTTTTTCCACTTAATTTGTGAAAAGCCTTGCTGTTGTGCTTCTTGTTGCAGCAATATGTTGTGGGGAGCCTCAGAATGTTGGATTTACAGGAGACAGATTTGGGATTGTACCTGTTGTGGCAATGGATTGTATTCAATACAGAAATGCCTCCTTGAGGGTAGGGCATACACCATCATCGCATTGGATTTAAAGTTGATGGTGGGTATGTCAATTACTCAATGTGTGGATTCTCTCCTTGTATTGCTCTTCTGTATTTGGCTTAGATTTAGATATATTACTGAGCAATATTCTTATGCATGTACCATGTCTGTAATTCTAGAGCAGAGGATTCTAGAAATCATTTTTATTGCCTGAGTTTGATTTTGGGCCATTCTATCTGAGGCCTGCTGTCACAAGGTGGGAAGACTGCATGCACAAGTCCTTTGGATACAGGGATATGATTCAAGTCTATGGCTCAAGATGTCTTATGTATAGAAATAATAAACCTCAAGTGACTGTCTATGATTTAGCTTATTTAGATTAATATCTAGTGAGTGTCATGATTTATTTGTCAAGAGTAGTGTTTCACTTCTTAACATGTTTTCTTGTCATTTTATTGATAGTTTAGCTTATTCAATGAAGAAGATGACGACAGACAAGGATTTGGTTAGTATCTGATTCACAATCATTTATTACTATGGATGGATGGGTGATTGGTCTTTCAACATCTAAAAATTCACCCCATTCCAGGTACGCAAATTGTCAGCATGTGACACTATGGGTTCTGCTACAAAAATTTGTAGTTACAAAACAGGGACACTGACCTTGATTCAGGTTGGCCTTTCTCATTGGTTTATATCTATGGGCATGATTCCTTCTTATAGGTGTTATGGGCTATGATAAAACATGGAATTTCCCAATTGTTATATGATTCCTCTTTTATCATGTTTATAGGATATGTTAAGTAGGAATTTGTCAACCGTCCTCAGACACAAGAGAGTCGTATTACTAGAATTGATGCTTCTTCTGCCTCAATAAGGTAAAGCTTTTGTTTGTAAGTTTTTCATCATTTCTTTAATTGACTATGAAAATATTCTTGACTTATACTTCACATTGGTTATGATTTAGTTTTTGACACCCTGTATGTGATTTCTTCTAGGTGACCAATATTAACCAATGTTCTCTTTTAATTCTTCTGCCTCACCCAAACCATCTTTTGTACAAATCTTTCTGAAACTGCATTGAGCAAACCCAAGATGAAAACAGGATTGAATGGTACTTTCCTCGTCTTTGATAAGCATGCAGTCATTTTGAATGGGCAAAGCCTTCAATCCATACTTCTCGACATCCTTGAAATAATTAAGGCAATGCTTGCCATTTGACATACTCTTTACAACATTACTTCCTGGTTGATTTCCAACAAGTGTTGTTTCCTCTTTTTCCTTTTAGGTACAAAAGTATCTTGTGATGTAAGAAATATTTTATCATGCTTGATTAGATTCATAGACTTCCTCTTAGATGAACTCTTGGACTTGATAATATACCATTTCTTCCTTTTTAAGCAGTTTTTCCTTCTTGAAACATTAAGAGCTCTAAGTAGCGAGTGCCCACATGCCAATGGCATGATTTTCAAAATACTCATGTATTGCTTCCAAAGTTTCACCTTTTTACTGTATAAAAGAATCTTTGAATCGTGTTTTTGCAACGAATAACTACACTCCTCTGTCAGATTAGATAGTCTACAAGGTTCAGTTATCTTTGATGAGACTCCCAGAATTGCATTGTCTTTAGAGACTAAGGAATTTCCATTTCCAGGATTCTGAGCTATTACAAAGACATTTCTTGAGGATGAAAGGTTAGTATCATTATTCCCCAAATATGTCACATGGCTAATCATATTAGTGTGAATGGCCAAGGGGTCTTCATCAACTTAATACACATTAGCAGCACCTTGATTGATTTTTTTACCATCTGGAATTTCCTTAGCAGGAGAATATCCCTTACCATGGTCATGATTCATCATATCCCTGTTTCCCAAGTGTTTATCTGCCATTTCCTTAGCACGAGAATGTCTTTTTCCATAATCATGACTCATCATATCCTTGTTTCCCAAGTGTTTAACAATTTTGTGCCCCTCACGGGCAACAAAAATACTCAAATGTATAGAAGTCTTATGCCCATTATCAGTATGATCCAATATACAGACATTACTCATAGGTACATCACTTTGCGGCCCATTGGTAGCAGCACCTTGTGTGGCTATACTTCCACTTTTCATCCCATCTGAGTTCCATGTAGAGGGAAGATTTGACAAAGATCCAATGCTAATAGGTTGCTCACCAGCAGAAGAAGGAATCCTGGTATTTTGCGTTACTTCTGCAACTTCCAAAGAATAATTCCTGTCTAAAAGTGTTTCATTTCTAGATATTGAATCCTTTGCTTCTAAAATTGCTGCATTGTTAGAGTTCAAACAACGTGGTCCTTTTGAAATAGAACCAACTGAAGAAGGAAGAGATTGATTTTCCTTTAGAAGGAGAGAGAAACTAGGAAATTTTTAAATCTCTTGATACTTACCAGAATGATAAAGAGAGTTAGAAATAGTTATTTGTTTCTTATATACTGTGCCCTTCTAAGAAAAGCCTTGAAGGCAATTGTTTTTTGCTTGAAGTTTTTTTTACTGTACTATTCTTTCCATATTTGCAATCCAAAGCATTCATTCCACAAATAATTAGAAACGATATGTTTCTTTCTCCAGTTATGCTATAATAGTTTATATCTCTTGTAGGTGATAGCCCCACGGGAATTGGCACTGCAGACCAGGCTAAGTATGAACATGTCACAACTACAGAACGTGGATAGTGAAGGACTTTGTGGTTATGGTTGGGTTGGACACTTTCTTGTGATTTTTGAGCTCCAAAAACAAGTGTTCAGTTTATGAGAGGCCTTAAAGCTCCCGCCTTGCAATGCATCAGCAGATTTAGATGAGGTATATTAGTGCTCTCCTATGTCAAACAATATAAATTGGTAGTGTTGGTCTCTAGATATTTTGAAGCTATGATTGCTTGGACTTGGCGTGAGAATTTGTTCCAGTAGTGTAATTTTGTTTTTCATCTTGATTAGAAGAGTTGTAAGTTGTTTCCACTAAAAACATATATTGATTTTTATTATAACACCTGTTAACATGTTCATTGTAGCTATTGTTGAGCGCCATGGAAGCACTCCATAAAAGACGATTCTTCTTTTCAGTTCACCTTCTCTTGTTCCAACAAGGCCAGCTCATCAAGCGACTTCCCCTAAGGTTTCACTTCCCTCTTCTCTTTTGATTTATGTTTATTGCATGTTTGGGAAAGTAGGTTTATACAACTTTTCTTACATACACAAGTCATACATTTTACTTTTTTGTTGCACTAGCATTTCCAACTTGTGTTTGATTGCATTTGTTACACTTTTGCACCAAATCATACATAGCAGAATGGCGACTCCACAGGTAAAGAAATCTATTATTTATTCTTTTGGGCATTGGATTTGAGACTTTCTTAAATCATTCATCAGTTTCCATAGTTGTCATGTCATTCATTAACCACATGACATATAGGGGTGAACTCCTTCACAGATTGCACTATGTATACAGGTTTCTACCTGTGCAGTCGAGCATAATTGTTTTGTGGATTCGTTGATTATATTTCCTGTTGAAATCTATTTCCTAGTTTAGAGCTGAGTTTTACTTTTCTTAGGTACTAAATAGTTGCATATTTAGCCATTCAAGTTTAATTTTAACCAATTCTTAAATTGAATTTGTTAGATTAGATTTTCCTATTTTGCACATGATCTTGGTTATTGTTGTTAGTTGTTGAACAAGATAAATAATTTGCTTCATTGTTTTTCTAATTTACAGTTCATTGTTTTTCTATTTTACAAGTGATTATTTTTTATTGGATTTTGTGGGAGTGAGCTTAACTTATAAGTGGGCCATTGAGTATGAAGAGATCGCTACTGAGGATTTGCCATTCCGTATGAAGAGCCTGATGTTGAGGCTTTCAAGCTGCTAAGTGTGGTTTTGAAGCTACTGACGTGGGATTTAAGTAT
>LPNX010567040.1:321822-337377 GCA_001517045.1 Pseudotsuga menziesii
TACATGAGATTAATGACCAAAATTCGCAAATAAAATGACCAATAATTGAGAGATACGCGACCAAACAATGAGAATACAAATGACTAGAAACATGATCAAAATTCACATATCAATGACCAAAAATCAGTTTTGGTGGCTAATTTATGGTCTTTTATTACGTGACTAAATTTGGTCATATTCTAGCTTGTCATGTGGTCATTAATTTGGTCACAAATGTGGTCATATATTTGGTCATTGATTCAAATATATGACCAAATTAATGACCAAATATATGGCCAAATTAATGACCAATCGACAAGATATAAATGACCAAAATAAAAATGGCCAATTTTGGTCATGTAATAAAAGACTGCAAATTAGCCACCAGCGATCGCCAAACCAAAAGTGGTCATTGATATGCGGATTTTGGTCATTTTTTTGGTCACTAATCTCTCATTTTCCACTAGTGTATCAATCCATTTCAGTTCATCCTAACCAGATGGATGATAGGGGGAAATATAATAAGTGGATTGTTATTTTGCAAGAGTTCGATCTAGAATTTGTTTCAGAAAAATCGAAGAAATCGTTGATCTTTGCAAAGCTCATGTCAGATTTTCCTAGTTTGGACGAAGTTGAGATTCATGAATATTATTTTGTTGAAGAGAATATCTTCCTCATCTTGATTGTGCACCCCTGTTATGGAGATATTACCATTTATTTACAAACTTTGAAGGTTCCTCCTCACCTCTCACGTGATGAGCGTCGACGTTTATGACATGTTCGTATGAACTGCCTCATTATCGGTGAAACTCTGTATCACCATGGGGTGGATTCCATTTTGCATTGATGTTTGACTGATGAGGAGGTTGAGGCTGTGCTGAATGATTACCACGATGGGGCATGTGGTGGTCATTTATATGAACTTGCTACAACCCAAAAAACCTTGAGTGTGGGTTATTATTGGTTTTTGATCTTCAAGGATTGTGTTAATGTAGTGAGGAGGTTCCACCCTTGCCAGGTGTTTGCACGGAACATTCATTTGCATCCCACCCCATTGCACCCTACTGTCATTGTTGGTCCCTTCACCAAGTGGGGGATTGATTTTATGGATTGCAACCCAGCTTCAAATGGGGGGCACCATCACATTATTGTGGTCATATGTTACTTCAAAAAATGGGCAGAGGAAATGCCTACTATAAAATCCGATGGTGAGACAATCGCTCACTTCGTGCTCAATCAGATTATTACTCAGTTTGGGATCTTGAGAGGGCTTGCCATCGACCACAAGAGGAAATTTCTAAATAATATGATGGATGAGTTATATTCCAAATTGGGGTATAAGCAAGACTATTCCTCTTCTTATTATCCTCAAGCGAATGGACATGTCAAATATGTAATCAAATCCCTTAATTCTATTTTGAAAAGAACCATCGCACAAAGAAAGAATAATTGGCACATTATTCTTTACCCTTATTTTTGGGCTTACCAAACTGTCATTAATTTTTCCACTGGTTTTTCTCCATATCAGTTAGTGCATGGGGTGGAGTCGATATTTGACATTGAATGTGAGATTCCTTCTTTGAAGATAATCATATAACTCTTACCAGAGACTTTGAACCTAGAAGAACGTCCGATCAACTTAGATAAAATTGATGAGCAATGTCAAGATGCCTTAGTGGCTCTTGAAGTGAACAAACATCATGTTAAGGCTTAGTATGTTGTATGTCCATCTGCGGATATTTAGTGAAGGTGACTTGGTTCTTTTATATGGCCAATCTAACGAGTCATTATGGGCAGGTAAGTTCAACCCCATGTGGCATGAGTCATATGTGGTTAAACAAGTGTTAGAGAAGGGTGCTTACAAGTTAATGGATTATAAAGGGGAATCCTTGGTGGAGCCTAGAAATGGGCTCTACTATCTCAAAAAATACTATGTATAATTCTGATCCAAGGCCGATACTTTGTATATTACTGTATAGCTGCATAGTTTAATTTGGTCCCCTTGTGGTGGACTAGTTTGTTGACATGCTTTTGTTTGTTGTGGTAGATGTCATTGGAATTTTCGATATATGTAGGAGACGCTAATGGTTCTAGCCTCCACACCTAGAAATTGGCTTCAATTACTTGGGTTATATATACGTCTACAGGTCATGTTGTGTCTTCAGGGGGTGTGTGTCTCCAACCATCATCCAACAATAAAGTGAACCTTGAATTAAATGACTTAAGTGACATTTAATTTGACTTCAGAGCATTAAAGTCAGTTTTTGAAAAATTTAAGTGGGTGAGTAAAATTAATATTTTAGATTTAAACAATGAACATTCAATTTCAATCGCTGTTATAATTCATTCCTAGCCATTGGATTAGATGCCACTTCATCTACCTAGGGTTGAGAGCAAAAAGAAAGGAAAAGGAAAAAGCATTTTCATTCTTGAGAGAAGACTGAAGGAGAGAGTTGAAGGAGAGTGAGGGCACGAATCCCAAGATAGGTCTGAGAGTGATTTTCAGCAGGCACAACAATCAATACGATTAATTGCTAGCATGAATTTCAAGGTGAAGTACGGCCTCATTTATTGCAGGAACAAAAAATCAAGAGAACGTATGACTAGCTTTTATTGTGCACAAAAATTGAGGTGAAGTACAACATCATTTATTGTAGAAACAATTTTCAAGGAACTACATGGTGCATTTATTGTAGACCGTACAACATGGTTTAATCATAGTTTTCAAGGACTGTTTAGGCATGGAGTTCGAGGCAGGGATATGCACAAATTTCGAGGAAGCATTATGTACTTTTAAGGAACAATTTTTGAGGTGTACGACAACATTTAATGCTCTCTGTACAGTACTTAATTTCTGTTGTGTTTGGCACAAAAAATGAGCTCATATTATTTCATATTCTAAACACAAATCAAGGATGAGTTGCTGCTAGTTTTTGGCACATTTTTCAAGAAAATAATTGCACAAAAATTGAGGCAGCATATGCATGGAAAATGAGACAGTCTTCTGGTTGAGATAAGTTAGATTTTGACTGTAAATGAATGTCTGATTTGTCTTGAAGCTACTAATAAAACTATCTCTCTCTCTGACTAGTTCTCCCCTTGTGGAGGAAATGGCTGCAATGGATGTCTGATATGAAGATATGGTGCTATACATTATCTCTCCAAAAACTACAATGAAACAGAAAGGGAGGAAGGAGAGAGGGGAATGAAGGACTTGGGTCACATCTCCTAAAAGACTGAGGAACAACACTCAGCGTAAGGTATGCTTCACATGAACACAAATAAATCATCAACCAAATTGTGGAAGGTAAAAAGTTTAATTTATGTAATAAATTTTTTGTTGTGACTGGCATTGTCTTAACATGTGGGAAGCCACAAAGATTTAATTTGCAGCCATTGGATACCTTCCATACACATGCACATGAGGTGCATTCTGATTTATTTTGTGCTTGAGGAATTTTGGGATGCAAATGATGAGTTCCAAGCATGGGGACATTTCCGGAGAACGGATGATTTTTCACATGGAAGGATTCCTCTTTTCAGTAAAGAGTCAGAAGAACTCCCTTGTATTGGACCCTCCCATGATGGGTTTGAGGAATCCATACCTTTGGTGGACACATTCTGGAGAGAGTTGTTTCACTATAAATTATTCCACACACCTATGGAATCCAACACAAATAGGGATAAAAATTGGGTGAGGGGATTTTTCCTATTGGTGCCACATGAGGAGCAGGAGGATCCCAAATATTCCATTGATGACTTAATGGTTCAGCCATGTCGTATGAAAAGTGTACCATTCCCTTTTTATGTGGAAAAGAAACATCAGAGGCATATATTGGATGTCTTCATCATGCATGGCTATGCATGGAAGTTCCACTTGAGCCATTTTGGTGGAATAAGTAGCAAAGTGTTGATTTTTTGCACCAGAACAAAGATAGCAAATTAGCTTCCAGTGTGGTGGTATGGTATTCACAACCTCACTTTCATCCTCTACAATGATAAATTTTCTTGTTTTTACTGATGGTTGGAAGGAGGAATTTAAAACCATGGGATCTTGGAATTCTTGGAAATAAAAGATTTCGAAAGGGGACAACAACATTTGGGTCCTTAAAGAGGAGATAGTGGGATCCAAGAATTCTACTGAGTTAACTTAACTGGGTTTACAATTTTGTTATAAGTTCTCATCAAAGAAATGACTATGATCATAGTGGTGCAACAGAAACATGGTGGGAAAAATTTGTAGCACTCTGGAGTGCTTCTGCTTGACAACAAGTAGACTTGGGAGGGGATGACTGTCATATCCCCACATTTTGACCCCCAAAAAGTGTTTCCCATGATAAACACCTAAGGGTTCTAAGTGATACTATTTAATTACCCTAGGTAAAATTTCTAAAATAATTATGTAACATGCTTATACTAGGTTTTATTTCTTATCAATTTTAATTATTATGCAAATAATTATGTGGAAAATAAGTTTCCATTAAGAGGAGGGCCACTTGGGCAAGCCAACTTTCCAAGGAGGAAATAGAATCTTTCATAGGAATTACAAAAGCCAAGAAAATATGTCAGAAAAACAAGAGAAAACTTTTGGCCAAGGTAGGGCACAGTTTCCATTTGGAGACTTAGTCACAAAAGCAGGATGTTCAAAAAAATCTATCATATGGAAAAGAAACAACTCTAGGATGTAGTTTCCATTCTGGAGTTCAGTGACAAAAGCAGGCAGTGCAGGAAAAGTTGTCATAGGGAAAAGCAACAACTATGGGCCAAGGAGGGCGTAGTTTCCAAATTGGATGAAGGTGGATGACAGGAAAACATCAGATAAGGCGGGCACAGGTTCTATTCATGATATGGAAACTACACATAATGCAGATTTTGTTGAATCTTTTAATGTTGTTTGGGAAACACTTTGCAGCGATATATTTTCCATGGTTGATTATGCTATTATATCAGAGTTTTCTTGCAGAAAAATACATTCTTATGATGCCCCTCCATCATCAAATGGCATGTCCACATGATCTTTGTTTACATCACTTTGATGCATTGATGCATGATCTTGGCATCCACAACATCTTCACCAAGTCCATCACCAAGAAGTTTTTATTTCAGCTCATTCAAGTCAAGAAGAGGACTTGCTAAAGACATTTTTTATCTCTTCCATATCCACTTTTGAGGGGAGGTTTCGTCCCATTAGGTTTTCCTCCTTACCTCGGTTACATGGATCAATAAAATTTGTTGTAAAAGGTGACTTGTGCCTTAGTTGCCAAGGTCTTAATAAATATTTTTAACTAATTTTTACTAATTTTGGATTAAGGGGGAGTGTAGGATCAGTAATGCATCCTTATTACATATTTTTTACCTTAGGCTAAATTTATTTTCCCACACACAATGGTATCCTATGGTTTAGACTTAGGAGAGTTAATTAAGCAAATTATCTGGTTATTTTGTCCTATTCACATCTACAACAGCACCCTAGTTCATTAAACCTAGGCCATGTGCACCTCATTAATGCATTGGGGTGCTACCTCCTTCATTTTTGAGGTACAGGATTGACTAAGTGCGCTAGTGGTGTATTTGGCCTATTTTAGCTTTCCCAGGAGCATTTATTGCCACCTAGAGAACCCCACTGACCTCTATCTTCTCATCCACACTTTCCTAGGACCCATTAATGACCCAACACACTTCATATGAGGTTTTGTGAGTGTCTGGGCATAGTTGGAGCTCCTTTGGTCCACCTAGGGGGGATTGGGGTCAATTATCATCATGACACTCGTACTTTCGAAATTGGATTCCAGAGCCACTTGAATTTTTTCCAATGTATTATAAATGTGTAACATAACATCTACAAGATGTATGATTATTATTAATTCTTGCACATGATCTAGGAACTAGGAATCAAAATCATCAAAGAATAATTTACAATAAGTCATGAATTGGAAATAATCGGAACCAAAATAGGTTTCCTCTCTGTATATTTTATAAACAATAATGGGTTACAATTTCCATGCTGAGCAATGGCTTAACTCCATGAAGAATTCGAATACCTAAGGGAAAATTCGAATTCAATGAGTGAGTCTAGCTTAACTGACTCTTTGCCATGCAATCTCACTCAGTTAAACACTTGAACAAAACCCTAATTGACTCACCAAACCCTAACTGAATTCAGAGTGCAATAAATGACTGAATCTCAACTGAAGGAGATCAAACACATGTCATAGCAATCCAACCATCAAGTGCTAGTGCTGCATGACTCCAATGAACCCCGATGAGGTTAACTGAAGCTGAACTGACCATCATAAGTTGGTGGAGGCGCCTTGTTGACTCCAGTTCATTAAATAATCATTAAATAATATATTTAATGAATGGAGGCGCCTTAACTAACTGTAATTGACTGGTTGAACTGATTGTAACCACCAGTTAGCAATTAGGTGCATTAATATCACTCAGATCACCCTCGGAGTGCTCCAGTTAGCCTCCTTGACTGTACGAGAAGGCTAAGTTACCCTCCTTGACTGTAGGAAGGCTTGGGTGTGACTGGATGATGGTAATTAATGCTCCACTGATGTCAATTAAACTTAGGATAGTGGTTTAACTAGGCCAATTTGACCAAAAGAGTGTGTATGATGGTAAATGTCTCCAACACCCCCCCTTAAGCTATACTTAGGAAGAGTTAGAAAACATAGATGCATAAAATGCTAGGGCCCTGGAAACTAAGGCCATAGTTCACCCTCTACAATAAAGTAACTGCTTAATATAACCAAGAAAACGGGGAAAACCTCATGGGAAAATTACCCCCCCTCAAACTAAGCAGTAAATCAAGAATTGGTTCTTCTATGTAGCAGCATCCTGAGACTGTGCATGCGAACCTATGAATCCAAACTAAATGAATATGTCTGGAGGAATATTCCACTTTGGAAGAAGAAAAATGCACTCAACTGAATCAGAAATATAAGTAGTTGCACGGTGAAAACTGGACCCATGTAGAGCAACTGAAATCATCTGAAGAGAGAGAAAAGGTTCTTGAGGATACGAACCATGTGTGGAACACTCAAGAAACTGATATGTTGCAGTCTTTAACAGAAAACCATGAGTGGTAAAATCAGTCCCAAGTTTTAGGAGCAAGTGTCCAAGCGGATGCAGAATGTCTTCCTCTTTACTAGTTCTGTGAGGAGATGAGGTTGTGACCAAAGGTAGAGAATCCCTGGGACTCTGAAGAGTGACTGCTTGAGCTCCATAATATGATATAGATTCTGAAATAGCTAATGAATCACAAAATAAAATATCAGCAACCTCACAAGAGGAAACTAACACCAAATCCCTAGCAGTAAAATTGAAGAAGAATTGCGGTACTTGATTTTACACACCGGAATTGGTGAGAGCAACTACAAGCATGAATGAAATCTCTTGAATTTTAAAATATGAACAAAACAATATCATATCAGAATGTAAATCATATCTAAATAAGTTCACAACATATCCAAATCTATGAAATGAAATGAAATCCCCAGCAGCAATTTTGTAGGAGACTTGCGGTACTTGTTTCTTCACACCGTTGATGAGAATAGCTACAAGCAGTACTGAATGTTTATGAACCTGAAATTTTGAACCAATAAATATAAGATCAGATCCAAATAATATCATATCAGATCCAATAAGGTTCATATCAGACCCAAAATTATGGTCAACCGAGACGGTAGATGCACAGTTTTCTTTTTCTTCAAAATTCTGAATTTTGGTGCATGCAATCCTGCAGGAATTTGCTGGAAGATCTAGATCATGGGGAGCGAATGTGTCACTCTTATAATCTGATATTTCTTCCAAAATATCCAATTTTTTACATATTTGCACACCAGCAGCAACATTAGAGGGAGAAAAATCAAATTTCTCTTCACTTTCAGAAGCAATTACTGGGAAATTTATCACAGAATTCAAAGGAAAATCACTGGTGAATGTTTGCATGGAAGTGCAGCAGTATTTTTCTTCAATATAAGAGATTCGAATGTCTTCTTCTGTTTCAGCAATATGAGAAGATGAGATATCAGAGATCTCATGAACTTCCGGAGCATCAGGAGAAGGAGTCACTTCATGGAGACTTTCTTCAATTCGAATTGAATGTGTAGAAGATTCTGCTTCATCTTCATCTTGAACAACTTCATTAGAGAGAGTAGAGGATGAGTGTTTTGAGTGAATAACTCTTGTGGTGCTGGATTTTATCTCCAAAGTACTATTATGATCCTCATTGTGCTTGCCAAAGGTTTTGTCCAATATTGTCCAGACTTCCTTTGGGTATTCAGCAGAACCAAGATTAAGGTAGTACAAGCTATCATCAAGGGCCAGACATATTGTTCCAAAAACTCTGTCACCATGATTTAGCTAGTCATTCTAATTCTCATAAGTCTCTCTTCCAATTCCAATAGACACCTCATAGAGACCTCGTCTCTTCAGAGATGCAATCATCTTCAACTTCCATTCCGAATAGCTTGTGAATGGGGTGAGAAGAGGGATTGATGAGTCGATTCGAAGTTGTACCTGATAAAATCTGCAAATCAAAACAAAAGAGGCACCGTAAGGTCGGACAACATGCGCATTCTAGGCTTTCATCACACCCAGCATAGTCAATCAAGCAAGCTTGATCAACAATTTCTTTACTTGGGGTATTAAGTGGTAAGCCTTGGCTTCTGGTGCAGTGCTGGAATTTTGAGCTATTGCTCCCTTTCCATGGAGAAATCTGTCAAAAAGCTTGTTCTTGAGATATTTTTCTTCGTCCCATCGCATGCTCTAATACCATATTAATTCTTGCACATGATCTAGGAACTATGAATCAAAATCATCAAAGAATAATTAACAAATACTCATGAATTGGAAATAATCAGAACCAAAATAGGTTTCATCTCTGTATATTTTATAAACAATAATGGGTTACAATTTCCATGCTGAGCAATGGATTAACTCCATGAATAATTCGAATACCTAAGGGAAAATTCGAATTCAATGAGTGAGTCTAGCTTAACTGACTCTTTTCCATGCAATATCACTCAGTTAACCACTTGACCAAAACCCTAATTGACTCACCAAACCCTAACTGAAGTCGAAGTGCAATAAATGACTAAATCTCAACTGAAGGAGATCAAACACATGTCATAGCAATCCAACCATCAAGTGCTAGTGCTGCATGCCTCCAATGAACCTCGATGAGGTTAACTGAAGCTGAACTGACCATCATAAGTTGGTGGAGGCGCCTTGCTGACTCCAGTTCATTAAATAATAATAAATAATCATTAAATAATATATTTAATGAATGGAGGCACCTTAAATCACTATAACTAACTGGTTGAACTGATTGTAACCACCGGTTAGCAATTAGGTGCATTAATATCACTCAGATCACCCCTGAAGTGCTCCAGTTAGCCTCCTTGACTGTAAGAGAAGGCTAATTTAGCCTCCTTGACTGTAGGTAGGCGTGGGTGTGACTAGATGATGGTAATTAATGCTCCACTGGTGTCAATTAAACTTAGGATAGTGGTTTAACTAGGCCAATTTGACCAAAAGAGTGTGTATGATGGTAAATGTCTCCAACAATTATAATATGATCAGAAATTAGCACCATTCACCTATGCTATTCCATATATTTTCTATCTCTTTGTTGATTCTCTTATACATTTTGTCAAATACTTCATGTGTTAACATTGTTCTAGCTCCTAGATTTGTTTAAGAAGTAAATTCTTACAAATTTTATCCTAGAGATGATGATGCTCGAGAAAATGTAAGATATCATGATGTTCGAGATGATGTTAGGGATGATGATGCTCGAGATGATTCTTGAGATGATGCCATATATGTATGTGATTATGATGTTTTACTGATGATGATGATGGTGATTGAGATTATTTCAGATATGTTTGCAATGATGATGTTCCATAGATGATGATGATGTTCCATGGATGATGATGATGTTGATATAGTTGTGAAAACTTCCTATGACATATAGATTCACCAATCAATTGTATAGATTTATTGTTGTATAAAACCTTCTTTGTTAAGAGGGAGTGTTAAAGAAATGTAGCTATAGAAGCTATCCTATTTTGTATTATGATTATTATTACCCCTTCCACAAATGTTATTCCTCCTATTATGGATTCCACACGAGGGATTCACTTGTTGACCAATATCCTATCACATTAGTTCGTATTGTGGATTTTAAAATTATCAAAAATTGAACCAATATATTGCAAGTATTGGGGGGGATGAGGGGTTTAAGGTGGGGGTGGGTAGGGTGTTTTATAAGGATTGAGGTATAAAAATGGGTGGGGAGGAGTTTTTAAATATTGAGAGGGGGTTTCAACAAAAAGAGTTTGGGTCAATATCTCTGGAAATTAAGGGTATTATTTAATATCCCATGATCGTACGTGCTATGTGACATGTTCACAAAGTGAATTCCCTGTGGGATTCCATTTATATATTTGTTCATGTAAAGTCTTGAGGTAAAACCTTTGTTGCAACTTGGGTCAGTAGTACCCACAAAAGTATTATTGAAATTTATTTTTGAGTCTTCCAAGGAAATTCAGCCCTCAAAGAAAGGAGAATCCATATTATTTTCACTTGAATAGGTGAGACCTAGAGACCAAACATATACCCATGCATATAGACACCCATGTGATCAAGAATTAATGGTGGTTAGATAAAGTCTTTTATTATGGTCTCAAAATTATAGTGTTGACATTTTGATGAGATCCTTCAAAGAAAGGTGTTTCAGTAAACCATAGATTTATATATAATGGTAAGTTTCCATTTATCATAAAGACATCACATAACTTGAAAAATCAAACATAGTTATTAACCATGTATAACATCTCAACAAGTGTTATAATGTAGTTTTCCTTCTTTATTCTTATTTTTTGCGTGTGAGAAAACCAAGACACCAAAACATATTGAGGCCTATATATTGAGTTTTCTCTGTCATGAGTGAGGATGATAATTAAAAATTAACTAGACATGTGATATTGAAAACATTTACACTCCAAACACAAAATTTTCACTTTGTACTATGCATCAACCATGTCAATCCCTTATATAACTTTAATCTACAATAAAATTCAAATTGACATTGGAATTAAATATATGAGATTCTTCCTTCTCATGGTTGGCCTCATCATAAAGAAAATCGAAGCTCAAAGTAGGAACAAAACTACCACATCATCAACCAATTAATGAGCACATCCTTTAAATATTTTACAGTTATGTTTTTACTAAGTTATTATATTTTTTTTCTTTGTTGTCATATGCATATAATGTTAGATGGTAATTAATATTTCTAGATTTTGTTGCAGGTCTAAGTAGTGGTGTTTAGTCATGTCCATGCATTTCATTCTTGTAAGATAATTATCTATATTATGTTTTATTTCTAATTATGTGGTTTCCTCCATGATTCACGTATTCCATTTAGTCTTTTAACAATATATTGCATGATTTTGTGCATGTTTGTTTTACCTAATCAGTCCATCATATAATATTGTTATTATATAATGATTGTGTATATGTCTGATGTTGTATAAGATCCTTAGCACTACAAAAGTACTCCTAAATTTCATTTAAATCCAACTAAATGTCCTCATGTTACGCCAAAAACAATAAAATGGATCTAATTTTTTTTATAAATTTTGTAATGTTGCACCTAGTTGACATGGCATGACATGTGGGTTGCTTACGTGGAATTGGTATCTAATTGGACCCTATGTTTCATCCTGTTTTTATTTCATGTCATATTCCTTCATCCTATTCATCTATGTCATCATGCCATTGGAAATTCCCTACGCCACAATTTTTAAGACTATAGAAAAGAATCCCATAAGTGAATTTGACATGTAGATCTAAAATCCATGAAAAGATCTAGATTGTCCATACTAAGGCCTTGTATATTTTATCTTTACCTTTTCCAAAGTCTCATAAGTTATCTCCACCATTGACATCATCAATTCAACATGATTTGGACCACTCACACTAGCTTTTCCTTTTCAACACCCTAATAAGACCTCGCTGTGCACAATGAAATATTAGTCATTGATATAAACAACCTAGAACTAAATCATGGTTGTTCACACTACAACCTAATTTCCATAAACTCGAACAAATTTCCTAGCACCATGTAATCTCAAACATAGATATCATGAACCTTACCAAATCATAGTCATTTACACTACCATTATTGGTTGAAGAAACCAACAATACCAGCTTGTGTGAATCACTCCTCCCTTGATCATTTCTACAGCATTGATTAGATTAACATGATATGATTGGATTTGTTGATTTTGTCATATTTTATACATCCTTCCACCCTAACCATATATTACAAGATATTTTGCATCGGTGATATGATGGGATAACTTAATCTTGTTCATTTGAGGTACCTCCCTAACAATGGAATCCCAACTAACTATACTCACATGAGATTTTGGTCATCAATAATAACTACTAGTGAATATCATTTCCACCATTTGTGGTAATGTAAAATTTAGATCATTGTTATTATTATATCTAATTGTCTTAATGACAACCATTGGTCCGTCTTTCTACCAAATTTAATTGTGACCCCTCAATTTGGTAGTGTGGAATTTTGTTTGTTAATATTTTGAGAAAATATGGAGAGCTTCAAAATCTAAAAATTCTATCAATCAATCACTGCACCTATGAATATTCATAAACAAATCAGCCACATAAATAATTCAACCATATGAGACAATATGTACCCTGGGAAAACCCTCCAAATACAGAGGGTGAAAAAACCAATAATTCTTTGAGTATAATAGATAGACTTGCAGAGAATGGTTTACAACACATTAGCAGATATCCTGATAAGAGAGAACACTGAGCAATAGATAAGAGAAATCATCTACAACAAGTGTAATGAACTTGTCAAGTGCTTGACACTTTAATAACAAGTAAAAACCTCAACCATACAATTTTTTCTGACACTAGTGCACACATGCACTTCAATTTCTAATTTCCATTCAAGGATGCCATGTCAATTCTTTGGATTCTTCTCCATGCACAAGATTGTGCCATAACTTCCGAGAATAGATTTAACTAATAGCTTATTTGAATTTGATGTGAACTTAATATTTTAAGTGTCATAAGTGCTTCATCTTTAGTAACATCAGTGCTCCACTCTTAGTGCCATTAGTTAAAATACTAACTTAAGTGTCATAAGTGCTTCATCTTTAGTAACATCAGTGCTCCACTCTTAGTGCCATTAGTGCTTCACTCTTACTGCATCAGTGCTTCACTATTAGTGCCATCCATGCAAATCACCTTATTTACTATTTTTAACTTTGCATGGATCAAATAGAGATTCCATAGATTTATTGTAATGTCCCTAGATTTGATATAAATATCATCGCACTAATATTGCTTCTAACTGAATTAAATATTTGATTTAAAACTTGCACTCAATCAGTCAATTTTTGGATTAGGCAGATAAGGGTATTTTCTTGTGAAATTTATGAACAGGGAAGCGGGTTGAGGGAAGAAACCAAGGATGATTTTAGGAATAAGAAATCATATTCCCTAAAATATTTATATCAGAGACCATTTAGTTTTCAGAATCAGGTATTATGAGACTTACTTCCATGCTTCTGGGTCACCTAACCATGAAACCAGGAAGACTTTTTCAAATCCAATCGACGAGAGGATTTCATAGGTTTCAGATGCGTTGAATCACTGTTAATGGGTTTCAAATAAAATTTAATATGGATAAGAAAAGTTCAAGTAGGATTTGGGGCTGTTAGGAGAGTTTTGGGGAAAAATGGCAGTTTTGGCCCGGAGAGGCCATGCGCAGAAGAGGATATTCAAACCATGTACAAACCTAATGAAATTTTAGTTTGAAGGTTTGTATGGACAGGGAGATCAGTTCAAAACATAAATAAACTTACATAATTTCATTCTGATGTACAAAACTCTCATAATTAAATAAATTGTGAGACTGGTAAATTTTTTCTAATCATCTAGCTAGGGTGTACATAAATGCATGAAATTTGTATCAGAATGGAATCATACCTGCTAATGGAATTTAGCACAGAATAAAATATTCTTATTTAACTCATTACAACATTCAGACTCCTTCCCATTCCTATTACTCATTTATCATTGCATGAAACTCATCAAAACTCACATCTATGGGCAAATAAAAGCTCATTCATGAAAAACTTGACATGTGAGCTTATTGACCAAAAATATTAAAGTATTTTAGAGATAATAATAATATTTTATGGAATGATGCACATCAATAAAAGGTGGGAGGAAATATCACTCTAATATAGGACCCAAAACTATGGGCAGGAGCCTCAAATATGACATCAAACTGGAATGGGAGCGCAGGTGAAGCTTCCACTTCAATGGAGATTGAATTAAATGGAGGAAATGGCTGCAATGGATGTTTGATATGAATATATGGTGCTGTACATTATCTTTCCAAAAACTGCAATGAAATAGAAAGGAAGGAAGAAGAGAGGGGAAGGAAGGATTTTGGACACATCTCCCAAAACACTATGACACAACACTAAGTGGAAGGTATGCTTCACATGAACACAAATCAATCATCAACCAAATTTTGGGAGGTAAAAAGTTTAATTTTGGCAATAAATTTTTTGTTGTGACACGCATTGCCTTGACATGTGGGCATCCACAAAGATTTAATCTGCAGCCATTGGATACCTTCCATACACATGCACATGAGGTGCATTCTGGTTTATTTTGTGCTTGAGGAATTTTGGGATGCAAATGATGAGTTTCAAGAATAGGAACATTTATTGAGAAAGGATGCTTTTTCTCATGGAAGGAGTCCTCTTTTCAGTGAAGAGTCAAAATAACTCCCTTGTATTAGACCAGCCCATGATGGGTTTGAGGAATCCACACCTTTCGTGGACACATTTTGCAGAGAGTTGTTTCAATATAAATTATTCCACACACCTATGAAATCCAAAAAACATAGGGATAAAAATTGGGTGAGTGTAGAAATTCAGGCCAGCAGTATATTAATTTTACCCACAACAATTATCAATTGATCATGCAAAATTGCTAACAATGGAGACTGAATATGGAGCTGTAACACAAAATTATATTAACTGAGTGTACAATAGCCAACCCTGTAATATCATAGGCTGCTGAATAAATATAATAGATGAATAAATCGAATGCATGAGGAAGCATCCAAATCTAGCATAAAGCAGGCTTACCAAAAATAAGAAAATCCCCCATAGGTGTAAAAGCTGGATCCCAAATCTGTCATGGAGCTCACGAATTGGAAAAAAGGCATAGGCAAGATAAAGAGTGGTGGAATGGCAGCTCATACATGATTTTGCATGGAGAAAAGAGAGGAGGATGTGTAGGACAAAAAACAAGTTCACCTCACCTAGTCTAGCTTTCCTGTGTGCCTTAAAACACTGAAAAAGCAGACAATAAAGCAGAAAAAGTAGATAGGCGCCTAGGAGGCCAGGAATAAAGTAGATTTGATTCCTAAGGCTTTCCCAAGTGCTACATGAGTCAGATATGGAAAGTTTGACCTCTATGGATAGGCAATTAGCAACT
>LPNX010567040.1:340438-457272 GCA_001517045.1 Pseudotsuga menziesii
CAGATCTGATGTCCCCTCATCTCATCTGTCTTTCCAAAAAGATCAGAAAGCTTCTCCCATACTTGATCCGGTGAAGTTAATCCATCGAGATGGAAATGAGGAGAATGCCTCCTTAGTCGAAGCCATGTGTCTTGAAGCTCCATAATCAATGATAAAACTGGGTGAGCTTGATGTGCCAGCAACCAATGCATGAACTCTCTCTCTGTCATCTGAACTTGATCCTCCTTCTCTCTTCTTTGAGCTTTCTTGAAGGGAGATGCCATTCTTCTCTAGGAGTTGGGTCAGCATATCAATTTGCTTTTTCATACAAGATATTTCATTGTGATTGCCCTCTGGGCTTTGCTTCAAAGAAATTGAAGGGAGTCAAGATAGTTTTCTGTGAATCCATAGCTTTAGAAAATCTGTCCTGGGTATCAGTAGAAGGCTCCCAGTCTTGATGTCAAACCTGAAAAACAATTTTTGAAGGAGAGTAACAACCTACAATGGCTCTGATACCATGTATAAATTCAGGCCAGCAGTAGATTAATTTTACCCACAACATTTATCAATTGATCATGCAAAATTGCTAACAATGGAGACTGAATATGGAGCTATAACACAAAATTATATTAACTAAGTGTACAATATCCAACCTTGTAATATCATAGGCTTCTGAATAAATAGAATACATGAAGAAATCGAATGCATGAGGAAGCATCCAAATCTAGCATAAAGCAGGCTTACCAAAAATAAGCAAATCCCCCATAGGTGTAAAAGCTGGATCCCAAATCTGTCATGGAGCTCACGAATTGGAAAAAAGGCATAGGCAAGATAAAGAGTGGTGGAATGTTAGCTCATACATTCTTTTGCATGGAGAAAATAGAGGAGGATGTGTAGGACAAAAAACAAGTTCACCTCACCTAGTCTAGCTTTCCCATGTGCCTTAAAACACTGAAAAAGCAGATAGGTGCCTAGGAGGCCAGGAATAAAGTAGATTTGATTCCTAAGGCTTTCCCAAGTGCTACATGAGTCAGATATGGCAAGTTTGACCTCTATGGATAGGCAATTAGCAACTTGCACAAGGTGGGACACATGAACTAGGAAAATAAGACAAAAATAAATGAATTAATGTCTAAGTGGGTAAACTATGGGTTGATTATTCTAATAGTGAGAGGATTTCTCCTATTGGTGCCACATGAGGAGTAGGAGGCTCCTAGATATTCAATTGATGACTTAATGGTTCAGCCATGTGGTATGAAAAGTGCACCATTATTTTTCCATGTGGACAAGAAACATCAGAGGCATATATTGGATGTCTTCATCATGCATAGCTATGCATGGAAGTTGTACATGAGTCAGTTTGGTGGAATAAGTAGCAGAGTGTTGAGTTTTTGCACCAGAACAAAGATAGCAAATGAGCTTCCAATGTGGTGGTATGGTTTTCACAACCTCACTTTCATCCTCTACAATGATAAATTTTGTTGTTTTTACTGATGGTTGGAAGGAGTAATATAAAACCATGGGATCCTAGAATTCTTTGGAATAACATATTTTGAAAGGGGACAACAACATTTGGGTCCTTACAGAGGAGACAGTGGGATCCAGGAATTCTACTGAGTTTACTTAACTGGGTTGACAATTTTGTTAAAAGTGGTCATCAAAGAAATGACTATGATCAGAGTGGTGCAACATAAACATGGTGGGAAAAATTTGCAGCACTCTGGAGTGTTTCTTCTTGAGGAAAAGAAGACTTGGGAGGATATGACTATCATATCCCCACATTTTGACCACCAAAAAGTGTTTCCCATGATAAACACCTAATGGTTTTAAGTGATATTATTTACTTACACTAGGTAAAATTTCTAAAATAATTATGTAAGAGGATTATACTAAGTTTGATTTCTTGTCGATTTTAATTATTATGCAAATAATTATGTGAAAAATAAGTTTCCATTAAGAGGAGGGCCACTTGGGAAAACCAACTTTCCAAGGAGGAAACAAAATCTATCATAGGATTGACAAAAGCCAAGAAAAGTTGTCTGACACAAAAGAGGCAACTCTAGCCCAAGGTAGGGCACATTTTCCATTTGGAGACTCAGTCACAAAGGTAGGAAGTTCAAAAAAAGATGTCATAAGGAAAAGAAAGAACTCTAGGACATAGTTTCCATTCTGGAGTTTAGTGACAAAAGCAGGTAGTACAGGAAACGTTGTCATAGGGAAAAGCAACAAATCTAGGCCATCGAGGGTGCATTTTCCAAATTGGATGAAGGTGGATGATAGGGAAACATATTTCTTGTCTCACACATGATAATTTCCTTATGGAGGGAGAATTCATGGCTAGGGTTAGGTTTTTGGAAAGGGAAACTTGCTTAGTAGGTGGTTGACTTGCCCAACAAGTTGCCATAGGTTTATTAAATACAGTGGGAGCTCCATTACTCAGTTTGGATGTTTATTATTTTTATTTTGATGAAGCTAAGGATTCCTTTCTAAGTGTTTTGCATGAGTTTCTTAGGAGCACCTTAGGAGATACGCCCCAAGGTTCGCATTCCTTCTCTTCACTTCTCGTCTTCTCCCCTTCTTTTTGCAGATGAATTGAGATAAGGAGAAGCCCATAAATATCATATCTACCTATGTATATGATTCCCACTTATTCTCATATGTATGTGATAGTAAGTTTTTGTCCCGTAGAGCTACCATGATTAAATGTTCATGAAAATGATTTTTGTGCCTAACTAGTGGGGTATTTGACTGTATAATGTAATGGGAGGATGCTAATGTCAATGGATGGAATTTTGAATGTTATGAGATGATTAATGATGATTTATTTATCTATTTTAAACTTTATTATCATCTCTAATTACATTGTCGTATGAAATTCATGAATTAATGTACACCCTTGCTAGATGACTAGGAAAATTTAACTAGTCTTACCATTTTTGTAATTCTGGTAATTATATGTACTTCCAAATTTAATTCCATAAGTTGCTAGAGGTTTTTCACTATCCCCAATATCCATACCAACATTCATACATAGTTTTATTTGAGGCCGTATGTTGGCCACTTTTCCCCACTTGCGCGATCTAGGTTCTGCGCAGCCCTCCGATCTAACAACTACCTGAGATACTGACCCGATAGAGAAAGCCCCATAAGAAACACATGTGAAGCAGGTGTAGTCTCACCTAAGATATCTCATAGATGGGTAACTATTGGAACCATGTTTTCACAATTTCCAGGGAAGTATAGTCCCTTGGCTCGCAACAAAGGAGCTCAACGAAGGTAGTAAAGCGGTTGGATGGAGGAGTTGGTTCTGCACGAATGAGTACAACTGTATGTCATCACGCGCAACCTGAATTTCCTTTCTCCCTTGTAGCTAGAGAAACTCATGCAGCACAACTGACTCACATCAATCGGCTCTATGAATTAAGTCGGGATTCATAACAAGAATTATACAGAATGATATCCAATTATATAGTGTCGATTCAGCAAGATATTATGTTCATCCATCTACCAATTGCAAGAAAGTAATAGGAATTGAACCACAATCAGAATTATACGGAAATAAACTATTAATCAATTACATAAACATTCACCACATCAATCATTCATTTGGACACAAGAAATAACGTGGAAAATCTTCTGGGAAAAACCACCAAGGTGCTCTTCATCTAGCATGAGAAAGGATATAGCACCTTGCAGTCTGCGAGATGCTAACTGATCTTGAGATATGTCTTTAAGTTCAGACTCATAGTTCTCATGCTCTCTTTCTTATTTCTCCTAATCTACTGCTACTACCTACAGATCCGCACACAGCCTGGATCGACGCTCCTAGCATCTGCGTTGCTCTAGCAGATATTTTTCCTTCCACTATTCTAATTTCCTCTCTCTTAGATCTTCTCTTTGCAACTATATACAAATCTCATCTATCAAATCCATTCTATAATTATGACTAACAGAAAGCCAACTGTATAACTATTACATCTCTCCTATTTATACTATTTTACATGACCACACTGGGTCGACTTGCTTTCAGGAATTCTGTTAACTATCACCATCATCCGCCCCCGTAGGCTATAGCTACGGTGATCATGACTGAAAAAAAGGAACTAACATCCTTACTTACAGCGTGTTTTCACTCATGTGGCATATGCCGACTTAAGCTGACTTTTGCACCCATGACCTCCCTGTCACTTTTCGGTTGTTCCCTCCGTGTGCACTTCTGCGCTTGCGTTTCCTTTGTCGTGCACTTCTCTGCTCTACCTTCGCAGGTCGTTTTTGTCCTTTGCGCTCTTCCTTTTCTTCCATCGTGTGCATGGTGCATTTTCCTTGCCTGCGTGCATGAATTTCCTTCTTATCCCCCTTTCCCTGAGTCAACAGGCCCCCAACATTCACTTGTGGCTCGTCTCGAGCCACTAAGCAAGGGACATATGAGTGGCTTGATCTGCGTGGTATATTTTGGAAAAATATAGATTGAGATTATTTTTTATTTTTTTCCCGGCTACATCTTATCTTGCGTAGTCCTCTCCTTAATATTTTTTTTTTTTTTTTTTTTGACTTGGGCTTATACGACTTCTTGTTCAGTCTGTTCTGATAAGTCTATGCCCATTGCTTTCTCTGCATCTAGTTGGTCCTTTGTGATGGTGCTTCTGTTGTTCTACGTCATGTTCCTATGTGCCCTTATTTGCGTTGCGTTCTTCTTCTCCCATTTCTTCTCGGAGCTCTTCTACGGTCTCCATTGTAGCTATATCTTCCCTTAGAAGTTGGGCTACATTGCCAATGTTTTGCTGGAACTGGGTAAGAATAGTTGTAATTCGTTCGATCTCCTGGAAAGCTTCTTCTTCCTGCTGCTTGAGTTCCTGCATTATGCCGCTGCTTGGGTTTTTTGATGAGGTACTCGCCAGTGCATGATTGAACTCATGGATGCACTGCTGAACCGACTGAATTAACTTTGTTATCCTTTTAGCTTCAGCCATTTCCTTGTTGCGGATGATTTCCTGGTCACGTAGGGTTCTATCCTTATTGAGGAGCTCCTTAAGCTCAATGCCCCGGGTGAATTTCTCTTTCATTGCTAACTTTTTAATCTCATATTTTAGTGCAAAGATTTGTAAATATTTATGTCATGCTTGCTCTGCAAGTTGATATGCTATTGCATCATCGATGAGATTCTCCCATGCTGTAGAAATTGTCTCAACTGCCTCTGCATAGGCACGCTCAGCTTCCCTCAGCTGGGAAACCACTTGAGTTGTGGATTGGTGCCTTTGCTGCAACACTTTCAGGTGTGTACGAGGTGGTGGGTGGTTTTTCATCTCCTAGATATCTTTCTGGAGGTCTACGGCCAGCTTGGATAGATGTTTCAATTGATCCACCGGTTTGACTTCAGACTCTTCTACCTCGTCGAAGAGTTGGGCCATTCCTTCCTTTATTGCTTGTTCTGGCAAATCTTGCCTATGGGATTGGGCTGCTAGATCTGCGTGCTGGTGGTTGATAAGTTGATTTCGCTCCCTTTCTTTCTTGGTTTCTTTAGCTTCCTGAGAGGCAGCTGCGGTTTAACAAATTCTAATTTTTGTTGCAATGGTATGTTGAATACAATATATATGTGGCAACGTTAAATTTGAAAAATTTAAAATCAATGTGTCCAAGTTATGGAGAATTGCCTCATTCACTTCGCCTTTCTTAAACAATGCCTCAGTAGGAATTTCTATTGTTAGGCGTGGGATCATGATTGGTGCCGCTAAGGCATTTGATTGGGAGACACCATGGGTTCCAGCCTGCATGGTGTCTCACACTTCAGTGATAGTCCACGCAAGCTGGTTAACCTTTGTGGTGATGGCGGCTGTCCAATTGGTTTTCCTAGTCGCGAGTTGTCCCAAAGTTTTCTCTGTGACTTTGGTGATAGCGTCACACAAAAGAGTCAAGTCCACATCTGGTATGTCTCTATCATAGGACTTGTTAACCTTCTACTTCTTGCTATATGGAAATCTCAATGTGTCTTCGTCTTCCTCCTCTTGCATGGGCTACTTGCCCCTCTTTTTTCGGGCTTGCTCAGCGCTTAAATATTCACTTATAGCGGGGTCATCTAGGTTGTAATTGGGTAGATCGTGCTCATCTTCCACTTCATCTTCTTGGGAGTCATCCCGGGGCTTTTTCATACTCGTACTGGTGCCATGCTAGCATGGGTTCTCTGGTGGATTTTCCTATGGGACTTGCTCTCGTGTAGGTACCTTATCCTGATAGGTAAGCCATTCTTCAGGCCACTCTTTGATTTCTCGCTCAATGTCTGCATCCCTGAGGATGAATAATGTGAGAAGGGATTTCTTATTGGTGTCCCCTCGTGGTTGCAAGATGATGTTGTGGTGTGCTGCATGGATTTGAATGAATGGGTATTTTGCAACCGTTCCAGGAGTCAACTGGTACTGCATGCGCACTATTTGACAGAGCCTTTCTCCCTGCATGAAAAATAAAATCTTGGCATCATTCTTGCACTTGTTTTCCTTATGGTCCCAGAGGTTCTGGTAGGGACTACCAAGAATATATAGGGGGGTATCCATGGGCTGATAGCCTAGTGGTGGAGCACATATTGAGAAAGAAATTAAAATTAACAGCCGAGAGAAGTGAAACTTAGCTGTGGGTTGTTCTTGTTCTTCTCGCGCATCGTCCAATAGTTCGTTCAAGAGGAACTAGGACCAGTTAATGTGCACCCCCTCTGCACATTTTTCCATGAGTTCTACTGTTGCAACCGTGCATTCAGCGGCCTCATTTTGTGTAGGACCTTGCTACACAAGATCGTTGCTGCTGCTTGTACCTCACTATCCTCAATGGAGCTGATGAGAAAACCCTTTCCGCCATGGATGAGCTGATATTTAGTTTTCATATCCTTCTTGTCTATATTTTCCCCCTCATTAGACAAGTATAGGGCCAGGTCTATTCCCTTCCATGACAGACCGGTAATTTCTGAAATCAAGTTCATCATCACCTCATATGGTTTGTTCAGCCAAAGGTAGCCAACATGGAAGCACACAAGAAGCTACTTAACATACATGCCGATGGGTCAAGAGCTACCAAAGTGGGGCATAAGGAGCAGGTTTAATATATCGAACTGCTCCAATCCACACACATACTCTAGTGCAGAGACAACATCTATGTCTGGTGGCTGGCCAGCTTTTACTTCCATGAATTGATCTCTAGAGATGTCTAGCTTCTGAGTATCATAATCTTCAAAATTTAATACCTAGATCTTGGGAAAGATGGGATCCTGTGGTTTTGGGTCATCCTAGGGTTTTGTGATGCCATCTGGAATAGTGATTTCTTCTAGCATCTCGGGAATGCTCACTATTATTGCTTCGGCACCAGGCTTCTTGGGCGGTACGTAGGGTGGAAATAACTTCTTCTGCTCTTCAGTAAGTTCTACTTCTGGTGATGATGGCCAAATTGGGTCAGCTCTACGAGCTTTAGGTATTTTTTCCCCATAAATGGAGGAACTTGGGGGGTCGGTATTCAAATATTGCATAGGGATAACTCCTTGTGGTGTCGTTGGTTGCACTAACAGTTAGGAGGTGGTTACCTCTGTGATTTGACTTACTGCTTGCGATGGATCTGGTAGACTTTGTAGTGGCCTTTTTACTATCCTCAGCTTTGGGACTACCTTTGACTTTTCCTGAGTCTTCTTCATCTTCTTAGGCGGCCAAACCGGGTCAAGGTATCCTTACTAGAGTGCTCACTACGGATGGAATATTTTACTGAGGAAGGTCTTTCACTTTGAAGGATGGATTGGTCCATGTAGCAGCCTCGGTTCTTTTTGTGGCTTGTCTGCTAAAGGAATGTAAAAGTTTTATGGCAGAAGACAAGGACGACTATAGGCATCAAGTCTTCAAGTTGATCGAACAGAGTGAAGGATCCTTTGCCAGATCACATGGGCTTGTCCTTTGCATGCTTAAGATCCATTATACATTTGTCAAGGTAGTTCAGGAATTTTACCCTATGGGACCAACACGTCCGCCACAATTTTCCTCCGGCCTTCCACTTTAATGCTACTTGAACATTTAGTGGTGCTGAAACTTTTTCAAATTTCTGCTATCGTTGCCAGCTATCAGTGCTTGCTAGCTATTTGTCACTTTTGGCCAGCTGTCTTATGAAAAAAAAAATCTGTCACACATCTTATTTTTTTTTGCGCATCCGGGATTTATGGGGCCATGTCGTAGTCGTCGCGATAGGGTTTTAATCAACTTCCATTGATCATGCCCACAACTGGTGTTCCATCTGGCTTATGTAGTTTTACTGCACCTACTTTAGTAATATGCGCAACTACGTATGGACTTAACCAATGCATTTTGAGATTACTCGGATGCTTGAGAAACTTACTATCATACATCAGAACAAGTCCACCAACCTTGAACTGCTTTGTTGTGATGCGGCGGTCATGCCAATATTTTTGTCATTGATTTTCCACATTCTCATGGAAGCCTGCAATAAAATGGTCTTCTTCCATTTGAACTAGCTGTGCCAGCCTCTCTTTTACAATGACGGTATCTGTCATCTCCATTATTGTAGGAATTTGTAGGCTTGGAACAATATATTCCATGGGAACGACTGCTTCTGATCGATAGACTAAACAAAAATGGGTGTATCGAGTTAGTCATTTGCATGTTGTTCTATAGGCCCATAATATTACTGAGACTTTCTAGTCCTAATCATCTCTGCGCACATTGCATACTTTGGTCAATGCATTCTCAAGAACCTTGTTGAATGCCTCGACAGTTCCATTTTCTTGAGGATGGTAGGGTGTTGTTTTCTTGCGTTGGATTTGGAATTCTACAGTCAGTTCAACAATTAGCTTATTTATAAAATTCATACCTTAGTCGTTGATTATGATTTTGGGACAACCAAATCTTGTGATGACGTTCTCAAAGAGAAAATGGGCTGCAATTGCAGCAGTACAATCTTTTACAGGTGCAGCCTCTGCCCATCTTGTCAAGTAATCTATAGTAGTGATGATATAACGTGCACCCATTCCTTTTCCCAGTGGACTGATAGGGTGAACAAAATCCACTGCTCATTTGTCGAAGGCTTGCAGTGTAATTTGTGGTGCAAGTGGCATTTCATCACATTGCGATGGTTTCCTTGTTCTTTGACACTTATCACAATTACGACAGTATTTTCTTGTATCCATATGTATTGTTGGCCATAAGAGTCTGGCTTGCAAAATATTGCGCACTATTTCTTTCCCGACATAGTATCCTCCTGAGACACCCACATGTGCTTCCTTCATTACCCATTGTCTTTCATGCTCAAATACACATCTTCACAGTATTTCATCTGGCCCCAACTTATATATTTGTCCTGCTATTAGTGTGTAGTCTGAGGCATTGACAACTAGTTGTTTCTTCTGCCATATTCAATAATATTCAGGTGCATACCTTGTATTAAGTAAGTTTATAATCACATCGAATTATTTATCAACAATATCTATAGCAAATAGCTGCACATTCGGTAAATTGTCCTCTAGGATGGTGGGTTCCTCCCCACTTTCAATTCGTGATAAGTGGTCAGGCCCAACATTTAGTCGTCTTGGCTTCACAATGACTTCAAAGTCAAATTATTGAAATAGGAGGAGCCACTGGTAGATTTTGCCCCCCCAACACTGGCTTATTGACCAGGTATTTTAGCACAGAATGATCAATGAACATTTTAAAGTGTCCACCCAGTAGATAATGTCTAAATTTTTGTAGTGCATAGACCATTCCAAGCCCTTCTCTTTCAGTTGTGGTATAATTTTTCTATACCTTTGATAGTTTCCTACTAGCAAATGCGATCGGGTGGTCAATTGCGCCATCTCCTAGTTGGGTTAACACTATGCCCAACACAATTGATGAGGCATCAACATGTACATGGAATTATTTTTTCCAATCTGGAAATATTAATATTGGTGCAATAGCCATTTTACCCTTTAGTTTATCCAGACTCTCCTAACAGCTTTCATTCCATTCGAACTTGGCATCTTTTTTTCGCAGTTTGTCCATTGGGGAATTTATCTTTGCATACCCTCTTATGAATTTTTGATAATACCCAGTATGTACCAAGGTAGACCTAAGTTGCATGACTGATGTGGGAGGAGGCAAGTCCAGGATAATTGCTACCTTCGCGGGGTTGACCAAGATTCCATCGCAGCATACTACATGGCCCAGCAGTACACCAAAAGGTGCACAGAAGATACATTTTCTCAAGTTTAGTGCAATTTGATACTAGAAACACCTCTCTAGCATCATGCACGAGTTTTCAATATGTTCTCTTACCAGAACAAAGACCATTCAGTCATCAAATTATTCTTCAAGAAAATTATGAATGAAATCTTTAAAAGCAAATACTACTATTCTAGAAAAAATTGCAGGGGCATTTTTAAGGGCAAAGGGCATTACCGTGTATTGGTAGCATCCCCATTCTGTTACAAAGGTTGTCTTGTGTCAATATTCTTGCACAATTCAGACCTGATGGTATTTTGAGAACCTGTCTATGAATGAGTACATTTATTGTCCACCAACGCTTTCCAAAGCCTCATCTGTGAAGGGTGTAGGAAATGGATCATGCAAGCAGGAATGATTTAGTTTTCTCAGGTCGACACAAATTCTGACTTCACCTATTTCCTTTTTGTCCTGGATTACTATGGGGTTTATCCATTCTGATTCTTCAACTGTCTTAATAATTCCTACCTCCAACATGCAATCCAGTTCTACTTTTACTTTCTACTTATAGCATGGGTTTTATCTGTATGGTTGTTGTTTCACTGGCCTTACATCGAGTTTGAGTGGAATTTTCATTTCACCCAAATCTCCTACTATTCCCTTCATCTCCTTGAAATTTGTCAAGAATAGGTCCTGAAATTCATGTAATAGATCAGTGATTTTGGCTATTCATCCCAATAGTCTCCAATGTTGGCAAATTTTGGGTTGTCCTCCGATCCAATGTTAACATTTTTAATCTTTAGTGGCTTAATGAACTGTTCACTAGAAATGTTGCTTCCTTCTATCTCACGTGATCCTTCCAATTTGGGAATATTGATATTGGTCGAATCATCATCTGGGTCCCCAGAGAAATTATAGCATGTCATCCAATATTAGACTGTCTCACAGCATTGGTGGGAATGCGCAGCATAATGTGGAGAACACACAATCTCCAATGGGATCTCGGTGAATATTTTTTCCTTAATAGTTTTCAGCACAATATCAACTGTAGGTTGTTCATCTGCAAACTGGAATGTGTAAGTGAATTTCTGCACAACTTCTTCCCATTCCCTTGTCTCCTGGCGCAGCTCCATAGATGCATACAAACCTCGTGGTGTCGTCTCAAGAGTATGGATGAAATGATGAACCCACTCTTGGCGAGGGTAGTTCGAGAATGTTGTGGAACAGTGTTCCAAAGGTTCGATAGGATTTGATAACCCTGTATATCTTTGGGTTACAGTTGCAATTTCTTCTTCAAACCTTACTTCTAGCAACCTTCTGCATTTTGGCCATTTAGTTATGGTGCTATTTTGCGTACCCCACCATTGTGCAGGTGTATCTTTTAATGCAAAGTCTATTGCAGATAGTCATTGTGGTTCTGTTACTAGTTCTTCAAATTCAGTCAAGAATGCTGCCAAGTTAGGCAGTCCGTCATATGTGGGCAGTGGTTGCGACTGAGCTCCTACTCGTTTGACTGACTTAGTTATCCTAGCACATTTTCTCGATGAGATTTCATGCAATCGGTTCTGCCACTTCTCCAGTGTTTCTCGTGAGTCTGATGTACATGAAATCTCACATTTCCAACTTAGGTTACCATCTACAGTAGGATTAATATAGTCTCCCCGAAGGGTGGTTATATTGTAAATGGTGTACAGGTGGTCACCATGTCGTTCATTGAATACCGGTTCAACGTACCTCGGTCCTTATAGTGCGTTAAGGGGTGCAACGACCTGCATCTCATCATCTTCAAATGATAGGATCCTTCTTTTGAAATTTAGGATCATTTGGTTTTCCATTTCCCAGTTAATACCAAGCAGCACAGGGTATGGGGTGGTATTGTCTACTATGTCTATTACTTCAAAGTCTGCAAAAGTGCGTAATCCTTCTGTCCACTTGAACTTGACCCATCCTGCCAATAGGGATGACCTTTTCTTGATTTGCAAGCCTTAATTGAATGGGGGACCATTTTTAGGGTGCATTTCCCATTATTTCCCATGTTTGGTGCATTAAAATGTTGGCATTGGATCCCAGGTCGAGAATGATATAATCCATATCATAGTCACCAATTTGTGCGGTCATCTTGAGTTTGTGTCTTGTCTTGAGCTTGGTCTTGATAATGTTAACCTTCTTTGGCAGAGGGTCTCCCTCCGAAAGAGTCTCGATGAGTGCTTCCAGTTCTACAATTTCTTCCTTATCCTTGATTAGCGCTAAACAAATTGACAAGAAAGGTTTAAGTTTACTAACCTTATTTGCAGTTTTGTCTGTACTTCGTTGTACAAATATCTTCTGGAATATTTCAGGAATATATTTCACTTGGATTGAGGTAGATGGTTGTTCTATGCCAATGAACTCTAGACACACATCCATGAATATGTTCTTTATCTCTTGAATGCCAATTGACACTTTCTTCTTTGCGGCAGGTTGCACTTGGGGTTGTGCATGCATTGCAGGATTTGTCTATGTGGCTTGGTCTGCACCTGTTGTAGCACCTCCCCTCGTGACTACTCCCACATTGGGTTCTCGTGGTTCAATGACTATCATATGTATATTGATATTGGCATTCGGATTGGGAGCATTTGGCACAAGATTTGGTGCAGATTTTGGTCCAGGGTTTGGTACTGGGTTGGATGGTCCAAGCATCTGGGCTTGCCATCGAGAAATGAGCTGTGGGCATTTCTCCACATTGTGATCCTGTCTGCAGTATGAGCAAGTCCTTGTAGGTTCTAGGAAGTATCTAGCATAATTCCTCGGTACTCCACAATTGTAGCATACAACTAGCCCTATTCCTCGGCCAAATCCTCCTCCTCCTCGACCCCTACAATTGCCACCCCCCTTTGAGGTGGTTGTAACAGGTATTGCGGTTGCTGGTACTGTTGATGGTATAAGTTATACGATGGCGTATTCTAAAACTGGGGTGCCATCTAGAACTGCTATGGAGATGGGAATTGCAGTGCAACCTAAAACTGAGGAGGAGCCTAGAACTTGGGGGGGTATGTTCAATCTTTACTTGCTCTTTCATCTTCATTAAATATGCATCTACCATTTTATCTCTCATGAGTTGGTAGGCCCTACAATATTTTTCATCATGGCCTACGGATTTACAAAATTTACAATATAGACTCGTGGGTGTACATACCGTCTTGTGCATGGACAGGTAATCGATGTCCCGGTGTCCTCTTGTTTGGCATATATTACACCAAGGTAATCCTTGGCTATTCAATGGGCTTGGCCCACCGGACGAGACGTAGTTCATATATGCAAGGAATTCATCCTTGGTATGTCCGTTGGTCTAGCATCGGGTACACTAGAGGTCTTAGTGTGCTTATTTTCCCCTTTTCATATCTTGGAGTTGGATAGTTAGATTAGACAACTGAAACTGAATCTGTATCATCCCTGTGGCACCGTCCCTTATGGGCGAAGCCTCTAGATTCATTGCTAACTCCAATTCCTTCATCTGTGTTGCGATCTTCTACTGCATGAGTGACCCTCTTATATGTGGTAGTAGCACAGCAATAAACCACTCCTTATGTTGTACATCATACATTTGGAAGCTTACCTTAGCCATCAGTGTCTTGAATCTTTGGTCAAAATCCCACACAATTTATGCTAGATGTTGTTTAATCTCTTTAATCTCAGTGATACATTGTGACTCTGATTTAGGTTTTCTAAAATCTGAGAGCATTGGAGCTCAGATTTCCTCGAGGGTATTTAGTGTCATTCCATCTAGGACGGTACAGAATTTCATGAACCAATCCAGGGCGCGATCCCTTAAGGTCGTAATCATCTGTGCTTTCTTGACATTAGTGCCATGGACCAAACGTACCATCCACAGAGCTTCACATAGGAACCAATGTTGTTCAAGGTCTTCCATTCCATTTCATTTAGATATAGGTAATTGGACATCTGTCACAGCCATTGGGTTGGTGTTCGGGTTCTTTGGGGCAGGGTTCAACTGATTCGCACCTTCTGGCGCACTAGTTTCAGGACTAGTGTTGTCCGAGTTAGAGATCCTTTCACGAGATGAGACTCTAGATATTGTCTCAAGCGATATAGCTGGTGTTCTATAATTATGCTCTGACCCTGAGGTCTCATCAAAGCTATTTGGGTTTTTAGGTCCTTCCAAGATTAGGCTATATTCATCATCTTTGTCACAATACCCTTTGTCTTCAAACGACTGAATTTTGTGTTCGCTTCCTTCGAAAAAACTAGGATTCCATAGGCCCCTTTTGGTTTTCCTTCTCTTTCCTGATATGAATCTTCTCCCACTCCTTAGGAATCCAACCTTGAATTCAAGTTCTGTTCTTTCGGGGAACATCTCCACATACTCCTCCCCATGTTCTTACATGCTTGTTAGTGACATACCCCCTTCCTAGAAACACAACACAACTATCTAGGTGCGGAAGACCCTTCTCATAAGCAAGTAGTTTTATCCATTTACTTATGCTCAATAAGTATCTCCTTCATGGTCCTTGGAAGAAATCTCATTCAACTTCTCTACATGAAGTTATGGTATCTATTGCAAACTTAGTAATATACCCTTACAATATACTATCAACAAAAAAATCAACAGCTCTGGAGACAACATTACTTACACTAGTTACCTCTTGAACCAATTGGTCGCTCCACTCGTTAATATCCCTTGTCTTGCAATTGGTCCGTCTAGATGCCAATCCTACCAACCATTCATGTAGTAGAACAGGGAACTCAACAAAGAATATCTCATGAATATCAGAGTATATATAATCATCTAACCATCTTTCTACACTGAACCATGTTCCTACACATTCTTCTTTCTCAAACACCAGTGTTTTAGCATCCAACTAGTCTTCTATCTCCTCGTTCATTGGGTGCCATAACGTCTCCCTGATTTAATAAAAAAAAATTAGTCCAGGAAACAGAACCATTTGTTGGCCACTTTTCCCCACTTGCGTGACCCAAGTTCTGTGCAGCCTGCCAATCCAAAAACTAGCTGATATACCGTCCCGATAGAGAAATCCCCATCGGCAACACCTGCGAAGCAGGTGCAGTCTCACCTGAGATATCTCATAGATGGGTAACTGTTGAAACCATGTTTCCACGATTGTTGGGAAAGTATAGTCCCTTGGCTCGCAACCAAGGAGCTCAATGAAGGAAATAGAGTGTTTGGACAAAGGAGTTGGTTCTGTGTGAATGAGCACAACTATAGGTCATCACGTACAACCTAAATTTCCTTTCTCCCTCACAGCTGGTGCAACTCATGCAGCATAACTGACTCACATCAATCGGCTTTATGACTTAATTTGGGATTCATAACATGAATTATACATAATGATATGCAATTATATAGTGTCGATTCAGCAAGATATTATGTTCATCCATCTACCAATTGCAAGAAACTAATAGGAACAAGAACCACAATCAACATTATATGAAAAGAAACTATTAATCAATCACATAAACATTCACCACATCAATCATTCATTTGGACACAAGAAATAATGTGAAAACCCTTTTGGGAAAAACCACCAAGGTGCTCTTCATCTAGAATGAGCAAGGATATAGCACCTTGCAATCTGCGAGATGCAGACTGATCTTGAGATATGTCTTTAACTTCAGACTCATAGTTCTCATTCTCTCTGTCTTATTTCTCCTAATCTACTGCCACTACCTACAAATCCGCACACAGCCTGCATCAACTCTCCTAGCATCTGTGCCGCTCTAGCAGAGCTTTCTCCTTCCAGTATTCTAATTTCCTCTATCTTAGATCTGCTCTCTGCAACTGTATACATCTCTCATCTATCAAATCCATTCCATAATTATGACTAACAAAAATCCAACCATCTAACTATTACATATCTCCTATTTATACTATTTTACATGACGACACTGGGTCGACTTACTTATAGGAAGTCTGTTAACTGTCACCATAAGTTGCCCCCCAGGCTACAGCTATGGTGATCATGACTCGATTCTAGGAACTAATGGCCTTACTTATAGTGTGCTTTCACTCATGTGGCATCCATCAACTTAAGCCGTCTTTTGTACCCACGACTGCCCTGTCGCTTTTGTTGAAATATTATAACTTCAAAGAATATTCTATATGTATTTCTTTGTGATCCCTGATGGTCCTACTAGGAGAACCACTTGTATTACTTTGTACCCCGATGCTCCTAATTGGAATAACTAATAAGAGTCATGAGGCAGTCCCCTCTAATTGTAAAGGTGGGTCATTAGCACCCTAGTGTGGTTACTTGAGCCTACATGTGTAACTCAAGCCTACATGATTAACTCGAGCCTACATGACAGATGAGTTAACTTAAGTGAACGGATGAATATAAATAGAGGTTTAGTGCTCCTCATTTGTGACACACACTCTCATTTGTGTAGCGCATTAGTGGAGAAGAGAAGTAGTTGGAGAAGGAGGAGGATAAGGCTTTCATCTCCTTGCTGGTTTTATCTTTTATCTTTTATCTTTTTGGGGCATCTATATTGAGGAATATTTTGTTGGGTTTTTCCCTTTATGGTTTTCCTAGGATAAATATTTGTGTTACTTTTGTATGGTTGTGCTTGTCTATCTTTCAGTGATCCTATTTATATGCTTTTGTTATGAAAATGAAATGAAGTACTGATGTCTTAGCTAAGCATATGAAAATTTAACATGGAATCAGAGCCACCCTGAAAGAAGACATTGTGCATCTACAGAAGCTATGGCTTCTTACTTTTTGGTTCTCTCTCCACAATCAATCAGAAAAATAAGTCTAGGCTGACTCTCCATTGAAGGGTGCATCTTTCTGTCGAAACGGAATTCGATTTCGAGCATTTTCAGTTTTCGGTGCGGGAAATTAGGGCTTCTTGCAGAAGAGGAATTTTTGAGTGATCCCACCATAGGATTTCTCTCCTCATCAAAATCGAAGTTTAGAGACCTGGATCAATATTTTTGGTTGGGTGGAACTCCAAGAAAGTCAAACCCTAGTTTGACCCCGAGCTAGAAAAACCCTAAATACTAAAACTGCTAAGTTTTGGTACTTTTGCTATATTCCAATATTGGCGAAGTCTCGGGAGCTGAAAATTGTAGAGGCAGAAGATAAAATCCTTATGTACACTGTATCCAAAATTCAGCCTCATATTCTCTATATTCTTGGATATATTATCCCTCCAAGTTAGGGTTCCAGCCTCTTCCATAATTCATCCATAAACAGGCCACCTGGGGATAATTGCTATAGCTTGGGCCACAGAGATACAAATGGAATTCCTGAAGATGTTCCAGAAAAACAATGGAATTTAATTTCTATGGTCTGGATTTCAGAACCAGAAGATGAAACAGTGACACGTGGTAGGCCGTACAACTTCGTTGTTCTGAACAGTCCTGTAACAGGTCACCTTGGGAAAATGATCATAAATCCCAATTGATGAAATCAATTCTGATGAAACTTACGGTGTTGGATCAGGTACATGTGATGGTACCTCAATGCAAAATTGCAGACACAGAGGAATAGTAACTTCACAGATATCACAGAAACAGTAATAGGAATTTATGCAGAAGAAATTGGAAAACTAGGGCTTCCTATTCTGGGAGCTTCCCTCCACTGTTTTTAGAAAAGGAGTACATTGGACAGCTCGATTTGAAGAGATATATATTTCTATCCAATTATATCTGAAAGATTCCAAGTTTTTAAAATTAGGTTTTCTCTGACAAACCCTAGATCAGCCAGCTCCGGAAGCAGGACAGACACCTCAAATCGGTAAGATCTATTTTTTTTCTATTTGCATTTGAGGTTCTCATTTCAAAGTGATCTATCACATCATCTTGATGATAAGCTTGGTGAAGTTGAAAAATTCCAAGCATGAAAGTATTTGATCCCTCTTAAGAAAATGAATTGGACACCTACATGAGTAGAGAGGTTCTAGTTCTAGAGGGAGATGAGCCTCAAAGACTTACACAAAAAGAACTTGATCAAGGCCAAGAAGATCATTGTTGATTCAATCACGGATCAACTTGTACCACAAGTGTCTTCCCTAAAGACACCGAATATTTTTTATTCCTTGATCAAGCTATTTGAAGATAAGAATATGGATTTGAGAAAATAGTTGAAGAATGTGAAGATCCAGAATGAATAACATCTTGAAGCAGTAGAAGAAGAAGCAGAGAATGCAGAAGTGGTGATAGCCACCTTGAATGGCCTCCCATGATCATGGGATTCATTCATGCGAGGAATGTGTGCCAGAAGGAAGTGATTACTTTCAGTTGACTTTGGGAAGAAGAATAAGCTTGTCTCATAAGAAGAGAAGAAGAAAGATGGGAGCAAATTGAAGATCAAGCTCTCACCATTCAAAGAAGATCCCTCAAGCGATGAGGAATATGAAGAACTCAGTTCTTGACGAACCTCTTATCCATATTATCATTTGGATAAGAAATGATGATTTCATGAATGAAGAAGATGATGAAGGAGAATGATCAAGAATGAGTCTACCCACAAAACAAACAAAAGATAAGTATTCAATTGTCATTTAATGATATTGTTTTGTTATGCATATTCAGTTGATATGTTATGCACAATAGATTGTTTGCATTAATGACTGTATACTACTAATATGCTTGTGATCAGTAAGTATCTCATGGTGCTATACATCTCTCCATTGCTACTTATCTAGAATTAAACCTCTTTACATGACATATTGGATTAATGCACAATCTCAATGATGTCATCTAGAAAGTTTCCATGAGATATGGATGAATGTTGTATTGGCTAAACAGTTGCATGATGCATAAGAATTTGTAGTTATGCATATGTTTTATGAAATAGTTCTAACCATGAAATTGGTGCATTTGAATTGTAGGAAAGGTCCTGAACAACTTCCTATAAGAAAACAATGATGAGACTTGTTCCGAAGAACAAGTGATGACAATTCAATAAACATGAATCTGAAACTCCCAGGGTCAGAGACACCATGACGAAAGAAATAGCTTCAGAGAGCGGTATATCCACCTCGAAGGATGAAGACCACCATGGGTATAAGAGATGACTCAAGATGAAGAAAATAATGCTATGATCAAAGAATAACAGTTGATCATCGGGAATGATGTATACGATATGATTTTGAGACATAAAGGGAAGTATGTAGTATCTTCCATAAGGATCTACAAGAACAATTGTACAAAGCAAAGGTTCGTGATTTGCCTCAGAAAGAATAGACTATGACATGACATACTCTATTGACAAGTATATATCAAGCATAGAGCCACCTGTACAGAATGAAGAGGGAAGATGATACTCCAATTCAGGGGGAGTGACTACAAAATATATCTAAGTTCGACATGGTACAACATGATGGACAGCTTCCTGCTGGATCAAGACTTTACCAAGAGTAAAGAGGGTTCCAACCTCCAAGGTTGAATGCAGAAGACTAGGATATGTTGATGACCCGACAAGACGAACTCATGGAAGATGTTATGATGGAAGAATACTAGAATGATGTTTGGGATACAGTTTCCATACCAGAAGGAAAGAGTATAGCATCCTCCAAATGGATATGCAAAATAAAGCATGCAGCTGACGGAAGTATTGAGAAGTATAAAGCAAGATTTGTGGCCAGAGGTTTCTCTTAGAAAGAGGAAATTGATTATGAAGAGACATTTTCCCTAGTATCACGGTATACTTCAATTAGAGATACCATGGCACTTGCATCCATGATGAAGTGGGACTTATAGGAAATGGATGTGAAAACAACTTTTCTAAATGGTGTGATCAAAGAAGAAGTATACATAGAACAACCACAAGGATTTGAAGTTGAAGATAGACATACTCACGTATGCAAGTTGAAGAAGGAATTATATGGTCTTAAACAAGCTCCTCGAGCTTGGTATGAAAGAATAGATGGTTTCTTGTTGAGCATGGGCTTTACCAAAAGTAAAGCTGATCCTAACTTTTATCTCAAGGTTGTAGAAGATGAACTTGGCATCCTGTTATTATATGTGGATGACTTATCCTTGACATGAAATGAGAAACAGGTCATGGAAAGCAAGAAGAAACTAGCAGAAGAATTTGAGATGAAAGACCTTGGGTTAATGCATTATTTCCTAGGTCTGGAAGTATGGAAAAGTTCAGAAGAAATCTTTCTCAACTAGGGAAAGTATGCGGTAGAGATATTGAAGAGATTCAATATGTTGGAATGAAAAGTCATGGCCACACCCATGGACTCCAACCTGAAGCTGTTAGCTGATGACTCATCAGAGTTAGTGGATATCACTCATTACAGATAGATCATTGGGTCATTGATGTACTTAAAAAATACCAGACCAGACATTTGTTTTTCTGTGAACACCTTAAGTCAATATCTTGTTCAACCAAGACGGGTTCACCTAGTAACTACAAAACATGTGATGAGACATTTGAAAGGGACTATAGAATTTGGTTTATATTATGATGGTAACCATGAGTATAGACTGTATGGCTACACAGATGTAGATTGGGATAGAAGTATCTCATACAGTAAAAGCACATTAGGTAGATGCTTTTGTTTGGGGGTCTGCTATGAGTTCATGGTTTAGCAGGAAACAGTCCAGTGTTTCTCGTAGCATGGCTGAAGCAGAATACATAGCAGATTGCTCTGCTAAGTTGTGAAGCCATATGGCTTCGGAAGCTGATATCAAGTCTCTTTGAACTGAATATGGATACTACATTGATTCTATGTGATAACGAGAGTTGTGATAACAGAGAACCCCGTGTTCCGTCGTAACACATAGAAATATGGTATTTCTACATTCAAGATAAAGATGCAGATGATGATGTTTTAGTATTTACATACTGTAGATACAGATGATGGTGATTCAGTATTTCTATACTAAATATATAGATGATGATGATTTCAGTATTCCCATACTAAAGATATAGATGATGTTTCAGTATTTACATACTGTAGATGCAGATGATGGTGACCTGATGATGCTTTCAGTACTCACATACTGGAGATACAGATGGTGATAGTTTAGTATTCACATACTGAAGATGTAGATGAATATGGTTTAGATGATGATGCACTGACAAAGCCTCTGTCTCGGGTAAAGTTTGAACAATTTTGAGACAAGCTTCGTATGGTTCAGAAAGACCTTCCCCGAAAGGGGGAGTAGTGATGTTGGAGTGAGATTTATCATCCTGGGACATATGTCCAGAAGTGATCTGGAGACCTCAGTCTTTGAGAATGAAGTGGGATTGTATCATCCCTGGGCACTTGTCCTAAAGTGATCTGGAGACCTCAGTCTTCAAGAATGAAGAGGGATTGTATCATCCTGGGACATATGTCCAGAAGTGATCTGGTCACTTTGGACATAAAGAATGTGGTAGGATTGTATCATCCTTGAACTTTAGTTCAGAACGGATCCAGTGTAACTTCGGTCATTGAGAATGTGGCAGGATTATATCATCCTTGAACTTCGGTTTAGAATGGATCCGATGTAACTTCGGTCATCGAGAATGTGGCAGGATTGTGTCATCCTTGAACTTCAGTCATCGATAATGTGGCAGGATTGTATCATCCTTGAACTTCGGTTCAGAACGGATCTGGTGTAACTTCGGTCATCGAGAATGTGGTAGGATTGTATCATCCTTGGACTTCAATTTAGAATGGATCTGGTGAACTTCGGTCATTGAGAAGGTGGTAGGATTGTATCATCCTTGAACTTCAGTTTAGAACAGATATGGTGACTTTGGTACTCGAGAACGTGTGTTGATCCCATAATTCCTAGAGGAAGGATTGTCTGAGTTCCACATCTGTGTTGATCCCATAATTCCAAAAGGAAGGATCGTTAGTAACTCTGTAAAGACCTAAATCCTATAATTCTGAAAGTAAGGATCATTGAATTGATCCCGTAATTCTAGTAGGAAGGATTGTCTGAGTTCCACATATGTGTTGATCTCGTAATTCCAATAGGAAGGATTGTCTGAGTTCCACATTTGTGTTGATCCCGTAATTCCAATAGGAAGGATTGTCTGAGTTCCACAGATGTGTTGATCTTGTAAGTCCAATAGGAAGGATTGTCTGAGTTCCACAAATGTGTTGATCCCGTAATTCCAAAAGGAAGGATCGTTAGTAGCTTTGTAAAGACCTAAATCCCATAATTCTAAAAGGAAGGATCGTTAGTAACTCCGTAAAGACCTAAATCCTGTAGTTCCGAAAGGAAGGATCATTGGTAACTCCGTAAATACCTAAATCCTATAATTTCGAAAGGAAGGATCATGTTGATCTTTTTATGATGTTGATGTTTTTATGATGATGATGATGTTTTTGATCGAAAGATCAGATGTTGCTGCTGATGATGATGTTCTCTGACCGAAAGATCAGAAGTCGCTGATGATGATGATGTTCTCTGATTGAAAGATCAGAATATGATGATGATGCTATTACTAATGATGATGATGTTATCTGATTGAAAGATCAGAATATGATGATGATGATGTTTCTCTGATCGAAATATCGGATGTTGCTGATGATGATGATGTTTTCTGATCGAAAGATCAGAATGCGATGATGATGATGATGTTTTTGATCGAAAGATCAGAATGTGATGATGATGAGATACAGATGATGATGATGCCATATTATCAAAGTATGATGATGATGACATATTGATCGAAAGATCAGAGTATGATAATGATGTTGTTGCTAATCGAAAGGCCAAAGTGCTGAAGAAGATGTTGCTGATCTAAAGGTCAAAGTGTTGAAGATGATGTTGCTAATTGAAAGGTCAAAGTGTTGAAGATGATGTTGTTGATCGAAAGGTCAAAGTGCTGAAGATGTTGCTGATCGAAAGGTCAAAGTGCTAAAGATGTTGCTACTGATTGAAGAGTCAAGATGCCGCTGATCGAAGCGGTCAAAGTACTGATGATGCTGAATACTAAAGATTGAAGATGAAGGCTACATGATGTTGAAAAGCTTCCAATGATTTATAGATGTATCACCCTGATGATGTTGATGATGTCCTCTCTCTCTCTCCTATTATTGTTGTCGTTGATTTTGTTATAGAATACCCTTCTCGTTAAGGGGGAGTGTTGAAATATTGTAACTTCGAAAAATATTCTATATGTATTTCTTTGTTATCCCCGATGGTCCTACCGGGACAACCACTTGTATTACTTTGTACCCCGATGCTCCTAATCGAAAGAACCAATAAGAGTCATGAGGCAGTCCCCTATAATTGTAAAGGTGGGTCATTAGCAACCCAGTGTGGTTACTTGAGCCTACATGTGTAACTCAATCCTACATGATTAACTCGAGCCTACATGACAGATGATTTAACTTAAGTGAACGGATGAATATAAACAGAGGTGTAGTGGTCCTAATTTGTGACACACACTCTCACTTGTGTAGCGCATTAGTGGAGAAGAGAAGTAGCTGGAGAAGGAGGAGGATCAGGCTTTGATCTCCTTGCTGGTTTTATCTTTTATCTTTTATCTTTTTGGGGCATCTATATTGAGGAAGCTTTTGCTGGGTTTTTCCCTTTAGGCTTTTCCCAGGATAAATCGTTGTGTTCCTTTTGTATGGTTGTGCTTGTCTATATTTCAGTGATCCTGTTTATATGCTTTTGTTATGAAATGAAATGAAATACTTATGTCTTAACTAAGCATATGAAAATTTAACATTTTTTCGGCCGTTCCCCCTCTGTGCGCTTCCGTGCTTGCCTTTCCTTTGCCATCCACTTCTCTACTTTGCCTTCGTAGGATGTTTCTGTACTTTGTGCTCTTCCTTTTATTCTATCACATGCATGATGCATTTTCCTTGGTTTCATGTACAAATTTTCTTCTTATTCCCCTTTCCCCGATCCAACATCGTACCTTTTTTTGGGAAGCCTTCTTTACGCAGAACCTCTCAGGGCCAAAACTGCCCATTTTTCCCAAATATTTCCAAACAACCCCTGGTCATTCCTGATCTATTCTTGACTCTCTGAAACCACATTTAATACCTTTTATTAGTAATACCACACCTCTGTACCTTCCCAAATCTCCTAGTTTATTGGATTTGAAAAAGTCTTCCTAGTTTCACGATTAGGTGACCCATAAGAGTGGGAGTAAGTTTCAGTGGATGCTGATTTTGAAAGTTAAATGGTCCATGATATAAATGTGTTCAAAAATATTATTAATCTTTCCTAAAAAATTCCTTTGTTGATTCCCTCTGTTTGCTTCTCTGTTTATAATTTTCTCAACAAAATACCCTTATGTGCCTAGTCCAGAATTTGACTGATGGAAAGCAAGTTTTAAATCAGAATTTTAATTATGTTTGCAGTAAGATTAGTGTTATGATATGTATATCAGATCTAGGAACATTAAAGTGGTATTAGTGGTATCCCCACATTTTGACCACCAAAAAGTGTTGACCATGATAAACACCTAGGGGTTCTAAGTGATGTTATTTAATTACCCTAGGGAAAATTGATAAAATAATTATGTAAGAGGATTATACTAAATTTGATTTCTTTTAAATTCTAATTATTATGCAAATAATTATGTGGAAAGACAACTTGACAAGGAGGAAATAGAATATTTCATAGGGCTGGAAAAATCCAAGAAAAGTTGTCAAACAAAAAAGACGCAACTCTGGGCCAAGGTAGGGCATAGTTTCTATTTAGAGATTCAGTAAAAAAATTAGGAAGTTCACAAAATGATTTCATAAATAAAAGAAACAACTCTAGGTAAAATTTTCCATTCTAGAGTTCAGTGACAAAAGAAAGCAGTGCAGGAAAAGTTTCCATAGGGAAAAGCAACAACTATGGTCCAAGGAAGGCGCAGTTTACAAATTGGATGAAGGTGGATGATAGGGAAAAATATTTCTTGTCTCAAACATGTTAATTTACTCATGGAGGGAGAATTCATGGCTAGGGTTAGGGTTTTGGCAAGGGAAACTTACTCAGTAGGTGGTTGACTTGATCAACAAGTCGCCAGAGGTTTATTTAAAGATAGAGGGAGCTCCGTTACTCCATTTGGATATTTATTATTTTGATGTTGATGAAGATAATTCTTCCTTTTTGAGTGTTGTTTCTCAAGTTCTTAGGAGATGTGCCCGAAGGTTCTCGTTCCCTCTCTCCTCTTCCCCTCTTCTACCCTCTTCTTCCCATCTTCATTGTAGGTCTTACTGAACAAAAGGATAATATTTCATCTATTGAAGGATGTTGTTTATAGAATTTTATGTATTTTTCATTCCATTATCAAATAATCTTAGAGAGATTTGAGGCCTCCTATCAGTGACATCCCTTACTCTTCTCTTCTTCTCTATGTTATGTGATCTTCTGGCCTTTTTGGAGCGATGTAATAAATATTTCAATATAAATATGATCTGATTAATATAGTGATGTCTAATTTACTATTACATATCAGGTTTAGTCAACCTTTAGGTCACTCCCAAAGTTTGTGACGTTCAAGGATCAAATTTCTTGCGTTTCCGAGCTCTGGATTCATATTTTTGGAGTTGTGCTATGAGAGGTTACCTTTGTGAATATTTTGAGAATTATTTAAACTCTCATGGTCCTAATATGTCATTATTTATATTATCTACAATTTGATCTATTTTGACTGAGTTTAGTATCAATCTTTTACACCCTACCTAGATTTCATTGCTAAAATAACTAGTTTTCCAATTCAAAGTAATTTATGTATCTAAAAAGTCCATATGTTTTAATTTATGTTCTAAATATTATCTAATGCCATAATTATGACATCCCATGTTTAAAACTGATTTTTAGTGGCTGTCTTATTTCATTTGGAAAGCACCGAATCTTGACTACTTGCACAATCCTAGTAACTAGTTTTCATAGTCCGACCCTTAATATTCCTTGTCAATGTACATACTTTTTTAAAACTTGAATATACATTTATATACATGTATTATAACCTTATTACCAATCCAAAAAAATTTCTTCAATCCACTGGTTGTTGGATGTGAAAGAATCTTCATAGTTTCACGGTTGGGTGACCGAGAAGCATGGGAGTAGGTTTCAGCGGTTCTGACTACGAAACCTAAATAGTCCTCGATATAAATTTGTTAGGGAATATTATTTCTCTATATTAAAACTTTTCTTTTATTGCTTCCATCATCCCTCTTCCCTATCTACCAAGCAAGCTTACCAGAACCGGACCGGAACCGGCTAAACCAGCCGGTCAACCCGGTTACAGGAGGATTCCGGTCCAAACTGGGCCACTGAACCATTTTGGGCCGGTTCAATACTGAACCGGCTGGGTTGTTCCATGAACCACCTAGTTCAGGATCAAATCAGTTCAAAACTGGTTTTCTCAGAAAACCGGTCGTTCCGTACGGAGGCTAAAAAATGTGATTTTTCTTTTAAACTTTCTTTAATTTTTTGAATCTTGGTTGTGGGGGATGTATATGGACACCCAAAATACACCTCATTAACATATAAAAATACCCCCACCCCCTAGATTTTACTCACACTATTCATTCGAGTGTTTTTGAGTATGTGCTTGAGTGTCTTCGGATATTTGAAGTTTAATTATGTTGATTGTTAAGGGTCTTAGCACTGGTTCCTAGGCTGATTGGAAGAGGAGATTGAAGGAGTATTTTGGAGAATTTGTGGGCTGAATATTTTTGGATACATTTGCCTCAGATTTGGAGCATTTTGGAGGCACTCTTCAAGGTATGTAAAAAGGCTCTAAATGTGCACTGTAGTTTGTATTCATTTAATATTGTATGGAATAGTCTCTTTAAACTTTGATAGCGTTGTTTTTTTTTCATAAAATTAAAAAATAATAGGGTTTTAATTTGCAGATTTATATTTCTTTCCATGGCCCCGAAAGATAGAAAATATGCTGCATGGGTACATTGTCAGTTAGTTGAGGGAAAAATTGTGTAACTATTGCCAGAAAGAGGTTCAAGGGTAGAGGTATAAATAGGTTGAAACAACACTTAGCTGGTACAAGGGGGAATGTAAGACCATGCCTCAAAGTCCCTGATGGCTTGAGAGCTGAGATGGTTGGTCTTCTTGAATCTTACTAAGCCGAAAAATCCAAAAACAATAGGGTGCAAAGAGAGATAGGGAGAAGTTGTAGCTCTGATTTTCTTGAGAGGAACCCTAGTTTTGAAGAATCCTCTAGTTTTCCCAACCCTACCCATGATCCTTATACCATTCCTAGGGAAGAAAATGTTGTAGTTGATGGTGTTGGTAGTAGTACATCCCAATTTAAAAAACCCCATGGTAGCCTTGAGTCTTTCTTTCAACCCCGCAATACCCCTGGTTCTCAACCCACCATTTATGCCAAACGGAAGAAGGTAGAAAAGGAGGCTGCTTGGGAATGCATTGCTAGATGGTGGTACGATGCATACCTACCTTTCAATTATTCAAGGTTGATATATTATCAAACTACGTTGGATGCTATAGCTTCATGTTGTCTAGGATTTAAGGGCCCTCTCTATGAGGATATTAGGGGGCCACTTTTGAAAAATGAATTTGAAACGGTACAAGAGTACCTCATAGAGTTCAAAAACTCACGCAGTAAAATAGGGTGCACAATCATGACTGATGGATGGACTGATGCAAGAGGTCACACCATTCTTAACTTCCTAGTTGCTTTCCCAAAAGGGACTATGTTCCTTAGATCAGTGGATGCATTTGATCAAGTGAAGGATGCACAATTACTATTTCATCTTTTGGATTACGTAGTTGAGGAGGTGGGGGTTGAAAATGCAGTGCAGGTTATCATAGACAATGCCTCCAACTATGTTGCAGCTCATTGTTTGGACCTCATGCTTGAGGATATTGGGAAAATTGAGTGGGTGAGAAAGTGTGCGGAACAAACAAAATCTATCACAAGATACATTTACAACCACTCATGGGTTTTGATCCTTGTGAGAAAATGCACTAGTGGAAAAGAGCTTGTCAGGCCGGCTATCACAAGATTTGCAACAAATTTCCTTACATTGCAGTCCTTGATTGAGCAAAACTCCAAATTGAGGAAGATGTTCTGTTGTGATGAGTGGAATACATCTCAATGGAGCAAGAAGGCTAGTGGAAAAGACATTGTTGATAAAGTCTATGAGAAAGGATTTTGGAAAAAGGCAGATGAGATCGTACTTTTTAGCCAACCTCTTTTGAAATTCTTGAGAATAGTAGATGTTGATAAAGCAGCAATGGGGTTTATTTATGAGGCAATGGATCAAGCCAAGGAGGAAATAAAGGAAACATATGAGGGCAAAAGACAAAAATATCTTCCTATGTGGAAAATCATTGATGAACAATGGAACATACAACTTCATCGGCCTTTACATACTGCAGGCTATTAATTGAATCCAAGGTAACCAATTTCAAAGTTTTTAAGTTATATTACTAAATTTTAATTGCAAAATTTTATCCTTTTTTTAATGTGATCATCTTTTCTGTCTTGAATCTTCTGAAGGTACCATTACAAAAAAGATTTTGAAGCAGATGGGTAGGTAAAAGAAGGATTATATAAATGCATTGAGTGCATGGTCTCTGATCCCAATAAACAAGATGAAATACAAAACAAGATCTTGCATTTCAATGAGAGTCTTGGTATCTTCGGCTTGGCTACAGTCGTACGAGGTAGATCAAAATATCCTCCAGGTAATTATTTACGAAGTAAATTTTAATTCATTGGATTTTTTTCGAGTTTGTTCTTAAATTCATTTGCTAATTTTTATTTGTCCTTACATGCAACATATTGGTGGCAACAATTTGGCAGTCAGTGCACTAATTTGCAAAAGTTTGCAGTTCAAATATTGAGGCAAACATGCAGTGCTTTTGGTTGTGAATGCAATTGGAGTGTCTTTTAGTGTATACACACCAAGAAGCGCAATTGTTTAGAGAAAAAACATTTGAATGATATGGTATTAGTTCAGTGCAACCTTAGGTTGAAGCGCAACCAGTTGCAGAACAAGACCCCTGAATCGTGTTGCATTTTCTTATATGATGGTGATGCATCAACAGATTGGGTTGTGGAGGCTCATCCAACATCATTTGACAATAAATACCTCTCATGGCTAGATTTGGACCCACTTCCACAACAGCAGGATGTGCGAGTTAATGTTGGACATGTGCCTTCTGGACCAGGGGAGTCAAGTCAGGTGGACTAAAATCATGCACCCCATATTGAGGATCAAGATGTAGATGATGGCTCAGAGTCTGAGTCTAAGCCCCTTCATGAGTCTGATCCTGAGGATTCAGATGATTATGATGATTAGATTGTTTAGTCTTTGACTCTAGCCTTTTGTATAGGCCATTTAGATCCTTTTTGTTGATGTATTTTGATGCAGACATGGATTGCACTCAATTTTAAGTGCTATTTTGGTTCTATGAAATCTTATAAGCTATATTCATGATGCACATGAATATTTAAAAAAAAATGAATATTTTATGTCTTTTTGGTGGACCGGTTTTATGATCCAGTTTTTTACCGGTTTCGATCCAGTTTCATTTCTGAGGGTCAATTGGTTCATCCACCGGTTCATTTTTTGTAACGTTTCTACCAAGTATCAACAACATTTCCATTTTTTCCTAGTTTCAAGAGTTGTCTGATAAGTGCAAAGTTTTAATTCAGAAATTCAATTTAAATTGCAGAAAGTTAATATTGTTATATGTATATCAGATCAGATATATTACAATGGTATCATATCTCTTTCCTTGGCTCATCCTGTTGAAATTAATCTCTCAATGAAGAAATTTGCAACCATGTCATACTATGATGTTGACTATGATGAGCAGTATGAAGAGTACTGCAGACAGTATGAAGAAGAAGAAGACCTCTATGTTGATGGATTCCTATCAAGAGACGAGGATGGTGAATTCTATGGACAAGAATATAGAAAATAAATCAGGTTTGAACCTTAAATGGTTAATAAATACTTGACCAAGATGAAAAAAGCATGTGAAAACATGCCTTGCTGCAACCAGGAGTATCTATCTTTTGGTAAGAAAATTTGTGCAGACATTTGTTTCAAAGAATATATTTATTTCCAGTATCGATTCTAACTCAAGGATGTGGATGAGAATTATTTAAAGAGCATCAAATCATCCATAGAGGAACCAATTTGTTCCAACTCTGTGAGTAAAGAAGAAGAAGAGGAGCCAAAGTGGAAGATTTGACAAAGACATATGTCGATCCAAGCATTATGAGATTGTTTAGATCACGTTTAGATGTTTTTCAAATAGAACTTCCAGTGACCATCTTGATGAAGAAGCCTCAAGTTCCTTGAAGAAGAAGAGAAATGAAGCAAATACAAAGATCCATGAAGTGAAGTACAAATCACCACATAAGAGGAGAAGCTAAATTTGAATGCACTTTAATATTCTTGGTGGGTGATATACATATCACTGATAGATATGTGGGATCATGTATGGGTGGAGAGACACCTTTTGGATCAGATATAGAAACATATTACAAATCAGAATTACAGTCACCTTTGGAGCCACAAAAGGAAGAAGAATCCAAGGCCACACCACTTGGATGTGAACCAGAGAAATTGGTGAAGGAGCATGCCACCATAGTACCCCTATTGGAAGAGGGTAATATGAAGAACATGGATGATAAGGGTTCTTATTTTTTCAGCATCCACATTCACTTAAAGCCATCTGATTAATGGGAGGTTGAAAATACTGCACTTTCCTATGAGGACTGCAAAATCAAGGACAATGATGAGGGAAAATAATTCACTCCTAGTTTCTCTGTTGGTGAACCCAAAATCAGTGCAGAAGAGGGTGAGTTTGTCAATGATGATAAGGAATATTTTGGATCAGATCCAATAGAAGAAAGTATACCAGATCTAAAATCATCAATTGAAATTCCTAATGAAGTGGAAGAAAATCCCCCACCAGCTGTGTGTGAAGTAGAAAATTCAGAGAAAAATCTGATGCAAAGGGATGCACACAGTTCAGAATTTTGTACTTACTAGTAGCATGATGAAGATGAAATTCCAAAGTATGAGGTACTTTTTTATTTTTGCAGAGATTACACTTCATTGAAACCTTATGATATACCTTCCCCTTCATACATTGTAAATTAATTGATGAGATATTCTAATGTTGATGTGTATGCCAAGAAAGATACATATGTTGTGGATTCATACCATAAAAAATTTGAGCATGTATGTCAGCCATTGGATGAAGGACACTTGGTGGAGGATATTCTTTGTGAGCCACGTCATTTGAGTGGATCAATAAATGAGGACAATGAGAAGCTTATGTAATCCATGAAGAACCTTGTTGACATCAATGCCTTGGTGGCAAGATGTTGTTGGAATTCTTCTGAAGGAGAGATGGAAGGAGAAGCCTTTCTAGAGGAGTGCATAGCACTGAAAGAAGGCATGGATAAGATAAAGGAGATCTATATGAACCTACTATCTGACAGAGATAATCTCATCATGGTGGTTGAAATGTACCATTTTGTAGTCAAGAAGGAAGAAGAAGAATTAGAAAGGCTCACTAATAAGTTGGAGATCACTAGTAACTTTATGAAAAGCACACAAAAATCCCTTCAAGAGACAAATTTGTGGATCTATTAAATTAAAAAGGAGTTGAAGGTGTCACACCTTTCATGTTGCATGGAAGAAAATGTTTTGGGTATAATGGAGGAACCTCATGTGGAGGACAACCATGAGGAAGGAGCAGATTTGTAGGTTCTGGTGGAAAGATACTAGGAAGAAAATATTGGCCAGGCACTCATTGAGATTGGAAGGAAGGATGAAGTGTTCTCAGCTATGGGAAATATGGCTGAGTACATTCCAACTGAATCAATAAGCAAATATGATTATATATTCATGGATTGGGTAGATAAAAATACCCCAGAAATAGCAAATTAAAGATGTACTAGAATTGCTTCCATTAGTGAAGGGTTGTTTGACACACATGCTTGGAAAGAGACACATTATGACATACCCTTATGGATGGTAGAATATGAACCAGGGGAGGTGGTTTATCATATTCCATATGGATCAGCAAATAAAATTCCTTATCCATCCATTGATTGGATGGATAGAGACACCTTGGGAATGAAGACCATGGGAGGTAAAAAGCTTAATTTCTGTAATAAATTTTTTGTTGTTGATGACATTGTCTTGAAACGTGGGAAGCCACAAACATTTAATTTTCAGCCATTGGATAGCTTACATACACATGCACATGAGGAGAATTCTGATTTTTTTGTGCTTGAGGAACTTTGGGATGCAGATGATGAGTTCCAAGCACATGGACATTGCCTGAGAAAGGCTGATTTTTCTCATGGAAGGAGTCCTCTTTGTAGTGAAGAGTCAGAATAAATTCCACGTGTTGGACCATCCCATGATGGGTTTTATGCATCCACACCTTTGGTGGCCACATTTTTCATAGAGTTGTTTCACTATAAATTAATCCACACACCTATGGCAACCAACACACATAGGGATGAAAAATGGGTGAGGGGATTTTTCTTATTTGTGCCACTTGAGGAGTAGGGGGCTCCCACATATTTCATTTATGAACTAATAGTTCGCCCATGTGGTATGAAAAGTTGACTATTCCCTTTCCATGAGGACAAGAAACATCAGAGGCATCTATTTGATGTCTTCATCATGCATGGCTACGCATGGAAGTTACACTTGATCCAATTTGGTGGAACAAGTAGTAGAGTGTTGATTTTTTCCACCAGAACAAAGATAACAGATGAGCAAGATACAAGAAGTACAATGGGATCAATTATATGTAGTGATTTTCCATCCATGGATTGGATGAGTAGATACATGTTAGAGATGAGCACCCCCACAGGGGATCACCACCTACTCCTTGGGAAAATAAATTATGTATGTTTCGGTACTTCCTGGCACATTGAGTCACATATGGTGGAAAGACTCAATATGATTTGGTCCCACATTGAGGAATTTCATGTCTGGTGGGAGAATCTCAGAAATTTTCAGTTTGGCATGGGGAGAGATGAAATTCCATTGTGGTGGTATGATTTTCACAACCTCATTTTCATCCTCTACAATGATAAAATTTTGTTGTGTTTACTAATGGTTGGAAGGAGAAAGATAAAACCATGGGACCTTGGAATTTTTTGGAATGACATATTTCCAAAGGGGAAATAACATTTGGGTCCTTATAGAGGAGGTAGTGGGATCCCAAAATTCTACTTAGTTACCTTAATTGGGTTGGCGATTTTGTTAAAAGTGGTCATCAAAGAAATGACTATGATCAGAGTGGTGCAGAAGAAACATGGTGGACAAATTTTGTACCACTTTGGAGTGATACTTCTTGAGGACAAGTAGAATTAGGAGGGGAGGATTGTCATATCCCCACATTTTGACCACCAAAAAGTGTTGACCATGATAAACACCTCGGGGTTCTAAGTGATATTATTTAATTACCCTAGGGAAAATTTTTACAATAATTATGTAAGAGGCTTATAATAAGTTTTATTTCTTGTAATTTTTTAATTATTATTCAAATAATTATGTGGAAAATAAGTTTCCGTTAATAGGAGGTCCACTTGGGAAAGCCAACTTTCCAAGGAGGAAATAGAATTTTTCATAGGACTGAAAAAATACAAGAAAAGTTGTCAAACACAAAAGAGGAAACTCTGGGCCAAGGTAGGGTGAAGTTTCCATTTGGATACTCAGTCACAAAAGGATGTATTTCAGAAAAAATTGACATAAGGAAAAGCAACAATGCTAGGGCATAATTTCCATTCTGGAGTTCAGTGTCAAAAGCAGTCAATGTAGTAAAAGATGTCATAGGGAAAAGCAAGAACTCTGGGCCAAAGAGGGTGTAGTTTCCAATTTGGATGAAGGTGGATGATAGGGAAACATATTTCTTGTCTCACACATGCTAATTTACTCATGGAGGGCGAATTGATGGCTAGGGTTATGGTTTTGGAAGGGAAACATGCTCAACGGGTGGTTGACTTTCTCAACAAATCACAAGAAGTTTATTTAAAGACAATGGGAGATCCATTAATCAATTTGGATTTTTATTATTTTTATGTTGATGAAACTAAGGATTCCTTGCTGAGTGTTGTGCCTCATGTTCTTTGGAGATGCACCCCAAGGTTCTCATTCCCTCTCTCCTCTTACCATCTTCTCCCCTCTTCTTCCCATCTTCATTGCAGGTCTTACTAAAGCTAAGGGGTAGATTTCATATATTGAATTAGGTTGTTTTCAGGTTTTTATTTCTCTTTCATTCCATTATCATATCATATTGGAGAACTTTTAGGCCTCATATTAGTGACATCCTTTCCTCTTCTCTTCTTATCTATGTTCTATGATCTTCTAGTAAGTTTGGAGCTATGTAATGAATATTTTTACATAAATATGATATAATATATATATTTATGTCTAATTTACAATTTAATATCATGTTTTTACCACCTTGATCTCACTCCCAAATTTTGTGAGATTCAAGGATCGAATTTCTTTGGTTTCCTAGCTTCGGAGTCGTATTTTTGGAGTTGTGTTATGAGAGGTTACCTCTATGAATATTTTGATAATTATTTCTAATCTCATGGTCCTAATATTTTATTATTTATATTATCTATAAGTTTCATAACATGCTGATATGTTTTTCCCGAGTTCAGTATCAATCTTTTACACTCTACCTAGATTTCATTGCTAAAATGACTAGTTTTCCAATTCGAAGTAATTTATGTATCTAAACAAGTCCAATTATTTTAATTTATATTGTAAACATTATATAAAACCATAATTATTACATCCCACGCTTAAATCTGAATTTCAGCTCCTCTCTTATTGCATTTGGAAAGCATTGAATCTTGACTAGTTGCAAAATCCTAATAACTGGTTTTCATCGTCCAACCCTTAATATGCCTTGTGATTGTAAAAAATTGTTTAAAACATGAACATAACTTTATATAAATGTCTTATAACCTTATTACAAATCCAAATAAATTTCCTCAATCCACTAGTTGTTGGATGTAAAATAATCTTCCTAGTTTCATGGTTGGGTGACCAAGAGCATGGGAGTAGGTTCCAGTGGTGCTGAATCCGAAACCTAAATGGTACCTGATATAAATGTTTTAGGTAATATGATTTATCTGTCCTAAAACTTTTCTTCGATTGATTCCATCAACCCACTTCATTGTCTACAAAGTATCAACAACATTTCCAGTTTTGCCTAGTTTAAAGAGTTGTTTCATAAGTGCAAAGTTTTAATTCATAAATTTCATTTAAATTGCAACAAGTTCATATTTTGATATGTACATCATATTAGGGATATTACATGACATCAAGGATTCACTTAGTTCCATTAATGTTTCACTCTTAGTGCATAAATGCTTCACTATTAGTGCCATCCATGCAAATCACCTTATCTACTATTTTTAACTTTGCATGGATCACAGATAGATTCTTTATTTAACTTAAGAACATAATATTTAACAAAGGAACTGATTGAGGAATTCACATTAAACTAAATATTTACAACTGTCATACTTAGTTATCTTTAGGCAATTTGAATGATCTCTCTCTATGCTTATATGTTTATCATTTATCTTTTACTACATGGTCCACATGTCTATTTATTTATTCATCTTATCATATTATACTCATAAGAATTGTCACAGATATTGATGATCATATCGTATCACCCAAACCATATAGTCATATGCTAAAGTATTTCACTCTAGAGGTGATCAATCTCTAGAGGAGACTTAATAGTTTATCCATCTCTAATGACCATGGTTAGTAACATATCACATAGTATCATCGATTTAACAAGTAAACCATTATACCCGAGCCACAGTTGGAGATCCATATCATAGAGTACCATCTATGAGAATCATTGAATTGATACAACACAAATCCATACTTGACACAACACATGTCTACAGTATTGATACAACACAAGACCAATCTTGATATAACACAATACTACAGTACTAGCATCCCACCTCAACACATGAGGATATGGATGGTACTTGATACAGCACAAGTTTCGACTTTATACAACACAATTCTAGAGAATGACTCATGATGTTGTAAAAACAACACTGTTAACTAACAAAAGTTGTATTTTTACCAATTTCAAGATTTTCCAAATGGATTTCCTTGGAGCCAAATTTTTACTTTCGTGCACATAACAAACAATTTCTAACTCATGGGCTTTGACAAAAAAACCATCTAGGAAACTCAAAAACCATGAAATTTTTAGTGACATTTTTTCAGACACTTCATATGTAAATATATATTTTTTTCAGACAGACATTAATTTTGGCCCATACAACCCCATTGTTTCAACCAAGAGCTTTAATACCACATTGTAATGGACTCATCTAGCATATTAGAAATAAGACAAGTAGCTACGGATACCATTTTTCAAAATTCTTCCCCACAAAGGTCATTATTCAAATTTAGATTTCAATCAACCTCCCATGAGAGCCAAAATTTAACAAATTCTTATGCAAGTGCATAATTTTAAAAATGTAGTGAAATAAAAAACTATATTCGCACAGATAACATGCATAAACATCAATGTTAATCACAAAAAGAAACATAATTTTGCATATTCATAGGCAACATTAAAAACTTACCTTTTATATGAATATGATCCAAGAAATTGATTTCGTAAGGGGAATTTCCACCCAATCCTAGGTATCAGTTGCAGATACCGCCTCGAAGTCGAGCTATGAGGTAATCAGGTTGAAGCAAATAGATACAAGCTTATCTCTCAACCCAACCCATTTGATATTATGCTTAGCTAATATACTCAGCATATATAATTACAGTAATATCACTCAACAACTCTAACCATGGAATTATTTTCTACTACCCATATAACACAAGGAATTCCTACCCTTTCTTTACTCAACAATTCCTCAAACCACCCTTCTCTTACAATGCTCTTTATCATGTGCAAAAAGAGTCCAACCTATTGTATGATTTTAGAGAATTGTTTGTGAAATCAATACTTGGGTTCTCAATCATTCAAATATTAGAAAATGTATAGTGGGTAAAAGTATCAAAAAAATTCCCTTCCTCTATGCTCACGTAAAAGTTGATCATTCTTCACTCTAATGTTTGTAGCTTTCTCTTCATGGTGCTAATTTTGGTTAATTTATTATTCTTGTAATTATTATTATTGGAGAGAAAATAACATACTATACAAATCATGAACTATTCTTTCCTCAAAAGTGAGTGATAGGTTCAATCACAAGGAGAGAATGGGTGGAAATATAGTTTACCTTAGTTCTAACCATAGAATGAAGGAGTCTTACAATTGTCATAATGAAGAAATTATCCCATGCTTCCATAACTACATGAAACGACTTTCATACCAACCTCTCACATGCATTCAATGATTGATTTAATAATTCAAAGGATTTAAATGGATTATTTAAGGAACATGCCAAAAAATGGATGAGTTCTAAGGATGACAGATGGAGAAGGAGGATTTAATCTCCCAATGGCCCCATTTCCTCCTCTCATCTAGTGGAATCGTATTCCCTCTAGTTCTATATGCACAAAGATATTGGACCATTATATAATATAATATTTACATATATTTAATTCATCATTACAAGTGAATCACATGGCCCATATATGGATATTCATATCATACATTCCTAGCCATTAACTAGTCAAAACCTAGCCTTGAGCTCCAAACTAGGAACCCTTAGTAGCATATCTATATTATTTTACATAATCTAATTTAATGCATTCAAAAGGTTAAAATTTGGGTATCACACACCCTATGATATTTCTTGATGTCCCCATCTAATTGTTTATCACTTCTTCTCGAAAATTGTATTAAGTGTTAACTATGCTTAAGCTTCTAGTACTAAGTCCCTTATGGTAGCTAAGACTCTCTGATAAATTTCCTTATCTATCATCTTAGGATCATAAAATTTTGGATTCTTCACATTTATTATTGATTAAATGTGCCTATGCAAAGGTGGATTGATCCAATAGGCATTGTCACCTACTTTCTCAAACACTTTGAAAGGACCACATAAAAAAACCTTGATCTTATTTCTGGGGTGAGATGGTCTTTCTTTGTTTTAGGTGCAACCGAACTCTGTCTCCTTCCTTTACTTTCTTCTCAAATATATGTTGGTCATGTTGAAGCTTGTACTTTTTCCATGACTTTTTCAATGTCTCATGTACCTAAAAATGGGTTTCTTTAATCTTGGTATTCAATATTTTATCCTTCACCTATGCTACATGTATTTTATCTCTCATCCATGTTGTCCAAATAAATCTAAGATGAAGGTTGCAAATATCCTAGGACCATATAAAAAGAAGCTTACATGTGGAAATGTTGGTTTCTCTAATATTAGAGTGTTGAATATATATTAAATTAGTGTTAAATTGCCATCCCCCATTCATGCATATTTTTTTATACAACCCTTGAAAAGTTGAAAAAATGTCATGTTCAAATATTTTTGTCGATGAAAAGTTGTAGATATCTTCAAATTTATTTCCATATTATCCCAAAGTACAGTTTAAAAAGATTTGAGAAATATGTTATCTATATCTAAGATGATGCTCCTCGGTATCACAAAGCGCACCCCAAAACATTTTACAGAATGTGATTGTTGTATATTGTCCCTAGATGGTCTTTTTACAAGTCATGATAATACACATCTTACTTAACCTATCCACTACCACAAACAGATAGTCATGTTCTTGCTTATTTTTTGGAAAACCATCCATAAAATCCATGGAGATGATCTCATATGAACTAATACGTATAGGTAAGGGTAGTGTACACCTTGCTTCCTATTAGTGGGTTTGTCAATACAACAAAGTATGCATCCTCTAATAAATTGAGATGCATTGTTATATACCAAATACCTAAGATATCATAAGAAACAAGTGTACATACGATGTACACCAAATGTGAGTGAACCTCATCCAAATACCATGATCATAATGATGATGATAACACCCCGTAGCTATTTAAATTGCCATAATCTAATTATCCAAATTAGGTACTATGTGTATATCTAAGATGATGCTCCTTGGTATCACAAAACGCACCCCAAAACATTTTACAGAATGTGATTGTTGTATATTGTCCCTAGATGGTTTTTTACAAGTCATGATAATACACATCTTACTTAACCTATCCACTACCACAAATAGATAGTCATGTTCTTGCTTATTTTTTGGAAAACCATCCATAAAATCCATGGATATGATCTCATATGAACTAATACGTATAGGTAAGGGTAGTGAGTGGGCCTAATGGTTAAGAGCATGTGTTTCCTCTTAGGAGGTCACGGGTTCAAATCCAGAGGGGGGTAGTGTATGTACACTCTGTAGACTTTAGCAGTTAAATCGCTGCGTAGAGGGGGGTCCCTTGTCCCACAAACAAGGGGGTCTCATACACCAATTTGGTGTCTCGCTTGGCGGGGACCTTAAAAATAGATTATTATTATTGTACAACATGAGTGGGCCTAATGGTTAAGAGCATGTGTTTCCTCTTAGGAGGTCACGGGTTCAAATCCAGAGGGGGGTAGTGTATGTACACCTCTGTAGACTTTAGCAGTTAAATCGCTGCGCAGAGGGGGGTCCCTTGTCCCACAAACAAGGGGGTCTCATACACCAATTTGGTGTCTCGCTTGGCGGTGACCTTAAAAATAGATTATTATTATTATTATAAAATGGAGCACTCTATTTATTCAAGGTTTTGGACTTTAAGATAGTTTTAAACACCTCTCACACTCACATTATGCAATTTCCACAAGTGATATTAATTATTACCAGCTTTGGTTCAAATCCTAGGCTCTATAAGCGCCAAGAGGGATCAAATCTATTGCTCTAGGATTGAAAATGGTTTTAAAGCCATGGTTTTAACACATGATTTTAAAATCAAACCATGAGTTGTTTATGAGATACATTTTTTATTATTTTGTTAGGTATGAACATTACAACATCTTCGCCATATTAGGTTGACACTCACATTAGGAGCTTAGGTCCAAATAGTAGGATCTATAAAGCGCGAAGAGGGATCAAATCTATTGATTTAAGATTGAAAATGGTTTTAAAGCCATGGTTTTAATAGATGCTTTTAAAACCATGGGTTGTTTAGGAGGTCCTTGCACATGTACAAAACAACCATGAGTTGTTTAGGAGACAAATTTTTTATTTTTTATTATTTTGTTAGGTAGGAGCCTTACAACATCTCCACTTAACATTTTTTAGGTAAATTTTTTATTTTTTATTGTTTTAATAGGTAGGAACATTACAACATCTCTCCCATATTGGATTGTTTTGCTGGCCTATTAAAGTTATTCACATATTCAAATATAAATAAATAAAAAATAAATTTATTATTATTATTATTAACTACTTTAAATTGTTGTAAAAGTAATACTAAAGTTATTCACATATTCCAATAAAAATAAATAAAAAATAAATTTATTATTTATTTGACCAACTAATATATTACATAGGTCTGTCTTTTTCTTAACTATCCTGAGATACCAATTAAATATGTTATTTATTACGTAAGCCTTATCATTATTTTGAATTGTACTCTCTTTTTCGATATAACCGTGGGTCAATTATTAAAAGTTCTTTTCCGTTACACCATTGTTAACCTCCTTTCTATTTAGATTCCAAATATCATATTTCTTCTGGTTCCTCCATTATTAACCTTTCTTATTTCACACGGTGAACTCTCTCAACAAAGAAGGTGACAAGTAGGTCTTTTTCTTTACCTTTCTTATTTCACACTCGACTATATACTCTCTCAACAAAGAAGAGAGGTGACAAGGTAGGTATTTTTCTTAGACGGGGAAAGACATGGATAGATCAACTTCAGCTTCAACTTCCAAAATGGGGAGAACGCAGTCTTCTTCCTCGGTTGCCAGTAGATTGAAGTCTGCTCTGTTGGATCCGAAATCATATTTATTTAAGAGAGGTCTTTCTATGACAAATGAGAGCTACTTTAATTATCAGGATGATGATGTGTTCGCCCCACCCAGAATGAGTAGTGTCGATATCGCCCAACCTAGAATGAGCAGTGTCGATATAACACCAGCGAGGAGGAGCTCTGCTTCAACACCAAGGACAAACTTCACTACAGATAAGTATCAAAACCATATTTCTCCTGGAGTGATGAACGATCTACACGGTAACAGAGGCTCATGTCCTACTGAAATAGAGCCAGTAGAAAGGGATGAAGCCTACATATACATAACATTTAAATGTGTCTCAGAAATGCAAAAAAATGGCAGCTATATGTTCTCACTAGTAGTCGCCGACGGGATTGTGTACACTGGCTCCCAATGCAACTTCATTAGATCGTGGAAATTCGCTGGGGAAAATGTTGTTGAATGCAGCCGTCTCCATTCCTGGAGCGGCATGGTGAGAGCATTGCTGATCATAGAGGACAAGCTTTTCAGCGCCCATGGGGACAACAAGATCCGCGTGTGGCGCCGATCTGCGTCAAATCCCGGGGCCAGCCACAAGCGAGCGGCCACAATACCGACGCTGCTGGATTCGATCCATCGCTGGGTGAAGCCGAAACGCGATGTTATTGGATCAGGATCAGACAGGCGCGAAAACCCTAAATCCGTGAAGCATATGGGCACGATATGTTGTCTGGCTTTCAACGATGGTTTCTTGTATTCGGGCTCCTCTGATAAGACTGTCAAGGTATGGCGAGTCTCCGATCTCAGGTGCGTCGAAACGATTCAGGCTCATGATGACGCCGTGAACGCCATTGCCGTCAGCCTTGAGGGATTGATATACACTGGCTCGGATGACTGCACCGTGAAAATATGGAGAAAAAATCTTGGGCCGTCGGCCTCCCACGTTCTGTTGACAACCCTTCGTGGGATAAACATAAATAAGATTTCGAATTCAAACTCAAACTCGCCCGTGAAAGCCCTTGCTCTGAATTCGAATGGATCGTCTCTGTACACGGGATGCTCTAATGGTGATATTATTTGGTGGGAAAAAGAGGCATACTCGTCAAGTCAAATGCGCCAAGCCGGAATACTTCGCGGCCATCTACGCGCAGTACTGTGCCTGGCAATAGTGGGTGGTAGGTTATTCAGTGGATCCATGGATGGATCGATTCGTATCTGGAGCAGGGGAACGTTGGACTCTGCTAAGCATACCTGTTGGGAAGTTATAAAAGCCCACAGAAGCCCTGTAAGATGTATTGCAGCCATTGTTGAGGAAGAAGATAGGGTTCTGCTTTTTAGTGGAAGCCTGGATGGATCGGTCAAGATGTGGCGCATCTGTGTAAAACAAAGGCGATCAAGGCCAACATCACTATATCACATACAACAGAGTTATCACATACAGCAGAATTAAGTTTATGTTGTCTGTCAGCGCTAGTCTTTTGTTTTGTCTTGTATTGTCTCCCAGCTTTGTGCTTAGTTGTATCACGCTTAACCTCCCTTTAACAATGCAGTGCAGGGAAGTTAACGGTATTAGATAAATTTTCCAGATCATAGGATGTTCATTTCCTTTCTTGCAGTAATATAGGTACATTTTTATGTAACTTGTTTTATATTTTGGGCAGTTATAAAAGCCCACATCGCCCCAGTAAGATGTATTGCAGCCAGTGCTGTAAGATGTATTTGTGCTGAAAAAAAATAGGGTTTTGCTTTTTAGTAGAAGCCTGGATGGATCGGTCAAGATGTGACACATATGTGTAAATCAAGGCCAACATCACTATTATGTTGTCTGAATTAAGTTTATGTTGTTCGTCAGCGCTGGTCTTTTGTTTTGGCTCCTAGCTTTGTGCTTAGTTGTATCAAACTTATCCTCCCGATTAACAACGCAGTGCAAAGGAAGTTAACGGTATTAGATAAAATTTTCAAATCATAGGATGTTCATTTCCTTTCTTGCAGTAATATTTACATTTTCATGTTTTTATAGAAGCTTTTTTATATTTATAAAGTTATCATAAATTTAAATATTACCATATATGGTTAACATTCAATTTTTAAATTTGCATAACATAAGTTGGAACTGATGAAGTTCAGACACACTCTTTATAAACTGATGAAGTTCAGACACACTCCTTATAAACTATGTATGCTGCGTATGACAAACCCCATTGTTAATTTTTCATGTTTTATTGCTGGCTATGAAAAACTTTATGGTTAACATAGTTGAATTTTCAGTCACATAACTATATGGTTAATATAGTTGAATTTTCAGTATCCTGCTGGTTATGAGAAATGATGTTAGCCTGCATAATTTTAGGTATACTTCTCCTGCTGGTTATGAGAAACTATGATGTTAGCCTACCAAAATTTGCATGATTTTATGTAAAGTATACCTGATGTTATAAATGATATATTTATATATAAAGTCAAGCTTTATATAATTATTTTTATATAGTTATTAGCTTTATGATGTTTATGTAAGTTTTTTTTGATGTTTATGCAAGCTTGTTTTAACTTTTGGTTTTGATGCAATTAAGATTTATGGTGATTTTCAAGTTATTATAAATTAGATACATAATATTAGAAATTTTAGGGATATATTTCTTGCTAATTGATATTAGAGAATAAAAAGTCTACTTTCAAGTTTTCATAGTCTTCAGATCAACCATATTTAGGGAAAACAATGAGGTAGCGGACCATCTCTCAAAATAGACCAGCTCTCAAAATAGGCCTTATTTACTGATGAAGGAATTCTTTTGTTTGAAGAATTTATTGAAAACATTATGAAAGTAGTGGCTCCTGAAATATATTTTGGTTTTGGTCTTGATTAGTGTTTTTATAGTCTATCACTTGTTCTTTATATGTATGTTTTGTAAGTCTCCTTGCTAAGAGGTGGGGGTGCTTACTTTGGATACTTTGGGTGTTATGCTTAATTGCGTGTTTTGGAGGCTTTACTTTTTTTTTTTGAGACTTGATACTTTATTTTTTGGGATGTATCGTAGTAAGCTAGCTTAAAGTTGAAATTATATGTTTTGTACTTTTCAGTCTCATAGTGAACATAATTAGCTGTATGGTTAACATAGTTGAATTATCAATGTGAGAAACTATGATGTTAGCGTACAAAAGTTTGCATAATTTTATGTAAAGTATATCTCATGTTATAAATCATAGATGTATATATAAAGTCAAAGTTTATATAATTACTAGTTTTATGATGTTTATGTAAGGTTGTTTTAATTTTTGGTTTTCATGTAATTAAGATTTATGGGGATTCTCAAGTTATTATAAATTAGACAAAGAATATTGGAAATCTTCACTTATATTTATTGCTAATTGATGTTGGAGAACAAAAAGTATACTTTCAGGTTTTCATAATCTTCATATTTAGGGAAAACAATGAGGTAGAGGACCTGCTCTCAAAATAGGCTTTACTTACTAATGAAAGAATTCTTTTGTTAGAAGAATTTATTGAAAAACATTATGAAAGTAGTGGCTTTTTAAATATATTTTGGTTTTGATTAGAGTTTTTATAGTCTATCACTTGTTCTATATATGTATGTTTTGTAAGTCTCCTTGCAAGGAGGTTGAGGTGGGGGTTGCAAGGAGGTGGGGGTGGTTACTTTGGATACCGAATGGCAAAAATAATCGGATATTGTGGTTGGAAAAAGATCTTAGGGAGCTTTATGAGGGAGTTAGGTATCATAAATATTCATATTCATGAGGCAAGAAAAAACTTGTAAATACTTTTATTTTATGATTTAATTAAAATATTTTTGTCAATTTAAATAAATAAATTATAAATATAGTAAATTTATTTTAATTTTAATTTAATAAATATTTAAAAATTATGATTAAAATTTTTAAATATTTAAAAATATTAATTGCTTTCAAGAGGCTCATTCTAGAGCCCATTAAGGGGATGTGCAAGTAGTTTAGTGCTCAAAGTGTACTTTATAAAAAATAATAAAATGGTATAAAAATAACTTGTTTGCTTAATTTAAATTTAAAATATTTTTTAGACCCACATATATAAGATTACAAATTATAACCTTAAACATTACATTCACATTTCCTCAACATTTTCTCTCTAAAAAAATGTTTGCACTAAGAGAGATTTGATCCCTTTGGATGCTTGGTAGATCATTTTTAAGATGAATCTATGTTGTTTATAATAAATAGTGTTAAATAATTGAAATTAGATACTTAATTATAAAAAATCCTTAATTGTTATTTAAATTAGTGAAGTCATGTGAACAATCCTCTTGTTTGAAAGTTTTTTTTTAAACTTATCACACGTCAATATTTCCTACATAGTTTGGAGTAAAAAATAATTTCATCTAAATTTAATTTTGTTAAGATGAATATATTAAGTTCATTATATATATTTTTGCATCAAGAGAAGCTAGTGCCCTCGGGATATCAATAAAAAATATTAAAAAATAAAAAATAAAAAATATGAATTACATATCAACTTAAAATAAAATATAACAAAAAATTAAATTAGCATAGGTCCACTAAACTAGCATAGATCCATCAAGTACAGAGAGAGATCTAAATGGTAAAAAATTGTACACCTCAAGAAATAGTATCCCTTTAGGTGCTTGATTGATCTAGGTTTAAAATGGATCTATGCTAGTTTAATTATTGACTTACACCAATATATTTAGACATTTGTTTTCCTCATCAAAGGATGGATTTCAATAAGCCATGGGCCATTTCGAAGAAGTTAAGATATTACTTTTAATGTGGTTGTGAGGTAATTGTAATTTTTTGTTTTTTATGGTTACTTTCTAATATATATATATATATATAATGTTTTAGATATATATAAAAATTATTTAGTTATAATTAAAATAAAACGAATATTTTTAAAATAAATTAGTTTAAGCATATGCATATAAGTTTATGAAATTATTTGTTTATAAATTATTTTTAATAAAATTATAAAGCTTTGAAAATTAAAGTTTAAATAAAATAAAAAATTAACAAGAAAAAAGGTAACTAGTCCCAAAATGATCATAGTGCTCAAAGGATTAATGGTTGTGTTGATTCAGTATAGCTATATACTAATTCATAAAACATAAGTACAATAAATAATGTTATGAGATTTACAACTATCCTTGAGGTTAAAAATATCCAAATAAAGAAACAACATATTACTCCTCCAAGATAGGGATATAACCTCTATCCATCAAGTCACTATCTTTGAACTCTTCAAAATAGAGTCTCCCAAAACCTAGAGGGAGACTCTAGGTTTATTTAAAATTATCTCATATTATCATAAAATACTAATATTAAATATTTATGAGTGGGTCAACAATAATTTCCATGTTCACACTACTAGGGAGTCACGCTTCGTGGGACTTTTCCACCAATGATTATTCCCAACCTTAGTATTTTCTAAATAATTTCAAACCATACGGAGACTTTGGCTTATTTGATGATCCATCCAAGGTTCATCCTCTCCTTAATTCATTTTCGTAGCCCAACATATTTTAATGTGGCATTATTCCTAACTTTGGACCTTACGATTAGCAAATAATCAACCCAAATCACCACCTAGGTGAATAAACATGAACACGTCTAGGTGACTTAGGAAATTGTGGTTCATGACCAAATTTGAGGACATTACAAGTCCTCCCCTTTCAATATTGCTAGTCCTCAAGCCATGCCATCAACTTTATATAAAACATGAAACTAATCAATGACTTCTCACCATCAAGATTATGTTGTAGAGCTAACATAGCATTCGGATTCATTTCCATGATAAAATAAATAGGTCCATCATGCTTCCACTATGTCACTCTAAATATAACCATCTCCCCAATGAGTGACTCCACTACCTCTGCATTTGAAAATTTATGTCCCACCTAGTTGAAACAACTCACAATAATGCGAGAGTCCCAAATGAACCTAATTAATGCAAGATGACTATGAAAACCGCCACTACATTGTTTGATCCCTACATAAGGAATATCCAAAAGGATCCCAAACTAGAAAGCAAGTGAATAAAATTTCCATCCATCATAAGGTTCCCTAATGAGGAAACTGAAGCAATGCTCCACATAGATGGACTCCTGGAAATCATGGTTGGATCGCTCTCCAATGATAGCAACTAAATGACTGCATCAATGCCAACAACTGTACTCATATCAAGAAATTCCAAGGTCCCATTGCTTGTGATGCACTCTAGCAAACATCAATGAATTCCAATACAATCCATCTTGCCATGGAATTCATGAGTTGCATTGTATCAGTTTCATTATCAAAAACATCAATGGTGTCTGAAACATACCATCAATGCATGGATACCATGGTCTTTATTGCATATTATCCAGTATCACTTATTCTTGTGACAATCTATCACTCCATGGTATGTCGCGATCCATCCACCAAATGGGAAGTTTTCCACTCTCAATGCAAATAATCAACTCGGTGAGCCTCTCCTACAGGATGTGAAAATTCACATGTGAAAATAACACTCCAATCCCATGGCTCACATTGTTATCACTTGTCCCACTTAAAGTGTTCAAGTGGAATTCCCCTACATTGTTTTGCATGAGACGAGTATCAAGTAGCGCAAGTAGATGATGCTACTATTCACCATACTTAAGGATGACCAAGGGTGTGTCCAAGTGATTAAAATCATGTTGAGAAGAACATACATGTGTCTCTTTATTCTCATGAAGCATCAATAGAAATGGTCCACCCATGAAATCAACATTTCCTTCAACTCTAGCTACTGCAGCTCTCTACAAAATTCATCCACTGAAACATGACATGCATGGTCTCCTTTGTTGGCTATTCAAACAAGAATGTATTGGTGTGACTCATCCAAATATGTGACTTTCCTCCACAAAGGAAACTTGACTTCTTCCTTACACAAGGAAAATGCCTCAACATGTTGTAGAAAAATATCCTCATGGAAACTTACATACACAACTATCTTCCACTTAACATGAGCATAACCCTTTATGTAATGTATCTCCATGTGTTCCATGTAATCTTCAACCCAATCCATATCCTATGGATGAATGGAATTAAATGACATCCACATGTGGATAGGTTGTTGCACATATAATTGGGCACTGTGAGAGACGTTAATGGAATCATAAAATGTGATATCACCTCCTAAAGTATTCAACTATGCAATTCATATATCCATATATGGACAAATATAGTTTCTGTTTAATCCCAAGGAAATGATATCAGGATCTATGTGGTTGGTTCTAATTGGAATTAACTCAAGTACATCCTCCATAAATGAGCCTTCCTCACATAGATAAATATCATGATACTCCTGGTGTGAAACAAGTGCTTTGCATCCAATCCCCATATCACTGCTAAAATCAATCACTTGTATCACTAAACACCCCTCATGCTCACCTTGTTCATGAGACTCCTCCCATGCAACATGTGTGTAATCATCCACACACATCACATTGCTAGTGGTCCTAGGAGAGGAAAGAGAATCTCCCAAATCCATATGAAGTTAATCTCCTTTTCTTGTTGCTTTGTCTTCAACAAATCTGAGATCCATGTGTCTATCCATAAATAACTGCAAGTAATCATCTTTCATCTCTTCCAACTCTCTTATAATGACATAGAATTCATATATAGAAATTTTATCCACAATATCACTATGTCTCTCCTCTAGTTGAATTCTTCTAATGACATCCTCCATGAATCTATGTGCACCATCAGTTCTAGATAAAAATTGAAGTATCCTTTATTCAGTGACTAGGAGTAGGCTCTCCAACTCTCTCCATGTCTAATTTACAACACAATATGTGTTGTCACATGTGATATCATCCAACTCTTAAAATTCATGCAAAGTCCCATTAATAAATTTAGTCTTCTCAAGTGAGAGTTATTACTTCCCTATTCTCCATCCCTGCTTCCAATTTGTATAGCCAAGAGTAAGCCTTGCATCATACTACTTGAAATTTATTTAAAAATCTATTCCATGTCCTTGTAAAGTGATTTGAGCTCATCCTTTTAAATTCCCATGTTATATATGTCACTTTCTTCTTGGATCTCTGCTTCATTGGAGTCAATTTCCTATTATTCTATAATGGGTTCCTCTGGAACTTTCCTTTTGGGAATTGGATTTCTCTTGGAAGGCATCAATGATTAGCTAAGAAGGTGCAGAGTACCATGCTTTGATACCACTGCGACGTAACTAAGTTAGTGAGTAGGAGCACTATCTAGGAGGCACACAAGTAAGACTAGACTATCCCCAATTAATTTCAATCACCTAGGGACTTTTCCAAATTCCCTCCCAAAATAACATGGGGATGTAATAAACTTAGTATGATATGAAAAATGCACAAATAGGTCTGTAAAACATAATTAAGAAAGGTTTATATTCCATACATAGTACAATGGTACATTCTCTAGGTGGATCACACCTTCGATGATTTTTTGGAAAAGACAAATACTCTAAGACAATTTTCCCAGGAATTAAGTGGAACCCAATGAATTCTAAAGTAGCATTGGATGTATATAAAGTTTGTTACAATCACTATATGCATTAGGTAACAATAAATTAGTTACATGATTTGGTTTTGTAATATTGGGAGTTTAGGGGAAAATTCATTTTTAGAGACTACTTGACTTGCTATTTTCCAAACAACCTTTTGGGGCACCTCAGTGTCATGATTTTCTAATATGAGGGTGTTTTTAGGTCCAATTTTTTTATTTCCATTTGTACCATCATATAATGAAATGAGTGAGAAAAAGTGAGTCCCTGACATCCAAAAGAAAATCTAGTCAAAATTGCTAGTGAGTTGAGCATAATTGAAATAATACATAAAAGATGTAATGTCCCTTTTTTGGAATTTTATTAAAATGCTCAATTTTTCAATTTTTTCAGAATTTTGGCTCTTGACTAGTTTTAGTGTCTTGGTCTCCAAATCAGCCCAATTGCTCCCAAATCTTCAGATAAGGTGTATGGATGATTTAGTAACTTAAATATTATGTTGATGGATGTATTATGGCCCTCAAATCAGGTCTGAAAGTATGTACCAAAATATGAACAAGATATATGATTTTACTAGCAATTTTGGGTTCAAATCCCCCCGGGGTAAGTGGTAGAGATGGCTTCCCAAATGTGCAGAAACCCACTATAATTATTAAATTGAGGAAGGGGATATGTATAAGACACTATCAGAGACTCATATTCATAACCAATCGACCAGCCATGGATGTTATCATGTATTTCAATAAAATATAAAAAAACTAGTTTTGGACCCTTGGGGAAATGAAATGTAGTTTGCCCCAAATGCTATGAAATTCGACCCAATGGACACAAATTCTCAGTTACAGACCATGAAACCAATAATATATTTTAATGAAATTCCATTCATTCATAAATCATCAATAGTTCATACATCCATTTGAATCCATCAATATTACAAGAGTTTACAACAAGGTAGTGGGGAAATGGAACTATTTCTTCATTATTGAGCAATAATACATGCGATTTCTTGGAATTTAGACCTGATAGCTTTATGAACTTCAATAAAATATAATTTACATCATAATTGAAAATACTGGAGCAATATAAGCTCCTTCAAAGAGATGAATAGCTCACCAAGTGCGCCTCTCTCCATAGAGCTGAAATATGGTGAGAAAACTTGAGAGGAAAGGAAGAGAAAGGTGAAATTTATGTGTCCAAGACCTGCTGTAGCTTGCACCTATAACTTATGACTGCATTTAATCTCCTTGAAATACCTGAGTGGCCTCTCCAAACACCAACTACGATGGGAATCTCTCACCCTCAAAATTGGCTAAGGCATGAACTAGTCATCCACTAGCTCTCTCTCTTCACAATAACAAATTTCAATAGCAATGGATGTATATAAAGTTTCTTACAATCACTATATGCATTAGGTAAAAATAAATCAGCTACATGATTTGGTTTTGTAATATTGGGAGTTTAGGGGAAAATTCAATTTTCAAGATTACTTGACTAGCTATTTTCCAAACAACCTTTTGGGGCACCTGAGTGTCATGATTTTCTAATATGAGGGTGTTTTTAGGTCCAATTTTTTTATTTCCATTTGTACCATCATATAATGAAATGAGTGAGAAAAAGTGATTCTATGACATCCAAAACAAAAGCTATTCAATTGCTAGTGACTTGAGCATAATTGAAATAATACATAAAATATGTAATGTCCCTTTTTTGGAATTTTATTAAAATGCTCAATTTTCCAATTTTTTCGCAATTTTGGCTCTTGACTAGTTTTAGTGTCTTGGTCTACAAATCAGCCCAATTGCTCCCAAATATTCAGAGAAGGTGTATGAATAATTTAATAACTTAAATATTATGTTCAGGGATGTATTATGGCCCTCCAATCAGGTCTGCAAGTCTGTACCAAATTTGAACAAGATATATGATTTTACTAGCAATTTTGGGTTCAAATCCTCCCGCGCTAAGTGGTAGAGATGGATTACCAAATCTGTAGAATCCCACTATAATTCTTAAATTGAGGTAGGGGATATGTACAAGACACTATCAGAGACTCATATTCATAACCAATAGACCTCCCATGGCTTTTATCATGTCTTTCAATCAGATATAAAAAAACTAGTTTTGGACCCTTGGGGAAATGAGATGTAGTTTGCCCCAAATGCTATGAAATTCGACCCAATGGACACCAATTCTAAGTTACATACCATGAAACACCTAATATATTTTAACGACAGTCCATTCATTCATAAATCATCAATAGTGCATACATCCATTCAAATCCATCAAGATTACAAGAGTTTACAATAAGGTAGTGGGGAAATGGCACTGTTTCTTCATTATTGAGAAATAATACACGATATTTCTTGGAATTTAGACCTGATAGATTTATGAACTTGAATAAAATATCATTTAAATCAGAATACAAAATACTGTAGCAAAATAATCTCCCTCAAAGATATTAATAGCTCACGAAGTACGCCTCACTCCATAGAGCTGAAATATGGTGAGAAAACTTGAGATGAAAGGAATAACAAGCTGAAATTGATGTGTCCATGAAATTTTGTAGCTTGAACCTATAAATTATGACTCCATTGAAGCTCTTTGAAATACCTGAGTGGCCTCTCCAAACACCAACTAGGATGGGAATCTCTCACCCTCAAAATTGGCTAAGGCATGAGCTAGTCATCCACTAGCTCTCTATCTTCAAAATAGAAAATTTCACAAATGATAAAATGGTTCTTCTCATAGATGATACTTTTATTTTATAAATATTATTGGTCTTATAAGGTTCCAAATACATCCATAAACCAAATCCAATTCAAATTGTTGTGGCTACTCATGTTATGCCATGTGGCCTCTGTCTTAACCTTCCCTCTTCTCCCAGATTTGAGTACGAGCCTCTTGGCCTTCTCTAACTCCCAAATTTGACCCCCAAGATGCTCTATTCAGGACTGGCATGTCAGTATGTCAGCCTTCATATCTTACTTGTGTCATAACTGTCATAGAATCTCCATCATTGGTGTCATAGATGTCATAAATGTAAGGGGAATCTAGCCAAGTGTCCATGAAAATCCCATTTGGCTCTTCCTCTCCCATGTAAATTAAAATTCATCCCAAATTGAACCTATGAAGTATATGTACAAGTATATTAACCTCATAATCCATCCCAAAACATTAGGCTTCGCATAGATTCAAAATTACAAGAGGAGGATGCCATTTAACATATGGATTCTAGCTTGAGTGGGCCCCACAGTCTCCATGTGTCTCCATTCTCCATAGACATTTCATTTTTCACTTGAATTAATTTAATTAAATCCATTAAATAAATATTTATTCCTTCTAATTCTAAACACCATTTATTAGCTCCCTTATTAACTTCCCAATGTTTCCACACAACCTAGGGAACTAGTAGGATTGATGGAATTTTCCCGCTATGTAATTATTTAAATGGGGACATTACAGTCCTCCCCACCAAATATTTCTTATCGTAAAGAAATTTCATATTTGGATGATGCAAAATATTCTTCTCTTCCCATGTGTTATAGCTCAAAATGACACATCTCTACCTGTGACCACTTTCCCATGATTCTGTCGCATGTCGACATTTCCATGACGGCACTTCATGAAAGTCATTGAAAGTCACTGAAAAAACACCTATATTGGAGGCCCCATATATTGAGTTTTGTAACTCCATTTGACCTCATCTCTACACTGTTGGAAAAGTATTTTAGTTAGCTAAAACTTTCCAGAACACACCAAAGTCTGAAAATGCCCAGAAATACTCTAAAAATGCGTTTTTTGTGCATTCGCGACTTTCCTCAAGGCAAAATCGTGAATGACTCGCGAGTTGCTGTACTGGAAACTCGCGAATACAAAAAGTTGCTCATATTCACAACTTTCTTGACTGGCAACCCGCAAATAATTTTCGTATTCGTGACTGTCCAGTTATGCAACCTGTGAATGCCTTTTAAAAATATAAAAAAACACACCTTTTGAATTTCGGTTTGTTTGGGTAGTTATGCAACTGAATTTTTCAGTTGTAACCACTTTGTCTTCGCCCCTAACTCTTCCTTAACCATATAAATAGAGGTAGGGAGGTCCATGAAAGGGGACTTGAATTTCTGCATTGTTATGCTCGAGGAATCGGGACTCTCGTTCCCCACACTTTTGCCCTGGTGGTCATCCCCTTGTGTTGTAGAGCTTGGAGCCTGAGTTCTTTGGAGAAGAGAAGTAGTAGAACCAGATCAAGGTTTCGTGAGGTTCCAAACTTGAAGAGAATGTATACTTGTACTTGTTTTCAAGATCAATAAAGATGTGATGTCCTTCTTCTTCCCAAATCATTGTTCAATGTGTGATTGAATCTCTGTTTATGATCATATGATGATTTTATTCAGATCATTAGTTCATGTTTATTTGATTATCATTGTTTTATATGTGGTCATAATGGTTTGAGGAAGGTATAATTCGTTTTGCAGGTCTCTTGGAGCGAGAGGAGCAAGAAGAGGATTGAAGAGAAATCTTGGACCAGCCTTCAGTTAGTCAGGTGTGGACCTTTCTCATCTCTGAAACTTGCTTGTATATGCTTGCTAAACATTATGCATCTCTCTTTCAACCCTAGTATGTTGATGGACTCTTAAACCCTAGCCATAGGATACTTTCCTTTACAACAAAACTGGTGACTCCACTGGGAATGTCTCCTCTGGGTAAAAGGTGTCAAGTTGCAAAGGAAAAATGATACAAGGATGGGAGATAATGAGAACAAAGATGAGGGCTTATACAATGAGCTAAAAGTGTGGAATCCGACATCAGGCTGAAAAGCACGAGTAGGATACATGCAAATGCAATTACGACTTGAACAACAAGGTGAGGCCATTAAACAATTGTGAACCCAACTAGAAATCCTATCTCCAAGAAACAATAACATCAGGATCATATTCAGAAGAAAAGATCTGATGCGAGTCACTTTGGTAGAAACACGTGTGACTTTGCTATATTCTATAAAAGGCAAAGTCAAGGAAGAATCAACCGAAGAGGATTCTATAGAACCAAGGCTCGAGGGTTAATAATCAATAAGATCGACCTCAGAATGAGAGAAAAAATCAACAAGGGATATAGAGTTTGTAGGAACAAACTCAGTATCACAGGAGTTGAAAAATTCATAAGAAAAATCAAACTCATCAGGATCACTGACTTGCTGTTCGAAGGAAGAGTCAAAAGAATCAACAAGACCAACATGAGAAGAAAGGTTAGGATTACTAGGCAAATCAGGGTTAGAATTAGTCACAACTGAACCAACATCCAAAAGAAGGTCAGACTGTATCAAAGACTCTAGGAAGACTTCATCCGAAGGAAGGAGATCATCCGAGATAGGACACATGTCTAAAATTTGAAATGGATCGACAGAGTGGAGAGAAGGCTCTACAGTCTGTATAGGATAACTCACCCAGTCAACTGCTGGGACCAAGTCCCAAGAAGGTAAGCATGAAAACAGAGGCAGCTTCTCAGTAGAAATTGAACACAAAGGACAAGAGGCCACATAGTTCACATGTGGCGGGGTAGTGTCTATAGAAACACTGGGAATCAATAAAGGAAAGACCTGGTCTCTAGTTGGGTCAGGAGATGGATCAAGAAAATCCAATTGATCAATAGTGACAATTTCTTCGCCATGATTAAAGTACATCACACAAAAGAATGTTGACACCACAGCTTGCATGGCATAGACATAATCACGTCCAAGGAGCATATTAAAGTCCAAGGGGTCTTCTATCACCATGAAGTCAACTAAGACGGTCTTCCCACCCAAAGTAACAGGTGTTTGAGCAAGAATTCCCAAGGCTATACAAGTTCTTCTATCAAAGGCCAGTAACTGACTAGCATTCGACACAAGGTTGGGAGATCCCATGCCTCGCCAAGCACGAGCAGACAAGATACTAACTGAGGCTCCTTCATCAACAATACAAAGAGCAATCGTATAAGGTTCAACTTTGACCTTTATCTGGAAAGGTTCATTAGAAGGAAGGCGCGGCTCAACTAGGCTATCCCAATCAAAGGAAGCAATCCGAGAGCTTGGTGGGGGTTGATCCCAAACAAGTTTAGTGCCCCCTTGTTCAGTAAGTTCTGAACTGGCAGTGAAGAAAATGTGGCTAGTAGACACTTCACTCTCCAAAGGAAGAGTGGGATTGATCGATACTGGGATAGATTCAACCACTTCATGAAAGTCACTCTCTGAAGGGAGAGTGGGATTGACCAAATATGACATTGGTTCAATCACATTAGGATCACTCTTCGAAAGAAGAGTGGGATCGACCAAATATGAGATTGGTTCGACCACTTGATCAACCAAAGGTTGAGTAGGTTGTTGAGAAACTATAGGTTTTTCAGGAGAAGGAAAATCTTGAGTCTTGGACCACACTCTTCGCACCTCTATGATAGCAGGGCACTTGTGAGTAAGATGATCTCCCTCGCATAGCATACAAGGGAACTTAAGTTTGCATTTCGAGCGACCAGTTTTCTCAACAGTGTCAACATGACTAGCAATGGATGACTGTTTTCTCTGAGCATGACCTGCAGAGGCTAAGAGTTTTCCCCCAGCATGAACTACAAAGGCTAGGTGACTGGGTCCAACCTAACTAGGAGAGGCTGGTTGTTGATAAGATTCAGGATGTTCAAAAATGGGATGACCATAAACCCAAACTTTTCGCACCTCCGCAATAGAAGGGCATTTATAAGTAAGGTGGTCTCCCTCACAAAGCTTACAAGGAAACTTGGGCTTGTGTTTTGAACAGGTAGTCTTTTCAACAGTGTCAACATGACTCACAGTGGCTGACGGATTGTCTCCATCATGAACCATAGAGGCTGAGAGACTGCCCCCAACATGACTTGCAGAGGCTAAGGGACTGGATCCAACATGACTTACAGAGGTCGGATGGGCACCACCAACATGAACAACATAGGTTGAATGGTTAGGATCAACATGCTTTGCAGCAGCTGAGTGTGTGCCCCCAGCATGAGCCACAGAGGCTGGGTGGATGGATCCAACATGACTTGGAAAGGTTGGAAGGATCCCACCATCATGATCAACAGATGCTAGATGGTGAAGATCAACTTGACTTGCAGAGGTTGAGCGTTGAGATCCAACATGAACTGCAGAGGTTGGATAGGTGCCCCCAGCATGAACTGCGGAGGCTGGGTGGTGAAGATCAACTTAACTTACAGAGGTTGAGTGCTTAGATCCAACATGACCTGCAGAGGTTGGATAGGTGCCCCCAGCATGAACAACAGAGGCTAGGTGGTGAGGTTCAACTTGACTTGCAGAGTTTGAACGGGTTCCCCCTTGCTTATGTGACTTCTTTCTATTCCTCCTTCTTTTACTCCTTTTAGACTGGCGGTTACTTGTATCAGTACTTTCACCGCATGAGGTAGAAGGAGGAGGAGAATCAACTACAGGTGAAGGGGAAGCAGTGTTTTAATGCCCTTGATATGAGGAGCTTACTTGAGAAGCATCAGGATCATTCAGGACATTCGGAGTGGAAAACAACCACACCGATAGCCCTAGGGTGAATCTAGGTAGATTCAGGATGGCCATCAAGGGAACACCAACATTCCCCATGAGAGGAATAGTACAAGGAGTTCCCATCATGGGGATCTCTTGTTTGGTGTTCAAAGGGGTGTTAGCCATAGTTTCAAACCAGGAGACAAATTCTAAGGTTAATAAGCAACCAAAATTACAAAGCACACACCTAAAGGTACACTAAGTACAGACAAACCACACAGCACTCACTAAAAATTCTTAAATCCAAACAGACAAACAGGTATAAGATATACTTTCCAAAATAAATCTGATAGACAGTTACTTGGCGTCCCTGTAGATGTTCTTAGGCACAAGGGGAGGAATCACCCACCGCCCTCCCACACTTTCTACCAGGGTTACCTTCCAAGCTCATCCAAGGTCAACCAGAAATAACCTTTCGATGTACTTGTGTATGAACCCTAGATCTCAAAGATACTAAAGGCTACCTTGGCTATACCAACAGTCTGGGGGGACAGTCGCAAGCCGGACTCATACGCATGGGCAGGGTAGCTAAGCCCGAAACTCTATCTAGGACAGAATCCCCAGATGTGTAAAAGTCCTGAGTTACGCTTTGATAAGGATTCAGAGGGTTATCTCCTCTATCCAAGCCTCGACACGGCCTCGTGCTTAACTCCCGTTTGAGAGGAGCTTCCCAGATACAGTCGATAAAGTCAAGGATTTACCTAGTGATTGGCCAACTACGTCTAAGATTTAACACTTGTGGGGAGTTTAAACTCCCTATCCCACAAGTCTAGCCTAAGCTAGTTGGTGTATGACCCTATAAAATAAAACTTACTAGAAATTTTAAATTATATCGTTTATTTTAAGGGCTGTTTTTAGTCAGAGAGTAAATGGCATGAAACTTATGTGGTGTTTTGACTCAAAGTTGAAACAAAATGACTAAGCAAAGAGATATGAAATGCAAAAAGAAAAAACTATTCTCTTTATTTTTCAAATAGAAACTTGAAAGCCACAAAAGAACAAATTCTTTTTATTTTTATTTTTCAAAAACAATGATATGCCATGCAATCTAGACTAAAAACCTAATCTACATGCATATAAAGCAAACATTTGTTTTTGTCTTTTTCTTTTATAAATGCAAAAGAAAAATCAGCCTATCAACTAATGAAAGCAAGTACTGTAAGCAAAGCAAATAGACAACTACTCTATACCCCACAAACAAACCGTAGGTTTCCCTAAAGTTAGATATCAAACTCTCTTGAAAAGAAGGCTTACAAAAGTAAACAAGCCAACAACTTTGGAATGAAGAGACTGAGCAAAAAGACTAACATAAACAAAGGTCAAGAAGTCCTAAGTATCAATCTAAACGTACAAACAGAGGCTGCTCGGTACCTTGTCCAACAAGGTCAAGCCAAAGAAGGAGGTGGGGGGGGGGGGGGGCAAGTAGCAAAAACAAGTATAGGTTCTTTTTAATTTTCTTTTATAAATGCAAAAGAAAAACTACCAAGAAAGCAAAGTATGCAGATAATAAGAACAAACCAAAAGGAACTCTGCTATACAACCACCAAACAAACTCTAGAATTCCCTATTTTGGCACGGTGAAGTTAAGGCTTGCATAAGAGACAAGACAACTATTTTGGCACGGTGAAGTTAACTAGCAAAGGAAGAAGGAAATCAACACCAACAAGCTTCTAAAATCAAACAAAGATCACTGACATAGACTGACCAGAAACATAAACCAAAAATCAAACCAAGCAAAGAAGGTGGGGGAAAGAGCAAAGAACAAACCCTAATGCTATAAAAGGCTTACCACATAGATAAAGAACAAGCAAAAAAGATGACACTAACTCCCTAGAGTCATGCACCTGCAGAGGACTCTAAAAGACCTACCCAACATCCCACAAACATAAGAAAAATCACAAAAATGAGAAAAAACACTGTTTTAGGGGCATCCACGGGTTGCACTACTGGCAGGTCGCGAATCATTCGCGGGTTGCTAATAAAACAAGTCGTGAATATAAGCATCCATGAGTTGTATAACAAGAAATTCATGGATCATACGCGGGTTTACAATAGAGCAAGTCGTGAATGTCAAACCAGACACACGACTGTTCAGTCAAGCAAGTCGCGGATGGGTGAAAAAACTCCCAAAAAGGTCAAAAAATGCCTTAGGAAGGCAGGGGAGGTGTTCTATAAGAATTATAAAGTGTTCCTAAGTGGCAAGAAGGACCTGAAACAATGCAAAAGACTAAAAGAAATAAAGAGAAACCCCAAGCAGACAAGTCTATCCCCAGTGGAGTCGCCAATTCTGTTGTAAAGGAAAGTATCCTATGGCTAGGGTTTAAGAGGCCATCAACATACTAGGGTTGAAAGAGAGATGCACAATGTTCAGCAAGCATGTACAAGCAAGTTTAAGAGATGAGAAAGGTCCACACCTGACTAACTGAAGGCTGGTCCAGGCTTTCTCTTCAATCCTCTTCTTGCTCCTCTCGCTCCAAGAGACATGCAAAATGAATTATAACTTCCTCAAACCATTATGACCACATATAAAACAATGATAATCAAATAAACATGAACTAATGATCTGAATAACATCATCATATGATCATAAATAGAGATTCAATCACACATTGAACAATGATTTGGGAAGAAGAAGGACATCACATCTTTATTGATCTTGAAAACAAGTACAAGTATACCTTCTCTTCAAGTTTGGCACCTCACAAAACCTTGATCTGGTTCTGCTGCTTCTCTTCTCCAAAGAAATCAAGCTCCAAGCTCTGCAACACAAGGGGATGACCACCAGGGAAAAAGTGTGGGCAAAGAGAGTCTTGATTCCTCCAGCATAACAATGCAGAAATTCAAGTCCCCTCTCATGGACCTCCCTACATCTATTTATATGGTTAAGGAAGAGTTAGGGGCGAAGACAAAGTGGTTACAACTGAAAAAGTCAGTTGCATAACTACCCAAACAAACCAAAATTCAAAAGGCGTGTTTTTTTATATTTTTAAAAGGCATTCGCGGGTTGCATAACTGGATAGTCGCGAATACAAAAATTATTCATGGGTTGCAAGTCCAGAAAGTTGCGAATATGAGCAACTTTTTGTATTCACGGGTTTCTAGTATAGCAACTCGTGAGTCATTCGCGAGTTTTCCTTAAGGAAAGTCATGAATGCGTAAAAAATGCATTTTTAGGGTATTTTTGGGCATTTGCAGACTTTGGTGTCTTCTAAAAAGTTTTATCTAACTAAAATACCTTTCCAACTATGCAGAGATGAGGTCAAACAGAGTTACATAACTCAATATATGGGGCCTCCAATATAGGTGTTTTTTCAGGGACTTTCAATGACTTTCATGAAGTGCCGTCATGGAAATGTCGACATGCGACGGAATCATGGGAAAGTGGTCACAGGCAGAGATGTGTCATTTTGAGCTATAACACCATGTGGCATCTTCACTTGGTAGATCCTTCCATTGCACCAAGTATTCATTGATTGTTCTGCTCCTCAATCTTCTTTCCCTTGTCTTCAAAACTTTTTCTAGAATAAGTGTGAGATTCCCTTCATCATCCAAAGGATGGAGTGTATCTGAGATGAAAATTTTATGATGAATAGCTTTCTTGAGGCAAGAAACATGAAATACATTATGAATTTTACTCGCTTCCAGAAGTTCCAACTCATATGCTACTTCTTCGATTTTCTAGATTACCTTGTAGGGCCCATAGTATCTTGGATTTAGCTTTTATGCTCCATTTATTTTGAGGGATGTTTGTTTGTATGGATCCAACCTCAAATACACTAAATCATCAACCTTAAAGGTCCTTTCCTCTCGATGTTTATCATCATATTGTTTTTGCTCATTTTGGGCAACCTGCAAATTGTTTTTTAAAAGTTTTAAAATTTCTTGGCTTTCTTGCACCCAATCTTTAGGTTTTGGAGCTCTATTATCACCAAATGTAATTTCATCATAACCATATAATTATATTAAAGGATACATACCTATTGACATGTGAAAGGTGGTGTTGTATCAAAACTCACCCAAGTGCAGCCATTTGGTCCAAGCTTTTTTTTATTCTCCCACATAGTTTCAGAGGTACCCTTCCAACCATTTATTCACCCTCTCTATTTTTCCATCAGTTTTTTGATGGTAGCTTGTACTTGGAGTCAATTTAGTGCCAAAAAATCTGAAATTTGTTTGCCAAAAAGTACTCATGAATCTACCATCTTTATCTCTCACAATGCTCTTGGGGAGCCCATGCAATCTGAAGATTTATTTGAAAAACATATGATCCACTTGTGCAGCACTAAAATAGGATGTAACAGAAAAGAAATGAGAAAACTTATTTAATCTATCCACTACCACATATATGAAATCCTTTCCCAAATATTTGGGCAAACCGGTGATGAAATCCATTAATATACTGTCCCATTTTTGCTTCGGAATGGGCAATGGTTGTAATAAACCAGCAGGGTGTGTGAGTTATGATTTGTTTTGCTGACATACCTTATATTCATTCACATACTTCTGAACATATTCCTTCATCCCTTTCCAATAGAAATTTTTCCTTAGTTTCCTATAGGTTTTGAAGATCCTTGGATGACCTGCTAGTGGGGAATCATGTGCTTCCTGCAAAACTCTGTACTTAAGCTTTGAGTATCGAACCAAATAAATTATGAAATTATAATATATCATCCCATTCAAAATTATGTATTTATCATCTCCCATGAGTCCATCTAATACATCCAAAGCAAACTTATCTTTGGCATATTCAACTAGAAGCATGTCTTTCCAATTTTTAGCAATGTCCATAAGAGAAAAAGAAGGTCTTCGAGATAATGCATCTGCTACAATGTTATTATTTCCTTTCACATATTCAATATCAAAATCATAATCTTGGATATTTCTTACCCACTTTTGTTTCCTTTCATTTCGATCCTTTTGGGTAAGGAAGTGTCTTAGACTATTATGGTTAGTTTTCACCACAAACTTGTTTCCTACCAAGTATTGTTGGAATATGGCCAAGGCGTGCATGATGGACAACATATATTTGTCATATATGGAGTAAATATTTTCATGAGGCTGAAAATTTCTTCTCTTAAAGTCTATAGGGTTTTGGCCTTGCTTTAGGACCTCCCTTACTCCTTCACATGGGGCATCACATTCAACAACAAAAGGCTTAGAAAAATCAGGTAATGCAAGTATGGGACAACTACTCATTACCTCTTTCATTTTTTGGAAGAACTTTTCAGCCTCTTCATTCCACTTGAAATCATAGTTATTATTCAAATAAGTGAGTGGAGAATTCAAATTGGAGAATCCTTTCACAAAATTTCTTGTAGTATGTACATATTCCAATGAAGCCTCTTAATTTTGTGATGTTTTTGGTGATGGCCATTCTAAGATAGCCCTAATATTTTCCATGTGCACTTTCCCTCTATATTTCCCAATAATGTGCCCAAGATATAATAGTTCTTTCATCCCAAATTCACATTTAGACATCTTAGCATACAAAGACTGTTCTTGGAAAGTTTTCAACACAATCTCTAGGTGTTGCAAGTGCTCTTCCCAAGTTTTACTGTAAATGAGAATATCATCACAGAAGAATAAAACAAATCTTATAAGTTGCTGGAAAAATATTCTATTCATACATGCTTGAAATGTAGCTCTAGCATTAGTCAACCCAAATGGCATAACAAGAAACTCAAAGTGACCATAATGACATTGAAAAGCAGTCTTTTGCACATCTTCCTCCTTCATCTGAATTTGGTGATAACCGGATCTAACGTCAATTTTGGAAAATTATTGAGCTCCAAATAGCTCATCCATGACCTCATAAATCCTATGGATAGGATATATATTCTTGATATTCTTCTTGTTCAAAGCTCTAAATTCTATGCACATCCTCAAAGTTCCATCGTTTTTCTTTACCAACACTACTGAAGAAGCATAAGGGATAGAGCTTGGTCTAATGAGTCCCAACTCCGAGAGTTCTTGAATGGTCTTCTCAATATCATATTTGAATGTCTTGGGATGTCTATAAGGTGGTATTTGAATGGGTGAAGTACCCTCCTCCAAAACAATGTTATGCTCAACCCCCCTATCAGGTGGTCTACCATGTGGAAGATCTCTGAAAAGCCTTTTCATATTTGTGCAAAAGTGTCTCTATCTCCCTTGGGTGTTTAAAAACTCTGATTTTTGTCTTGGGAGAGGTGATATAACATTCAGAATCCCATTATATATCACCATGCCTCAATATATATCTCATACTATTGCAATTTACTACCTATTTTGGGTAAGTGTGCTGCCCTCTCACAACCCTTAGTACCCCTATTGAATCTTGAAATTTCATATTAGGAATTTGATAATTTACTGTTTTCTCTCCTATAGAATACATCCATTGCACTCCCAATACTACATTATTATTAGCAACATCAACCGCATAAAAAATATCAACAAAATTATAGTTACCTATGGTGACTTGCAGCTTTGGAACCCATGTTTTGCATTGCATGGTGTTGTGACCTGGAATGACAACTGTGAAGCCATCAAATGGTTCAATTGGTATATTTATTTTCTCCACCATATCTACATCAATGAAATTACATGTATCTCCTACATATACCAAAACTGAATCTCTTTTTCCCAATACCACACCCTTGCATCGAATAGTGTGATAGCAAGGAACTGCTGAAAGTACTGCCATTCTTTCTTTGTGCAGTGAAGGCTGATTTTCTTATTGTATTTCTTCTTCAGCCTCTGTATCATATGCCTCCTATTTATCTGAAGTGTTCCCCTCTTCATCCATACCCCTTTCATACTCATCATTATCAGAAAACACTTGTATGTATTGAGCCTTTCCTTTAGCACATTTATGCCCCAGTGCCCATGGTTGGAAGCATGTGAAGCACAATTTTTTCCTTCGAAATCCATCCCTATTTTTTCATTATTTATTATTCTTTTCCAATGTATCATTTTCCCAAAAAAATTTATTAGGTGCATCCTTTCAAATTTTAAGTTAGGCTTGGGAGGAAATCTTGTTCTAGGAAGCACATTTTGAAGATCTCTAGTCAAGCTCATTGCATCATTTAAGTGAGTAGGCTTGTAGGATTTGACCAAAAATTTTAAGGGCTCTACAAAATATTCATTGAAAATGAATAATAACCTTCCCATAGATACATCAGCCACCTTAACAGATAATCTTTGGAATTCCAACATATATTCAATAGGAGTCCCTACCTGCTTCAATTGTGCTAATTCTTTAAAAGACAATTCTGGATCTTTTTGCTCAAACCTTTATAATCCCCTGTCAATAAATTTCCCATATGTCTTAACCTGATCATGACCTAAGGTTTTTAGGTCATGGAACCACCATTCATTGGCATCTCCATCCAAGTGCAAAATAGCCATTTTTAAAACATATTCTTCCACCATTGGATTCAGCTGAAAATACACATCCACTTTTTGCACCCCAAGTGTTAGAAGAAATTTGAGATGAACCATCAAAAGTAGGAAGTGGCACTTTACCTATGGCACAATTCAATTCTTTGTTTTGATTAAGAGACTTATTTTCCTCATTCTTTTTGAGTTTGTTTTCCATGGTGAAGTACTACTCAAATGTTATACTCCTCCTACACTCTTCATCCAATTTAGCCCATTCTTTTGTTATTTTATCAATTTCAAATTGAATGTTAGTCTCTTCTTTGGGAGTAAGAAATTTAGGTTCAGTAGGCATTGGTGTGATTTTAAATCCATGGGGTATATTATGGGGTCCTGTTATTGATCAAATTTGCTCACCCATTGTCTTGTTTTCTTCTGAGTGTGAACTACTGCTATCTCCCATTACTCCCAATTTGCTTCCAAATTGGCTAACCAACAATTCAAATACTTTCATAAGATGTTGGTTCATGTTATTGGTTATTTAATAAAATATAGGTTGTATGAGTTTAATATATTCAATAGTTTCATGATCAGTGAGTCCCTTCTCCTCGCTAGTCATAGTTTTAGCAAAATGTACCTCTTCTTCTACTACTTCTTCTCCTCCAACAAAAACATCTTCAACTTCAGGATATAAGGGTGGTGGTTTATTGCTTTGACTCCTTGTTAATACCATCAGGTTCCAAGACCATGCTTTGATACCACTTTAATTTCCATTTTTTGGAATTTTATGAAAATGCTCAATTTTCCAATTTTTTTCAAAATTTTGGCTCTTGACTAGTTTTAGTGTCTTGGTCTCCAAATCAGCCCAATTTATCCCAAATATTCAGAGAAGGTGTATGAATGATTTAATAACTTAAATATTCTATTTAAGGATGTATTATGGACCTCCAATCAGGTCCGCAAGTCTGTACCAAATTCTGAACAAGATATATGATTTTACTAGCAATTTTGGGTTCAAATCCCCACGGGGTAAGTGGTAGAGATGGATTCCCAAATGTGCAGAAAACCATAATAATTATTAAATTTATTAATGGGATATGTATAAGACACTATCCAAGACTCATATTAATAACCAATCAACCTCCCATGGCTGTTATCATGTCTTTCAATCAGATATAAAAAAAACTAGTTTTGGACCCTTAGGGAAATGAGATGTAGTTTGCCCCAAATGCTATGAAATTCGACCCAATGGCCACCAATTATCAGTTATACACCATGAAACCAATACTATATTTTAATTACATTCCATTCATTCATAAATCATCAATAGTTCATACATCCATTCGAATCCATCAAGATTACAAAAGTTTACAACAAGGTAGTGGGGAAATGGCACTATTTCTTCATTATTGAGCAACAATACATGATATTTATTGGAATTTAGACCTGATATATTTTGTAAATTCAACAAAAAATAATTTAAATCAGAATACAAAATACTGGAGCAATATAATCTCCCTCAAAGAGATGAATAGCTCACCAAGTGTGCCTCACTCCATAGAGCTAAAATATGGTGAGAAAACTTGAGAGGAAAGGAAGAACAAGCTGAAATTGATGTGCCCTCAACTTGATGTATATTGAACCTGTAAGTTATGACTCCATTGAGTCTCCTTTAAATACCTGAGTGGCCTCTCCAAACACCAACTAGGATGGAAATCTCTCACGCTCGAAATTGGCTAAGGCATGAACGAGTCATCCACTAGCTCTCTCTCTTCACAATAGAAAATTTCAAAAATGATCAAAAGGTTCTTCTCATGGCTGATCCCTGTATTTTATAAAAAAATTTGGTCTTCTAAGGTTCCAAATCCAAGTCGAATTCATGTGGCTACTCATGCTATGCCATGTGGCCTCTCTCTTCACCTTCCCTCTTCTCCCAAATTTGATTAGGAGGCTCTTGGCCTTCTAAAACTCCCAAATTCAACCTCCAAGATGCTCTATTCATGACTGAAATTTCATTATTTCAGCCTTAATATCTGAATTCTGTCATAACTTTCATAGAATCTCCATCATTGGTGTCATAGATGTCATAAATGTAAGGGGAATCTAGCCAAGTGTCCATGAAACTCCCATTTGGCTCTTCCTCTCCCATGTAAGTTACAATTCATCCAAAAATAGACCTATTAAGTATATGGACAAGTATATTAACCTCATAATCCATCCCAAAACATTAGTCTTCCCATAGATTCGAAACAAGAGGAGGATGCCATTTAACATATGAATTCTAGCTTGAGTGGGCCCCACAGTCTCCATGTGTCTCCATTCTCCATAGCCATTTCATTTTTCACTTGCATTCATTTAATTAAATCCATTAAATAAATATGCATTCCTTCTAATTTCTAAACACCATATATTAGCTCCCTTATTAACTTCCCAATGTTTCCACCCAACCTAGGGAACTAGTAGGATTGATGGAATTTTCCCGGTATGCAATTATTTGAATGGGGACATTACAAAAGAAAGAGATATAATTACATAACAGAAGTAAATTTTTAATTTTATCATAGTGAATAGGACAAAAATACATCATATATATGAATAAACAACATGAAAATTACATAGAATAACCATCCCCATCAAACATGCCAAAACTACTCAAAGACACTATTGGAAATCACACTAATTTACTCGAAAGTTAGCATTATTGAAACCAAAATTATCAAATTACATAAAACCTCAAAAATATATGCATAAATAATATCAATTATATGAAAAGGGTTTCCAAACCCACTTTCACCAATATAAGTGATAACACTCCCATAGGTTACATAAGAAGTGAGGGGCCCATCACCCTCTTGGTTTGCAAGGGGAACATCACCCAAGAATAGAGTATGCTAATGCATCTCCAATAACAAAATAAATATTCAACAATTCATACTTATCAATGCACCCTTTCTCCCTTTTTATTTTAATTGATCCCAAATATAAACAACTAGTAAAATGGTTGATGCAAAACCACTCACTAATAACCACCAATCGATACTAGGGGTCAATACCATACAACTCACAAAACTACCTACTAACCTCCAATGTGCCAATATTTCTTGGGTAAGTGTGAACAATATGTAAGTCCACATTTTGAATATCCACACATGTCAAAGATGAGGTTTTCCCACTTTCTTTACAACTTCCTTGATTAATTGTCCACTTTTTTACCCCACCTCCTTAAATTGGCGGATTGAGTTTGTCCACATTTAAAATATCCCACAAAATTTTTTGGTTCCACCAATAAGTCAAACTTATCTCATATTATCTTGAATAAAATATTAATTATTTCATATAGGATATAGTGGGTCATGTAGCTCATTTATTGATTTTTCAAGTATTTTGATCAATAATTACATTAGCTTGCAACAATTTGATTTGGATGTGCCTGAATATTTATTTTGGGTAGATATTAATTTTATGTGGCCTATTTCCACTTACTTGGATCATAATTAACATGGAGCAATAATTTCCATGTTCAGACTTCTAGTCCCGTTGCACTTCCTAGGAATTTTCCACCAATGATTATTCCCAACCATATGAAATCCAACCTCAGTATTTTCACAATAATTTCGAACCAGAGGGATACTTTGGATTATTTGATCATCCAACCAAGGTTCCTCATCTCCTTAATAAATTTTCCTAGTACAACATACTTTAATGTGGAATTATTCCTAACTTTGGACCTTAGGATTAGCAAATTATCAACCCAAATCACCACCTAGGTGAATAACATGAACAAGACTAGGTGTCTTAGGAAATTGTGGTCCATGGAAAGATTTGGGCACATTACACCAATGGAATAAAGGGTCATGGAGGGATACAAAGATGAAAACCTAAAAATATGGGGACTTGTCCTCGTCTTCACATCCACAAGCTATTCAATTAGCATTCAAGCAAGTCTTCCCTAAACCTTGAACTTAGAGCCTTATTGTACCCTTTTTTAAAAGAGGTGATAAAAATTACCCTTCTAATTATAGGAACCTTATGTTTATCCCTCTCTTATCCAAGTTATATGCCATTATATTGAAAATAAGATCATCATTTGGCTATAAAGTCAAGGTAAAATAACTAAAGGGAAAGTCGTTTTTAAAAGGTACTATTCCACCATAGACCACCCCATTAATATCAAGATCATTGTAGAGGAATGTCACAATAATAAGTTAAATCTCCTTTGTTTCTTTGTCTACTTTAGGAAATATTTTGATATAATGACTAAAAGTAAGTTTTGCAAAATATTAGAAGATTTCAAGGTTCTTTTTTGTTAAAGAGATGAAATTGCGAAAGATATAATATTTTGCATTATTATTGTTATCACCCATTTTAGAGATGTTGTTCCTTTGGTTAGGGATGTCATTGATGTAATTGGTCATGTAAAGTATTGAGGTAAATATTCTATTGTAAGACGGGTCAATAGTACCCACTAAATTATTATTAAAATGTATTTTTGTGTCTTCCAATGCAAGTCAGCACTGGCAACAAGGAGAAGTCGGCTTGCTTGGATTATGAGGCCTCTCAGCTAATCTGTATAAATATGAGAGGCACCCCCCTCATTTAGACAAGTAGAACAATCAAGAAATTGTGTTAGATAGAGAAGAGAGAGTCCATCTAGAGGAGAGGAAGCAATCTAGTCTTTTTATTGGGTCTTACATTGTTCTTGGGTGAAGTATATATAGAAAAAGCTTTGTTGAGTTTTTCGCTACAAGGGTTTCCCAATATAAATATGTGTGTTCTCTTTTGTTCTGTTGCACTTGTTATTCTTTCATAGATCCTTTTGTTTTGGTATAACAAATTTTAAAATATTACCATTGTATCAGAGCTAACTTGAAAGAAGGCATTCTGCAACATCTCATCTAACAATCCCACAAGCTATGGTTTACTATTCCAAGTACCTCCCTCCATAGTTTAGATGAAAAATAAGGTCCACTCAACTCACCCTAGGAGGGAGCATATTTTTATTGAAGCAGTTTTTCATTTTGAAGATTTTCACTTTTTGACCTAACACTATTTCCATGAGAAATTAGGGAATCATATTTTTCAAGATTCTATCCTCAAACTCCAGAAAAGAAAGATACAGTCTAGCTCTCCTTAGGGAGGCATATATTTTCCTCCTCTTAGATCCACAAGTGATTAGATTTGGAAAATTAGGGTTTCCTAGCCAAAACCTAGATCATCCTGGAGCTGATTCTAGAAAAGGTCCTCAAACTGATAAGTGTTATCTCCTATATTTCCATTTGATGTTCTCTTTCTTTAAAGATGACAAACAGTACCAAGCTTGATGAAAATCTTGAGGGAACAAAGAACTTTAGAGCATGGAAGTACATAATCATGGTCATCCTTGAAGAAGATGACCTATATGGTTTTATCAAGGAAGATGTCAAGGAACCAGAAGGAGAAGAGGAAAAGGACAAACACAAAAATGATATGATCAAAGTGAAAAGGATTATGGCTAAATCTATAAAGGATCAATTGATCTCCTAGGTATATTCAAATAACACTCCTAAAGAAATCTTTGATGCTCTAACTAATATGTTTGAAGGGAAGAGTATCAACATAATAATGACCTTGAGAAACCAACTCAAGGGTGTGAACATACAGAAGACAGAAACCATACAATCATATTTCTCTAGAGTATCTCATATCAAAGAAAAGTTGGAATCCATTGGTGATATGGTTGAAGAAGAAGAAGTAGTGATGACCACTCTGAATGGTCTCCCTAGAGAATGGGATTCCTTTATTTGAGGAATATGTGATATAATAAAGATAACCAAATTCAACAAACTATGGGAATAATGTATAAATAATAAGGAAGGATAATCAACAAATAAGAGAAGCTAAATGACAATCAAGACCAAGCTCTAGCTACACACACTAAGAATGGTATATTCAAAAGGAAGAGTCAAGGTTCATCTCCTAGAAGATCACCTAACTCCAAGAAGAAAAACAGGAGGGATCGCACATCTTTTGAATGTTACTCATGCCATAATATGGGACACATTGATAGATACTTCCCTCTTAACAAAGGTCATTCTATGAAGAATAATTGGAAGTACCATTCCCACGAAACCAAAGAGAATGAATTAGATAAGGAAAGGATCATAGAGAATGAAGACTCTAGTGAAGAGTATCTCCTAATTTCAGCTCCCACATAAGAAATCACTCATGGAAGTGAGACTTGTCTTATAGACAGTGGTGCTTCCAAACATATGACATGACATAAGGATTCTATCTCTTGTCTTACCCAAAAATACTATTCTCACATTGTACAACTTGGAGATGACTATCAATACCCCTTCAAAGGAATGGGAGAAGCATCCTACAGATTAAGAACTATAAATATCATGAAGATTAAACAAGTTTTATATGTTCCAAGTTTAAAGAAGAAAATTCTTTCCATCTTAGCTCTAGATAAGAAAGGGTTTGCCGTTTATTTTGTAGACGATGAATTCCTTATGTGAACGAAAGGGGAAAAAATAAATAGATTCTAGTGTAATCGATGTCGAAGAAGGAGGACTCTATAAACTAAAAGGACACATAGATTCAACTCTTACAGCTAGCACTATTTTCTCATGTGAACTATGGCATAGAAGACCTGCTCATGTATACTAAAAAGCATTACCAATTGTGATCAAGGTAGTCACAGGTATACCATAGATCCAGATAGACCATTAAGAAGTATATAAAGGATGTGCTCAAGGAAAGAACACCAAGAATCCACTTCTAAGCAGTAACAATGAATTAAAGGGGATCTTGGACATTTTACACTCAGATGTGTGTAGACCAATGTCAGACACTTACTTAATCGGGTATGTATATTATGTCTCATTTACTGATGATTACTCTCGTAATTCTTGGATATACTTCTTAACAGGAAAAGATGAAGTATTTGGAAAATTCAAGGAATTTAAGGTTCTTGTGGAGAATCTATCTGAAAATAATATCAATATATTAAGATCAGAAAATGGAGGAGAATTCACCTCAAATGAATTCAAGGAATTTTGAATATAACTTGGGATAAGAGGGATCTTACCACACCCTATAGTCCACAACAAAATGGAGTAGCTGAAAGAAAGAATAGATCCAACATGGAAGCAGTCAGAGCAATGATCCATGATCAAGATCTTCTTATGCATATATGGTAAGAAGCAACATGATCCACATTCTATGTACATAATATAATTTCTCATAGTTCTCTTGGAAAAAAAATCCCAGAAGAAATTTTCACTGGTGAAAATCCTGAAATAAGCATCCTAAAGATATTTGGTTATCCTATAGTACCTACATATTCCAAAATACAAAAGATCAAAGTTGGACCCTTCACAAAAGAAGGGAATATTTGTTGGATACAATGAACAATCAAAGGCCTATAGAATATATATTCTAGGATTCTACAACATCGATATCAATAGAGATTTTACATATGATGAATATGCAACCTTCACCAGATCCAGAAATATCCTTGTAGCCAAGGATCATGAAGTAGAGAAGGAGGCTCCTAGAGCCCTAGAGGTTATTAGACCACCAATTAGAGACATTGAAGAATATCCTATACAAGAATATCACGACCTTGCAGAACCTCAAGGACTTATTGAAATACCCCAGAAGATGATCTCAACAAAAATATGACCATCTTGGGCTCTTGATGTAATCAAGGACATAGAAAGATATGGTGCACCAAAAGGAAGCAAAAGACAAACAATCCATTCAAATTTTGTTGCACTAATGAGCAATCTTGTTGATGAAGAATCCACATGTTTTGAAGAAGTCTCAAAGAAGAAGGAATGGATGCAGGACATGATCGAAGAATACCAATCAATAATAAATAATTATATTTGGTATGTGGTTCCAAGGCCAAAGGACAAATTAGTAGTTTCTTCAAAATGGATTTTCAAGACAAAGCATTCAACAATTGCCGTTATTGAAAAGTTTAAAGTAATATTTGTTGCATGAGGTTTTTCACAAAAGGAAGGAATTGATTATGAAGAAAATTTTACACCAGTAGCAAGATATACTTCTGTCAAAACTGTCCTTTCCTTGGAAGCCAATACGAAATGGAAGCTACATCGAATGGGCGTGAAAACAACTTTCCTAAATGGAGTCATAGAAGAAGAAGTATATATTGAAAAACCACCATGATTCAAAACACATGACAAGGAAGCATATGTATGCGGACTAAATAAATCTCTATATAGGTTGAAACAAGCATGCAAATCATGGTATGGAAGGATTGATGGATTCCTAATGAATTAGGGATTTACCAAGAGTAAAGTTGATTCCAACCTTTATTATAAGGTTGAATATGACATAATGTTGGGCCAGAAGAAGTACACAAGAAAAAATAAAATGCACAAGAAAGAAGAAAATGCACAAGAAAAATGATGAAAAGTACATGCGCGACAGGAGAAAAGTAGGCTAAGAAGGAATCGACTCAAATAAGATAAAAGCATGCACACGACGAAGAAAGAGGCGGAAGGAAAAGCTATGATGAGGATGCTACAAAAAGGAAAATAGATCCGAGTCGATGGAAGAGGGAGGTAGAGAAGTTAAGACTTGAAGATGAAATTCAAGGAAGACTGCAGAAGGATGAGACAGTGCGAGGAGGAAGGACAATTTTGCGGCAATTTATGACTGATATAGATGAGTTGAAAGACGATTCCATGGCTAGTTAAGTTTGTGGTTAATTCCTTGCATGTATTTTATGGCTAGGTATGGGACAACATTGATGTAAACTAGAGATATTTTAGGTTCTTGAGTTTGTAATAACTGATATGTACTCAATCGACCTTGCGTGGTCTTGTAAATACTATATATAAGAGGAACCCGAACTGTATAAGAATTGGCTATTTTTGGTTGGATTTATTTGGTTTCTTATTCATTTGGTTAGTAGATGTTTGTTTCTAAAGAGTTATGTAGTTCTTGGGTAAACTTAGAGGAATAGTTAGAGGAAGAATATGCAGAGGAGATTCTAGTAGAAGGAGATGACTATTGAGCCATGGATCCTCTAGCTATGTGCGCAGACCACTAGTAGGTATAAGAGTCGATCCAGGTTGTGTGTGGGTCAGAAGGAGTAGGTAGAAGAATAAAAGAGAGAGCATGAGAGCAAGAATATTGAGTCAAACGGACATATCTAAAGAACAATATGCATATTGCAGGCTGCAAGGTGCTATAATCCATTCTCATGCCAGGTGAAGAGCACCTTGGTGGTTTTTCCTAGATGGGTTTCCATGTTATTTACTATGTTATGTGGATGAATGTGGTTAATGATGAATGTTGATGTGAATGTTTGATTATTATGCATTATCATAGGTATTGTTGGATAAAAGTTGCTGTAGGAACAATCCTTGGATGCATGAGGGATTAAAACACTGTTAGAATGTTATGTATGGATTTATGATTTAGCTGTTAAGATAAGGAAAGAGTCACACGATGTCGGTTGAGAACCAGGAATCCAATGTGTTGTGTTGTTATGCCAGTTTTAGATTCACTATGGTAAATTTGTGTCGAATCAGTTGCGACTTATTGCTGCGCTGTTATCGTCCAGTAGTAGACTCCATCCATTCTCCTTTGTTGATCACCTTGGTCGTATGCCAAGGGACTAAAATCCATGACCAACTATAGAAACATGGTTTTGGCAGCTACCCATAAAGATATCTTGGGTGAGATTGCGCCTGCTTTGTGGGCGTTGCCGAAAAGATCTTTCTTTATCTGGTCGATGTCTTGTGGTGTCTTGTTGTTATTATTTTTTTGTTGAACCACGTGTCTAGACAAGAAGAGGAAAGAGGCAAACACATAATTATGATATTACTATTGTATGTAGACTATTATTTTTGACAGGAAAGGAGATGCTCATCAATGAATGTAAGAAGAAACTTGTAACAAAATTTGAGATGAAAAACCTTGGCATAATCCACTATTTCCTAGGTCTTGAAGTATGGCAGTTTCCTAATGAGATTTCCCTGAACCAAGGAGTGTACATAGTAGATACTTTGAAGAGATTCAAGATGTTATATTGCAAATAAATTAACACTCTGATGATGACAAATATGAAGCTACCGAATGGTGATTCTTTAGAAAGAGTAGATCACATTATATAGACATGTTATTGGCTCACTAATGTATTTGACAAATACAAGACCAGATATATGTTTTGTTGTGAACACCTTGAGTTAGTATATGGTGGATCCAAAACATGTTCATATAGTTACCAAAAAACATGTGATGAGGTACCTGAAAGGTACATTAGACTATGGACTCAGATATACAACTGACAGTGAGTTCAAATTATGTGGCTATACTGATTCAGATTGGGCAGGAAGTGATAAAGATAAAAAGAGCACTTTAGGATGTTTTTTCAGTTTGGGATTAGGTGTGATATCATGGATTAGCAAAAATGAAACAAGTGTTTCCCTCAATACAGCTGAGGCTAATTACATTGCATCATGTTCATCCTATAGTGAAGTAGTATGGATTCACAAACTATTGACAGGATTGTTTGATACCAAGATGGATGCAACTTAGATCTATTGTGGCAATCAGAGTTGCATAAAGTTTACAGAGAACCTGGTGTTTCATTATAAGTCAAATAATATAGAGATAAAGTATCACTACATCCAGGATATGGTGCATATGGGAGCTTTGAATCTCTAGTATTTTCCTATAGAGGAACAAGTTGCTGATGCATTGACTAAGCCTTTGTCTTGTGTAAAGTTTGAACATTTTCGAGACAATATTAGTGTAGTCTGAAAGGACCTCACTCGAAAGAGGGAGTGATGATGAGACTATTATTGAGAATGATATTAAACTAATGTGCTAGTGTAAGGCCAGTGTTCCTACATATATTGATGAGATATGATCTTCACTTGTGGATGATAGTATCCTCTTTGAGGATGGTTATGTGGAAAAGAACACTCTACTAAGATTTGTCCTACCACTGATAAGATGAGGACGGTTCGTGTTTATTGAGTTGTCGTCTCTGAGGATGGTTCCATGAACAAGAACACTCTATTGAGAGTATTCCTAGCACTAATATGTTGAGAACAATTCAAGTTGATTTAGTGGTCCTCTATGAGGATGGTTCCATGAACAAGAACACTCTATTGAGAGTGGTATAAGTAATGATAGGCTGAGGATGGTTCGCATTGATTTAGTGATCCTCTATGAGGAAGATTCCATCAAAAATAACAATCTATTGAGAGTGGTACTAGCATTGATAGGTTGAGGACAGTTTGTGTTGATTTAGTGGTCCTATCGGAGGAAGGTTCCTTGAACAAGAACACTCTATTGAGAGTGGTCCTAGAAATGACACAATGAGTATGTTTTGTGCTGATTTAGCAGTCATATTTGAGTACGGTTCCATGAACAAGAACACTCTATTAAGAGTGATCCTAGCATTGATAGGCTGAGGACGGTTCACGTTGATTTAGTGATCTTCTCTGAGGATGGTTCTATGAATAAGAACACGTTATTGAGACTGTTCCTAACAATGATAGGAAAAGGATGGTTCGTCTTGATTTAGTGGTCCTCTATAAGGACGGTTTCGTGGACAAGAACACTCTCTTGAGAGTGGTCCTAGATATAATAGGATGAGGATGGTCTGCAATGATTAGTCCTTCATTTACTTGCAGACAAGTCCCTACATTCAAATGCAGATAATTATATTCCAACATTTAATTATGTTGTGGGTGATTTAGATCAGTATTTATATACTGATAATGCAGGTGATGCTTGAGATGATGGAAGAGATGATGATGCTCGAGATGATTCCATATATGATTCTTGAGAGATGATGATGCTCAATATGATGCCAGAGATAATGATGTCTATATGATGTTAGAGATTATGCTCAAAATGATGTCAGAGATGATGAGTCTCAAGCTGATACCAGATGATAGAGATGCCTGTGATGATGATGTTCCATGGATGATGATGATGTTGATGTAATTGTGAAAAATTCCTATGACATATATATTCACCAATCAGTTGTACATATGTGTCATTGTATTGTATAATACCTTCCTCGTTAAGAGGGAGTGTTAGATAAATGTAACTACACAAGATATTCTATTTTGTATTATTATTGTTATTACCCCTTTCAGAGATGTTGTTCCTCTGGTTAGGTATGCCATTGATGTAATTGGTCATGTAAAGTATTGAGGTAAATCCTGTGTTGTAAGTTGGGTCAGTATGACCCACTAAAGTATTATTAAAATGTATTTTTGAGTCTTCCAAGGAAAGTTGGCCTTGGCAGCAAGGAGAAGTCATCCCAATTGGTTTATTATACCTCTCAACTAATATGTATAAATATTCAAGGCTCCTACCTCATTTAGACAAGTAGAACACTCAAGAAGTTGTGCTATATAGAGAAGATACAGTCCATCTATAGGAGATGAAGCAGTCTAGTATTTTCATTGGGCATTACATTGTTCTTGGGTGAAATCTATATAGAGGAAGTTTTGTTGTATTTTTCCCTACAATGGTTTCCCAAGATAAATATTTGTGTTCTCTTTTGTTCAGTTGTACTTGTTATTCTTTCAAATATCCTTTTGTTTTGGTATAACAACTTTTATGTTTCTGTAATTGTGAAAACTTCTTAGGACATATAGATTCACCAGTGATTTGTACATACATGTCATTGTATTGTAGAATACCTTCCTTTTTAAGAGGGAGTGTTAAATAAATGTAACCACAGAAGATATTATATTTTTTATTATTATTGTTATTACCCCTTTTCTCATTTGGCTAGAAATTCAATGTAAAATAACTAAAGGGAAATCCGGTTTTAAAAGGTACCATTCCACCGTAGACCACCCCATTAATCTCAAGATCATTGTATAGGGATGTCACAATAATAAGTTAAATCTCCTTTGTTTCTTTGTAGAATTTAGGAAATATTTTGATATAGTTCCTAAAAATAAGTTCTTGAAAATATTAGAAGAGTTAAAGGTTACTTTTGAGTTCAGATCCACAGTAATAAGGTTATATCAAATTGTCATTGTCAAGTTTAAGAATGTTGAGGGTTGGTTAAAAGATATTAATTGTAATATAGGATATAAGAAAGGTCAACCCCTCTTCCCTAACCATTTTGGTATATACATTGATAGTTATAAGGATGTTTAATAGAGGAAAGATACACTAGCACCATTAGCAAGAATTGTCATGATCCTCCTTCTTTATGTTGGTGATATTATTACTATAGAAAGATGTCCCTTTAATATTGATAAGAAATCAAGAATTCTCAAGGATTTATGCTGTAGTATGGGAATGATCACCAATACCGACAAAACAAAAGTATTGTACTTCATCAAATATAATAAGGTCACTTACACTCATTTTACGTATGATAATAACAACTTGAAGGAAGTGACCTCCTACAAATATATTGGGATTGATATATGTCACAATATTAACTGGAACCGCACCATCAAGAAAAAGGATCAATAGAGGGTGGAAATATTATTTCCGTCTTGAAAACAATGGTAAGTTAACAAACCTTATGATGTGGGATAAAAATGAATTTCTATTTCAAACTTTCAACACTCCCGTTCTTCTATATGGGTGTGAAGTTTGGTACAACAAATTATTTAGAGAATCTTAGAGAAGGATTGAGAAAATATTGAAATGTTTTATAAATTACAATATTAAAACTAAATCAATATGCCATATCCTATTCTCCTGATTGAACTGGAGTTTTCCCCCATTCAAATCATATTTATGAATATGTAACTAATGTACAAGAAAAAAAACCAATAAATTTGGAGACCATAGACTTTTAAAAGTTGCTTTAAATTCCAATCAAAATCACCCAAGGCTCAAGCGAGGTTGGCATAAATATGTCATGTCTTGTTTAAATCTATTGGGTATTAACGAAAATGTCACTTTGCAAAATATAGATGATATTAAAAAAATTATTACTTCAAAGTTCAAAGAGAAGTTGTAGTGTGATATAAATTTAGAGGATAAAAGAAAAATATTGAAGACTAAAATTATCTCTATTTTTTAATGAGTGTAAAGAATACAATCCACATAGCTAAAATAAGAACAAACTATCATGAGCTACATAGTGAAACATGGTGTTGGAAATTTCCTAAAACTCCATAGGTTGAAAGGATCTATCATCTTTGTGAGACTATGAGTGTTGAGGATTAAAAGAACCTCCTCTTAGATTGTCTTGTGTACACCAACATAAGATCTCAATTTCAAAATTTTTGTTACAATACGAACATGTCAATCCTTCTATGTCATCAGGGAATGCACACGAAATTGATGGACCTTTTAGGTGGAACCAAAGTTCTGCAAAACCTTCTCTCATTATAAAAAAATATCGTGCTCATGTTCATAAGAGCTAGGCCTAGAAATTATGAATATGGCCACATGGTTGATAGGTAGGCTAGGATAAATCATCATACACATGTTTTGAACATATCATGCACATGTTTTGTTAGATATTGTACCATTATTTGTGACTAATGAGAACACATTTTGAACATATTGCACACATGTTTCTAAGGATATAAAAAATTCCCTTTGTCCCACCACATGTCAATCCTTCTATGTCATCAGGGAATGCACACGAAATTGATGGGCCTTTTAGGTGGAACCAAAGTTCTGCAAAACCTTCTCCCATTATAAAAAAATATCGTGCTCATGTTTATAAGAGCTAGGCCTGGAAATTATGAATATGGCCACATGGTTGACAGGTAGGCTAGGATAAATCATCATACACATGTTTTGAACATATCATGCACATGTTTTGTTAGATATTGTACCATTATTTGTGACTAATCAGAACACATTTTGAACATATTGCACACATGTTTCTAAGGATATAAAAAATTCCCTTTGTCCCACCACAACCTTATTTAAATCTCATTCTACTACAAAATCTCATTCTATAGGTTTCTATGGGTGAAAAATGATTGTAAGTTTTTTTGTTTATGTGGCTTATGATTGGTAGAGAACCCAAAACAAAATACTAGAATTGATTGTTGTGAAAAAAGGAAACAAACGTAATAGAATAAGAAGATCATAAGGAAAAAATAAGCCTCCTGAAATCATCCAAGAAATTAGAGACAAAGTAATGGAAGACATGGTGAATGGTAGGCATGCTTCCATTCCAAGCACATAAAATGATACAAGTATTTGGATAATATTGGAACCCTATATATTTTTACCAATTTATGGAAAGATAAGTGTAAAAATTTGACAGAAGAGCCCTCATTTTCAAGAACAATGGATGAAGAATCCCCTCATGGACCAATTCAAGAAGTAAAGTGTAAGTGATCATCGAGATATGTCGCAATTCCAAATTTCAGTAAGCTCCAAACAAATATACCACCATTTGAAGATGAATTGGTTGTGAAGGAGATACAAGCACTTTTGGCCTATACTAGTTATGCAAATCATGAAATTTTATATTTAAATCATGAAGAGAATTCCGATGAAGAGCAAGTAAATGTGATGATACCACTGATGAGTTCCAAACTATTATTGAAAAATTCAATTTCTCTATACCACCCATGAGGATTTCCAACCTATTATTGAAAAAGTCATTTTTTCTATACCAACCATGAGGATTTCCAACCTCCTCCATCTAGATACTAGTAAATGAATAAAAAAACACAATCTTTGTTTGAATTGTCATGGCATACTGATGAAGTGTTCCATGCTATAAATGATACGCTATTAACTTGAATGACCCCAGTGCATTGAAGAAGTCCAAAACACATCTTGGTAGATGAAAGTGTCAATATTCTCTTCAAATTGAGTTATCTAAACGTCCTGTTGCATATCAAACTGATAAGCTAATTAATAATTACTTTGATTCAAAATGTGATGATAAAAAATGTAGGTTATTTTTATCTTTGTTAAAATCTAGGTGTGATTACTTCCATTGTGTATAATAATACTGACACCTATCATAAAGTACTAAAGAGAAACGAGAAATATTGAAGGAATATGAGTTATACATAAGTGATGATAGCTGCCATGACTTCCATTGTGTGTGTCACTGTTTCCACATGTTATATGATCAATTGAAAGAGATAAATATATAAATGGAGAGGCATGGGATTTGGTATGATGGATGTGCTGCTCAATTAAAAAATTCCTGCATATTTCAATGGTTGTGTTCATTACACAAAAATACAAAGTTTCACATACATGGAACTATTTTGAGAATGGGCATTGGTAAATGAGAGCATAACGGAGCTGGATAATGTGCCAAAACAACCCTACATAGGAAGGAATTCAAAATCATATACAAATACCCCTATTCAATATGCTAAGTATATATTCATGTGGCACATTCCAGAAATGGGAGAAGGATCAAGAATATAGGTGGAATCAATAAGGAAAGGAAACATGTGAATATTATTTTGGAGGTAGTTAAGGTTGATCATTTACATGTTAAGGAATGCAAGTGTGTTCCCAACAATTGTAGTTTTCACTTAGTTCAAAACTCTAAAAACCTTTTATTTAAAATATCGATTATAAAAATGTTGATGTATTTGTAACTTCGGAATGTATTCACTTGTATATTTCATATATTGTATTTAATTGGTCCCCAATGTTCCTATCGGGAGAATCATTAATGTAATCAAGTCATGTAAATTCATAGAGCTTAGCCCTCCTAGTTGATCAAGGGTCAAATTCCCCACAGTTTCGAGGCACTAGGGTATTAGAATCTCCTACAAAAGTTGGCCTTGGTAAGTGACTGCCAAGTAAAAAACTAGTATAAATAGAGAGTGAGACTCTCTATTTGTAACACACACTCACCCAGCTATAGTGCATAGGTGAGAGAAAATAAGCCCACTCAAGTGAGAGAGAGAATAGCTATTGGAGATCATCTTTCTGTCTTTGGGTTTTACTACTGCCATTGGTGCTCATTCTATCTCTAAGGAAGTTGCAGGTTTTTCTCCTTTATGGTTTCCCCAAGGAAAATATGTGTTTCTATTGTCTCTTTTGATTGATTGTTTTACATGTTATTCTCTTAGATAAGATCCTAAGATAACACTGTCTAATTGATAAAAATATAACATGGTATCAGAGTTAACCTGAGAAGAAGACATTGTGCAGCTACAGAAGCTAGGGATTTTTTTTTTTGCCTCTCTCCATAATCCATCATTAAAAGGAGGCTAGGATGAATCTCCATTGAAGGGTGAAACTTTCTATCAAAGAAGAATATGATTCTGAGCACTTTCAGTTTTTGACCTACCACTACATTGGGAAATTAGGGATTTTCACTGAAGAGGAATTTTTGAGTGAGCCCAAGCTAGGATTTATCTCCTCATCAAAATCAAAGTTTAGAGACAAAAATCAAGGTTTTTGGTTGGGTAGAACTCAGGGAAATTCAAACCCTAATTTTTCCTGGAACCATAAAACCAACACTGCAGAAGATCAGCTCCAGATCCAGTTTCAGCTTCTCAAATTGGTAAGATCTAAATCTTTTGTATTTCCATTTGAGGTTCTCAGTTAAGATGATTCATCACACCAATCTTGATGAATTTCTTGAGGGAGAGGATAACTTCTGAGCATGGAAGTATAGGATCTCACTAGTTCTTGAAGAAAATGAATTGGACTCGTACATCAGTGGAGAGGTTCCAGTTCTACAAGGAGATGAGGCTAAGGCCTTACACATGAATAACTTGAGCATGGCCAAGAGGATTATTGTTGGTTCAATCAAGGATCACCTCATACCACAGGTGTCCTCCCTAAAGACACCTAAAGAGATGTTTGAAGCCTTGACCAAGTGATTTGAAGGAAAGAGCATAAATCAAAAGATGAACTTGAGGAACTAGTTGAAGAATGTGAAGATCCAGAATGCGGAGACCATACAGTCATAATTTACAAGGGTATTCCAGATCAAAGAACAACTTGAAGAAGTGGATGAAGATGTAGAGAATGTAGAAATGGTGATGACCACCTTGAATGGTCTCCCTAGGTCACGGGAGTATTTCATTCAAGGGATTTGTGCTAGAATAAATCTAGTCATCTTCAGTAGACTGTGGGAGGAATGCTCACAAGAAGAAACTCGAATAGTAGTCCGAGAAGAAAATATGGGAAGTGAAGATCAAGCTCTCACACATTAGAGGAAATTTGGGGTCTAAAATGGGCCTTATAAGAAAGCATGCCAACAATAAGTTCTTGTGAGTTGGAATTCAAGAACCAATAGAATTTCAATAAAATGAGTCAACCATAATGGTTGAATTGACGTATTTGTCATAAAAAAAACTACTTTTTTTGTTCATATTTTCGACATATCTCCTTGTGTTTTTACTCAAATTTTGATCAAGAGATCCCATTGGATGCAGAATTCAATTCTGCATCCAACAAATACCTACACTGCATACTTTTGATGGACCCTACTACCCAAAATACAAGAAATACCAAAACAAACATGATGATGATGTCATCATCATGTTTTTTCAGGTATTTATTGTTTTTGGGGTAGTGGGATCCATAAAAAGTATGCAGTGTGTGTACTCGTTGGATGCAGAATCAGATTCCACATCCAACGAGCTCTCCCAATTGAAATTTGAGTAAAAATATAGGGAGATATGTCGAAAATACGAACACAAAAAGTAGTTTTTTTCTTTCTTCCTCCAAAATTAATAAATATTATTTTATTATTTTAACTATTATTTTATTATTTTCCTTAGGAGGCCCATTTTAGACCTCAAAATTCCTCTAATGTGTACACTCCAACAAAATAAGGTGGGACTATCATCATCCCAAAGGCAAGCATTTTCACCAGAAATATAACCCTAAAAGATATAGCAGACATCTGTCTAAAATCAGATGTTATACATGTGACGAGAAAGGACACTTTTCTAGAGAATGTCCTAGAAACAAAAGTGGCTCTCACAAGAAGAAGAGAAACAAGAGAAGACATCATGCTCATGCTGCAGAGGATGATGAACCTTCCATAAAGAGAATCACAGAAGAAAGTGATGATTGTTGAAGTGAAGAAGAACTATCACACATGGAAGCAATGATTGGATTATAGACAGTGGGGCTTGCAAGCATATGACAGGATTCAAAGAATCCTTTGTGAAACTCTATGAACATGAGTCACCTCACAAGGAAAAACTTGGGGATGAATACCAATATCCAATAAAAGGTATTGGTGAATCCTCCTATAATCTAGACTCTGGAAAGTCTATGAAGATGAAGGATGTCTTGTTTGTACAAGTAATAAAGAAGAACCTCTTCTCCATCTCTGCATTAGATGCAAAAGGCATAATGGTTGCATTTATATATGGCCAAGTCCTTATGTGACCAAACGAAAATACTATAGATGATGCAGTAGTGATTGGAGAGCAAGAGGGAGGCTTATACAAGCTAAAAGGACAACCAAAACAAGTATTGGTCCATGACTCAGTAGATCTAAATGAACTATGGCATAGAAGGATTGCACATGTACACTATAGAGAAATACCACTTGCAAGAAAAAATGTTGAAGGTGTTCTAGAAATACAGGAAAAACATGAAGGTGTTTGAAAAGGATGTGTGCAAGGAAAGAGCACAAAGAAGACATTTCCATGTACTGAGAGCAAGGAAAAAGGAATCTTGGAAATCATCCACTCTGATGTATACAGTATGATGTCATCCAGTTCATTGAGTGGGTATGTATACTATGTTTCTTTCTTTGAGGATTTTTTCTAGGAAGACATGGATATACTTCTTGAATAACAAAGATGAAGTATTCAACAAGTTCAAAGAATTCAAATCCTTGATCGAGAACCACACAGAAAATAAAATCAAGACCTTTCGATTAGACAACGACGGAAAATTCACATCAACTAAATTCAAAGAATTATGCAGAGATTCAGGGATTAAGAGGGAGTTGAGCACTCCATATAATCCATAACACAATGGAGTTGCAAAAAGGAATAATAGAATGATCATGGAAGTTGCAAGGGCAATTCTTCATGATCAATATATTCCCATGCATCTATGGGAAGAAGCTGGTAGGACAGCTGTGTATGTACAAAACTGTACTCCACACAGAGTGCTTAAGAACAAGACACCTAAAGAAGCATTTTCTGGTAAGAAACCAGAATTCAATCATCTCAGAATATTTGGTTGTCCAGTGTACATACACATTCCAAAAGAAAAGAGAACAAAGTTAGATCCTTCAGGAAAGAAGGGTAGATTTGTGGGATATAGTGAAAGATCAAAGGATTACATAATATACTTCCCAAGATTCAAGAATATTGACATTAGTAGAGATGTAACATTTGAAGAAGACTCAGCTTACAACAAATCCAAAAAGAGACCAGCTAAAGACCTTGAAGAAATAGAAGTACCCATGATTCAAGATACAAATATGAACAATGCAACTCAAGAAGAAGATTGAGAAATAGAAGAACTCGAGGAACCTATAGATTCACCCCAAGAGAAGAATCCTCACAAGAGGAAACCTGCATGGGTACGAGAGGCTATCCAAGGTGCAAAATGAAATGGGGCTCTAGAAGAATTTCACAAAGAGACGAAAAGAACCAGGTCCTGCTCTGGTTATCTAGCCATATTATGTGACATCATTGATAAAGAACCTTCCAACTATGAATAAGCGGAAGAGAAGAAAGAATGGAAGGATGTTATGATTGAGGAGTACCATCCGATCATGAAGAATGATGTCTAGGTTGTTGTCCCTAGACCAGAGGGAAAGTCTGTTGTGAATTTTAAGTGGATCTACACGATCAAGCATCCTGCAGATGATAGCATAGAGAAATATAAAGAAATATTTATGGCTCATGGATTCTAACAGAAATAAGGGATAGATTATGAAGATACTTTTTTCGTTGTAGACAGATACACTTCCATCAGATCAGTACTTGCTCTGGCTATAGTAATGAAATGGAAGAAACACCAGATGGATGTCAAGACTACCTTCTTGAATGGTGTAGTAGAAGAGGAAGTGTATGTGGAGCAGCCACTCAGTTTTGAGACATATGACAAAGAGACTCATGTGTGCTTTCAAACAGCTTCTCTATCTCTTCCTTAATGGTAGAGATAGATGAAACTAGCTTTCAACAGCTTCTCTATCTCTGCCTTAATGGCGGGTGCTTTCCTATGATTCACGGCGCGTAAACATTGTCGAACAGGCTTAGCGTTGGGGTAAGTCTTAATCTCATGTTCGACAATTTGAGGGTTGATACCTAGCATATCATCATAAGACCAAGCAAAAATATCACGGAATTCCTTGAATAGCTCGGTATATTCGAGAATCTCAGCATAGGAACATTCCACCCCAATATAGACATTCTCAATGGTGCCAGGATTTCAAGAGATGTTGATAAAAATCGTGGAAGATATGTTCACCATGTTCCCATCAGCCATCTAACCAGGAGAGCTTAATGGAATCATGGGACTACCAACCCTCTGACTAAGAATCTCCCTATAATCCTCATGCTCCAAACGGTCAAGTGGTGGAAGGAAATATGATCTATGATGAATTTACTCCCATGGTGGCTCAATGCCCGACATAGCCTCGATGATCTCTTCATCTAAAGGGATTACCGTATCCAGGCAGTCGTGGGCATGAGAAGACTATACTGCCCATGCTGGCAGTACATAGGGGTCTTCCTCTTCCGTCTGTGAAGAGGAAGAACAAGGCTCTGCAACATTCTTAAGATTGACTTGATAAGCTATCATGGTTGCAGGAAGCGGCATGTTGGTCTCGATAGGCTCACTCGAAATACTCAGTGTAGGAAGAATCCAAGGATCTTCCATATGAGTTGTGTGAAAAGACACTGAGGTCATAGAAGTCGAAGCCTTATCGGAACAAGATCCTATCACGAGGACTGGCACAGGACAACTAAAGCTTCCCATGAGGGATGGATGCATGCCTACACCCACACTCCTATTTGCCGGCTGAGAGTGCTCAACGACCGGGACCGAAGCTCCCGAAGATGCAGTAACAGGGGAATTCTTGAATTTAATTTGATCAATCGTTATAATATTCCCATTATGTGGAAAGCATACAATGCAGAACAAGGAAGAAGCAACGGCTTGCATACTATCACTACTACATTTCGACCAAAAATCCGACGGCAGTATTGTCGGATTTTCGACACTTCCCTGTCGCATGTATGACGCTATGATTTTTTTTAAGCGTCGAAAACTTGTCATGGGTTATCCGACATCTTTCGAAACCGTCGGTTAAGCGACACCTCAGTTTACCGTTGGTTAAATGTAAAGCGTCGATTAAGTGACAGCATTTCTTCGACGGTAGTGAAATTTTTTTAAGAAAATAACCTTCATGCCGTCGGTTAAGCGACAGCAGGTCCGTCGGATAAGCGACAGTTAGTCAATTTTTTTTCAAAAAAAAAACCTTCATGTCGTCGGTGAAGCGATGGATATAAACTGTAATCGTCGGATAAGCGACATGAAGTGCTGTCGCTTAAGCGACGGTTACTCAATTAAAAAAAAAAAAAATTAACGTTCATGCTGTCGGTGAAGCGACGGATATAAACTGTGATCGTTGTATAAGCAACATGAAGCGACGTCGCTTAAGTGACGGAAGTGAATTTAAAAAAAAAAAAAATTGCATATTGGGTATATTTATAACAGGGGTAGATTCCAAAATGTTGGGAATAGAGTTTATTTGACTTCCCTATTTGCATAGAGTTTTACACAAGTTTCCCACCATTCTCCAAATTTGTACAAGGATTGGTCATATTTAAGCATTGAAGTCGGGGAATTGACATAGATCAACAACCAAGAATCTTGACACGATATTCTGCCCTTTTGCTTGGTTGGACATTATTACAATTATATTATATTATCTTATATTTGAGCAATTAATGCATCCCTCTCCAACATGCACTCATCATGTCTATTACAACAATTACCTCCTAGTCTATGGTCGTTGAGCAACAAATCTTTAAATCAATCCAAATTGAAGAACTTTGGTGCTATGTTGGGGGTGTTACCATCCTTCTTTGCATGGATGTCGGGGTAAATATTTGAGGCCATTTTTCCCGCCAGTAGCAATATCATGAAGCTATGAGGAAACTGTTTTTGTCACTTTGAGCTGATCTAGGATCACTCTGGATATTTATTTCAAACCTGTGAATAGAATGTCTGTCTAAGAAATCATTTCAGAATGTTTATTTAGTAAACAAGAAAGCAACCTTATTTCCTGAAGTCTAGGTATGTTGGGGTCAGCAAACAATATTTCTAGACATCTACAGCAGCTATACTACTCCAGAATATACAAATATATAGGAAAATTTTCCCCAAGCAGACCATCAAATATCATGGTCATCAATGCACCTTTTGATTGTGATGAATATGGTAGTTACATCTTGCTAGAGAGAATTGGCAAATTTTCATTATTGTCAATGTATTAATGAACTTTCCAAATTAATAATCCTGAAGATTATTTTACATGGAAGAGTCTTGGCCTCCTATTCCCCATTTAATTCAAGGTGATGAAGACAGGGGAGTTTTTAGAATAATCCTTGACCACATTATCTACTGAATGAGCCTCAATGACATCACATAACTTTCCAATAATATATTTCACATAATACTTCCCATCAGTTGTTCTATACTTTCCTAAAACCCAACATATTACTTTTAAAATAATAGATGGAAGTTTTGGCTCTCGGTGTTATCTGTAAATATAAATCCATACCAGAAGATATCAATTGGCTATCAGCATCCTCATCGTCCTTGTCAGATCCTTCACGAATTAATCACATCAAATTATGTGCCACTTTAATATTTACCAGATCACCTGTGTGCTCAAAAACATTGTTCTAAAGTTTGAAAGTAAATTCCTTATTTCACATTAGCTCAGGTCCTATGGATTTTCAATCAATTTTATTCTTGGGGATCTGAACGTCAACCGGCTCAGAGGTCAGATAGTCCATCCACCATCGTTCTCAAGTATTTGATTTGAATTTAGTAATTTACTTCATGCATTTTAATAAACAATGAATGTCATTATTAAGAGATGAATTTCGTTGATTTAGTGCTTTAGAATTCTTATACATATCCACTCAAGGATTATCTCGTAGTTCACCAATTCCAAATCTGTGAAGTGTTACTATCGTCTCAATTCAAGCAGGCTTTTTAAAGTATAAATACCCATTTTGACTGACAAGAGCTGGCATTGTTGTACTGAGTAAATCATTATTTCCCCTTATAAGGACTTCCGAAGCTAGGAACCAACAACCCCAGGTCTGTGGTGATAATGTAAATTCCATCAAAATTCTTTCACAGATTGTTCATGCTATTAGGGATGGATAACAATATACAGGTAGTGGTAGGGATGATAAGATAATATTCACTATCTACAGTCATTAGTGATGATAAAAATATACAATGAATAGAAGCATACACAGTGTGTGTGAGGGAGAAAGACAATTTTTATTTATTTAGTAAAATGCTTCACTTTCTATATTGTAAGGTTTACATACATTTTATTTTAAAAAAAGGTGGTACATCTGCCACAGGCATAGTGAGTTGATAACTAGTCCTATCATCAATTAAAAATGAAGCCACATAGGGCCAATATGTAAAACCACTGTCAAGGCTACACAATTTAACATAGCACAAATCATAAACAAACTAGAGAGTCAAGATGGCCAAAGAAAATTTTCATGTCAAGCAGATGCTGGGATAGTGCTAGCATTGGGGAAAGGGTCCCTGTTCTTGGGTGTTTCCCCCATCCATCTGCTGCGATCTCTGGATTAACCAGAATTGATCCCCATCTGTCATTTCCCTGTTTAGGCTCCTTAGGTTGCTCTGACCTAGAAATAGCCAGTGGAAGAGTTAGAAACTTATGAAAGTGTGGGACTTCAGGGAGTTGAGGTGGTGGGACTTCTAGTTAGTCAATTTAGTTTTATAGCCTCCATATCAGTAGAACTAAAGAACTGAATGAGATTTGCTTGTAGGGCTTACATTGAATAATAGTGGATATGAAAGGACATCTAGGCTGACTTTAAAGGACTGCTGAGGTAGCCTTGACCTCAGGAAAGACTCTAACAGAGGAAGGGACGAGTTTTTGGTGTTCTTTAATAAACGTTTATAGACATTTCTGTTGCTACCTGAGACTGTTATCTTACAATTACTGATATCATTCCTTTTTGCTGGCCACATTGTATTCTACTAGCTGTTGAATTCATTGCATTCTAGCAGCCTTTTTGGTGAATAAAAAGGTTTTATATTAATATACAGGAGGAAATACATGGATCTCATATTGATGTCCAATGAGATTTTGTAATTTTGTTCAACTGGAGATAGAGCCATGACTTTGAAGAGGAGTCCATGTCTCCATTTTAACAAAAGATATTTTCAGCTTTTGAGAATCTGAAAATAAATCTGAGTTATTCTTTTCTAGCAGGACCTATACTTCTGAATCTGATATTTTCAACTATGCAAGCTAGACTGCATTTCAGAGCAAATAAAGATAACCTCCTATTCTCTTGATAGACTCTACAGTGTATACTGAATAATAAGATTACTACTGCCATACTTTATGCTAATCATTTTAGTACTGACTGATGATAAGAGTTTAAAAAGGGAATATCCTTTCATGGGACAAAATTACCTATGAGATGTGCCATCCTTGGGTCTGTTTCTCCATCACTGCTGGAAGCATTAAACTATGAGCTAACCTTTCTCTGATATTATGCTCACTAACTTGGTTCAGTACTTTCTACAAGTACTTTGGATGCTAATTAGATACCCACTGTTTGAAACTCCACTGAATCCCTGACTGTCGGTGCACTAATAAGTGTGTATGGTTTTCTTTTTCATGATTTATTTGGGCTCATTTAATCATAGCATTTATCAGTTATCTCACATTCCATTCACATCATTGTATTAAACAAACATAACATAGAAAAATGGTGAGAAAATTAATTCAAAATAATAGACAGATGATATTTATAATGAGAAGCAAAAATGCATGCCTAGAAAAGATTATTGGATGTTCTGAGTCCCGAAAATTTCCCATCCAATTAATTTCTTGCTGTAGCAGTCACTCCAACATGTTATTTAGGTTCCATCATGTGGGTGACTGTCACAGTTTACAAATTACAAGGCATGCCAGAATCAAATAATCTGATGGATAGTAAAAAAATTGGAGTATGCACCATCAGTTGTACTTGGATACTTTTGCAAACAGCATATTAAAAATGATATACTAACATCTCACCTTTTGTGACTACACTAGGATCCTCATAGAAGCCTGCAATTATTGCCACATGTCCAGGCCTTCATTTTGTAGGAGGTTGTGCATGTGAAACACCCCAGTGCCCTTTCTTTTGGATTATGCTTCTTAGGAAGGGGGCCCTAGGGTTTCCATCACTCTATAGCTCAAAGAACTCGTCAGCACGCAAGCCATCTGCTGTAAGACAACCAGAATATCAATGTGAAGGGAATATGGATATTTGTAAGTACCAATTTATACAACACAAATGTAATGCAAATCCTATTGTCCACACTGTAATGCGTAATATACAGATTATGACCTAATTGCTAACTGTTCATGTGATTAAATAGAAAGTTTTGGCCCTGAGGGCATAGCACATCTATAAGAAGGATACAAGGCAATCTCTGTCTGAGGATCTATACCTGACCAGATATGAATTGATGTTATCAACTTCTATTGGGTTTTAAAGATTTTCCTTGACATAATCCTTGTAACATCCTTACCTAAGTCTTACTGCTCATTGAACAGAGTAGATTCAAAAACAATGAAAATGCAAAATCTGTTTTCAATAAACATGTCTTCAACTACCTAAATTAGAATGCATGTTCTTATGCTATGTAATAAATTAATAATAGCTTCAAAGAGTGTCCATACATAATTTGGTAATGGTAAAAAGAGCATGAACTTGTTCATTATAGACAGATCACCAAGACGCAAAATTATTAGCAGATTGCCTATCCTAAACAGAGCAAAATTATAGAATTACAGTGTGATAAAGCTGCAACACTATCCTGTTCAGCAAATTGTTACATATGGATTCATCACCCATTCAAATTGAAAGTTGTAGCAAGGTAGGTATGTAGCACATAGATTAAGAATACTCTGGACGATTATATCAAAAATTATTGAAATATGGCAGCTGAGGCAATGGTATGCGAATAGTTGCCATTGTAGTTGATTTTGACATAAAAGGATGTATAAAAAGAGGTACTCACCTGATGGAAGAAACAGAAAAAGGGTGAGAGACAGAGTATCCAAAAGTCGAGAAGTCATTCTGCATAGTGGTTTTCTGAACTTAATGAAAATCTAAGATCCTTGTTAACAACCAAGGAAATCTCCGCATTGAATGCTTTTACAAATGCTCAGTTCAGTTACCAACAACAAATTTGTGTTTTGGTGTTGATGGATATACTGTAAATGAATAGTTTATTTGTTATGAGTTATTTTTAAGTAGTTAAGCACTGTGCAAACAATCCAGAAGCTCACTTTATGCACAACTGCCAAATCAAGAACAAGATATCTAAGATGATCATTAATAATGTAGGTCAGAAATTCTGATTCTCAGTGGCCAGGTGATGAGCCTCAGCCCTCTGGGTATCATTTTATAGGCCCTGGATAACGACCGACATTCTAGGCAATTTTCATCACAAAAAAAGGTGTGTATAGACATAAAAACTAGATCTGGGACCTGGCTTGAGTCTGAACTTGTTTGGGAAAAGTTTGTGGATAATTGAGGAATAAAACCACATTATTAAGCAGTCTGGAGGTCTCCTGAGGACAAAAAGAACTTGATCAGTAAGTCTGGGCCATTCTGAGGCAGTATTTGGAAACAATGTAGGTAAAATCATTGTCAAAGAAGCATTGTTGTGCAATAGAATTTCATCTCTGAGCATCGTTCAGCATCAGATCACCCTAATTCTCCATGCTAGGCTGTGCCCAAACAATAAACAATGGGTCTGATGGTCAAAGGGCATGAAGATAGCCCTAGTCTAAGCATGTTTTAGACCTAAGTCAGCATCAAATAACAAATCTGGGTATCATTTTATAGGCCCTGCGTATTATAATTCATATTTCTTGTCTATCTGGGCGCATCCTGAATAATTCTGGCATATTCCAAGCAGATCTTGGCATTTTTCATCATGAAAGGAGGTGTAGTTATGTCTTATTCCAATTTTGAGAACCCATGCAGCATTAAATTACTTTATTGCCAAGCCTGAGCATGAGCAACATTAAACAAATAGATTCTCCTTCCTCTCTAAATGTGGGCGGAACTATGTGCAAGGAAGTGATGAAAATGGAAGTCTCGGCAGATTTTCTCTTAAAACAGAAACCCTAAGAGGGAGGGCGGTCCACCTATCAATACCTATTGGCTATTCTAGAATATATGAAGCTGCACACAGTGGAGAAAGAGGATATTAGTGGTATATAATCTATGTTTTAGGCCCTGCTATTGTCTGTGTTGCAGACGACATCTCCAGTTAGGGTTCTCTTTTCTATCTTGGAACAGACTGTCACCTATTGTGAACATTTCCACCATAGAATTCACCTTTGGAAGAAATGTAATGCAAATCTATGGTAGCAGTGATTGCTTAGAGGCTGAATATTAAATAATTTTGATTAGCAAAGGCCGGTCTACTTTTAGTCCTTGTTGCAACATTTTTTCAGGGTGGCGTCTCACTTCTAACTTTCTAAGTAACTTGTGGAAGAGGATGCAGAGCAGACTTCTAGGATGTTTTATGTTGAAATAATGTTCAGATCATCTTTAATATGCTGTTTGCAAAAGTATCCAAGTACACCTGTCCTGTGTCCATTCTTTAAAGTGTGACCACTACAATTGAAGAATTGTAGTTTTGTGGACGAAAAGTATCCAAGTACAATTGTAGTTTTGTGTCATTTCATTTCATATGGTTTCTGTGCCATAATGTTCATTTTGGCCATACATGGGAGCTATCACAGCTGGAAAATATCATTCTAGATATACTCTCTCAGCTTCAAACATTATACAAAGAGCATAGTGTGAAGGAAAGGGGTTGGTTATCAAGAGAATATCATTTTTATTTGAATCTGCACTTTGTATCCCTGCTCAATGTGTGTGTGAAGTTCCTTTATTTTTGGGCTCAGCCACGACTGTCCTGCATCAAGCAGTGGCCTCATATCAGGGTTAGCAGATAAAATGAATTAATCATAGCCTCATAAAAAGGTGTGGAAGGCTAAGGTATAGTTCCTAGTTAACTGGTAACAAGCAAACAGACCAGAGTTTGAGCCTTTGAGACCCAGTGAGAGTGACATCTAGTAATTAAAGTATCTATAAATTGTGGCTTCCATTTAGGGCCTGCTATAGAGTAAGGGTTTGAATCAACACCCAACATCACATAGATTTTCAAGTGCTACGAGAAAAATAATATTTCAGTCAGGAAGGAATGAGGCATCATACTAGGAGATGGCTACCCCCACACAGACATGGCTTTATAGGCCATTAGTATTAGCAAGGCACCAAGTTGGCACAAGGAACTTGCAACCATGTGCTAAATTCTAAGCATGTACCTGACAACCTCAAGATAAAAATCAGGTGACTGGCACTTGAGAGATGCAAAACTCCATTCAGCTGGTTATTACCACCTCCCAAACAATCTCATTTGCAAGGGTGAACTTGACTGCAGAACCCATACTCCAGAGAACAGAACAAGTTTCCTCGCAATTTTCAATAATAAACTCATGAATATTCTTAAGGTAAAACAATACATCAAACTTGATAATGAAATGTGGCTCAGGGTGAGGTTTGTACCCTCTAAAGAAATTTCAGAACTTATACCAAGGGGATTTTATGGAGATAGCTTCTTTCTTTCTCTCAAAATCCTTTTCAGTAGCAAACTGGGGTTTATAAATAACATTTACAAAGCTACCAAAGGTCACTTTAACTTGGATCCAGTACCAAGCATCTCTGATAAGGAACGTAAGGTACGTATGGCTTGAGGCAAGCTTGTATGATAAACAGATATGCCTCGATCCCACAACTTGATGATTACAACGTTCAAATTATGTTTGGTTTCATTATTCTTCTTTTATCAGTGTCCTATTTATGTTTTTACTACTCTTTGTTCCTGCTTGTTTAATTTGTCTTTACTAATTTAGTGATTTTACTTGTGATGTGAAGGAGCTCGTGGATTGGGAGCACAAGAGTGTGAATATTGGAAAAATGCATGCTTGTGGGCATGATGCACATGTCACTATGCTTCTTGGAGCTGCCAAATTGCTTCAGAAACATAAAGATAAACTCCAGGTGTTTTGCAGGCCTGTACGATTATATTTGTGTGAGTTTATAGATCAATCTATATCACTTTTCTAGCTTCAGGTTTCAATAGTGCATTTAAGAGTTAGAGGACACCACCCTTCTGAATTCAGTAAATTCTAGATAAATAATGTTGTTAACTACTGTATTTGTAATACCATCATGTTAGCCAAAAATTCCTCAAATAAAATGGATTAACATAAGGAGGCAATACAAAGCAGACAATTAAAATAACACACATGGATTAACATACTTACCGGTTCCATGAGATTAAACAAGCAATTCATAATATATAAGTTGATTGAAGCTAACATAAACACCTAATTAACTCATATAAAAACTTACAAGCTAAGATGTAACTCCAACAAGCTACGTACCTTTCCCACTTAATCTTAACTAGATACAAATACATTAGCTTGGCAAAGCTTGGTCAATGCCTCAACATGTAGACTTTGAAGATCTTCCAAACCAGAAATATTCAGCCCATCAAGATTCTCACTCTGCAGTATAAATAAAATGCATGTCTATAGTTAGCTGGAAGAAAGAAACAACGTATCTGGTCATAAGAAAGAAACATTGTAATAATGCATGCATTTTACCTTATTGATCTCCTCTCTATTTCAAGAATAGTTTAATATTCTCTACTAAACAGGGCCAACCACGTGAAGGTGGAAGCTCATATGGCCCCTCCCCCCCCTCACATCACTCTCAATTCCCCATACCCAATGCACGTGCTTGGAAATAAATGATATTTTGTGCAAACATCGTGAGTTTCTTGTCTTAAAGAAATTACGTGCATTCGATCATTAATTAGTTTATAGCATTCATTGATTAACTCATTCATTCATTCATACATAGACAAAAATAAATAGTTGAAGACATTACTCCATAATATCAAAAATAATATCCGAGGACAATGCATAAAAAAATAATGTAATAGTGTACGTGTTACAATCACTACTTTTTTTGGCGCTTTTTTCTCTCCACATATTCTCTAAGTGTGACATCCTCTTCTACCAATTTTTTTTGTTTCCTATGCCCTCTGTAGCTGTCTGTCATCGTGCTTGTCGATGGGTTGTGTGCTCACGATGTGTATGTGGCTGCTGTAAGGTGCTAGGATGTACTGGAAAAATGAAGAAATATTAATTACTTGACGTGTTTTTATTATTATCATTGTAACTCCTTCATTAAGAAAAAAACATTAGAGCGGTGCTTTGTACCTGGCAACTCATGGGTGACATGAATTTCATGCGTTTGATCTTCTGATACTGCCTCAAGTTGCACATGAAGACCCTCTGCATTAAAACATCAACACTTACAACAATATAGTATTTGCAATTTAATATTTGAGACTTTAATCCATACTATTCTTTTTTTTAATACAGGAATATTTATTACCTGGATTTCGATCAACATGAACTCCAATATCTCTTTCTCCTCCATCCTTCGCATTTTCTCTACTTTCATTATGCGTCTTAACACAAAGAGACTCAATATTTATGTACTAGTTTATTAATGAATATAAAACACAATGAATCAATATTAAATAGAATTTGTTTATTGTAGTTCCCTGTTCGCAGGATGGATCACTGGAAGACTTTGCTTGGCTACCACAACTGCTTCTTCGATGTTCAACAACACCTAAAAACCTGCGTTGGTAGCTGATCCTCATGTCTTCCTCCGTTGGCAAATCATGGAATCTTTGAGCCTGTAATTTTCAATTAGATCATCATTGTTGCTGTTATATCATCATGAAACAATTTTAAATGCAATCTATAATTTCTATACAATAAAATAATTATTGATCATACTTACGATTCATGCTTGCAGGTTGGAATATCCACCAGGGCCAAGCTTGTGTTGCCCATGTTTTTCTATTCTTGCTTGGGTGGCCTTCGACGTATCTGGTAGCCTATAAAAGAAATTTTAAATACATTAAACATTGCAAAAAAAACGGAAAATAAAGTGTAATAAACATATAATTGCATTGCCGAAAGTATTGCATACCTTCTAGCTGACTCGGGTACTGGCTTGCCCGCTATTTTCGCAGCTTTCTCCCTTGCATCATCCAGCAAGCCTTTCCACTCCCTTGTTGGAATCATCGGAGGGTGCTCATACTTTGCATTAATTGCTAAGTTGTTCCGATATCCCTCCCGTACATAATGTAAATGTTGGCCAGCTTTTTCGAGAACCTTTTTTTGGTTGAAGGTTTCAGCACCAAAAAACCCAACCAAGCGAGCAATAAGCTCATCTTTCAAAACTTTACTCTGTCGGTTCCACCATGTGCGGATAGTGGGCTCAAACAGCTCTAAAGACCAATCATAAAGATGTTTATAAAATACATCATTTCCTACAAAAATGAGTATGTGTTAATTAGTGTAAAAAGAATGATGCATAATTACATTCCAATAAAATTGTAATATATAGTTAAAACACTTGTAGGGAATGAGATCTTCGTCCACCAAAAAAGTAGTCTCAAATGTTCCCATGCTAGTGACACGGAAAGATCCAGGAAATGTTGGGACGACGGCATAAAAGTCATGCTCTTCTCCATGTACCGGCCCCTGATCCTTGCCAGCACTCTCATGTTCCGTCTGGGGTGTCTCATTTTGTGTTTCCGACTGGCCAGACGGCAACGATACATGATCAATGGCAAAGGGGGTTTCATGCTAAATGGTGTCAACATGCCTCTCACCGGGGAAAAAATATTCCTGTAGAAACAAATAATATTTTAGTTACTCGTATACGAATAGGAAAAAAAAATTCATTTGGAATAGACTTATAATTAAAGAGTTTGCAACTTACATCCAAGCGCTTTACTTTAAGCAACGCACGATCTATCTTTGCTTGAGTCTCATCCTGCGTCATTTGCGGATCCGATATAAGCAGATTGACGACCTCCTAATTTAATTTTTTTTTTACTTTTTGATCTGTATCTCGGATGTTCTTTGAATTCTTGAGGTCTACATCGTCAAGAATGTGCCCCAAATCCATATCCTTCGGATCCGTCTACAGATAAGTATCATCCGACACAAAAATAGAAAACATTAATATCAATTTGAAATCATTAATATAATTAGATAACATAAATATGTGTAAATACAGTTTCTGAAATTCACAACGTGATATATACCTGCTCATGACCCGATGAGTGTGGCGTGCCAACATCTGTCGACATATCACCTATCATGGAGCTCTTGCCTCGACCCTCATCCTACAAACAAAATATTGACCACGTTGATATCATAATTAAACAAATGTACTTTCTAAAGAAGCAGGTAAGTAAAAATGTGGTATATATACCTGTTTCCTGTAGGGGGGTGTCAGCCTCCAAGGCTCCATTGGGGACTTTCCCCGATCAGCTGACTGCAACAAAGTAATTAAAAACATTAATTTTGAACTAAAAGCAATACACGGGGAAAATCTTATTTAAAAACATATTTAAATATTGACCACGTTGATATCATAATTAAACAAATGTACTTTCTAAAGAAGCAGGTAAGTAAAAATGTGGTATATATACCTGTTGCCTGTAGGGGGGTGTCGGCCTCTCAGGCTCCATTAGGGACTTGCCCCAATCAGCTGACTGCAACAAAAAGTAATTAAAAGCATTAATTTCGAACTGAAGCCAATACACGGGGAACTTACCCAAGAGATGACGCATTCCATGGGTTGGTGAAATTTTATAAGAGAATCATTAGAAATTTTGGTGGTGTAAGTGCATCCTTGACTGATTGCACAAGAGGGAAAGTCTTTACTTGGACAAAGGCAGCTGCTATGAGTTTTGAATAACTCGAAAGGAGGGTTATGGAAGCGCCAACTCTTACCATGCCAGACTTTGAGAAACTATTTATAGTTGAGTGTGATGCTTTATGGGTAGCTATTGGAGGAGTATTACGCCAAGATGGTAAACCTGTGGCCTTTTTCAGTGAGAAATTAAACAAATATAAAAGCAAGTATACCATTTATAATATGAAATTCTTTGCATTGTTACAAGCCTTAAAATATTGGAGGCATTATCTGCTACATAAGGAATTCTTTTTTATGATGGATAATCAAGCCTTGAACTACATAAATTTCCAAGTGAGATGTTCCACAAATGTGCCAAATGGGCTTCATTTTTGCAAGCATACACATTTGTTTTGCAGCATGGAAGTGGTAAAATCATTGTAGTGGCTGATGCCTAGTAGAAAGTGTGTCTGCTGGCCGTTGTAATGAGTGATGAACTGGTTGGCTTTGAAGCAATGAAGAGTGAATATGCCAATGATTCATATGTTGGCAGCATTGATGCAATTCCAAGTATACAATACCATGCTGGCTTGTATTCAATTGAAGACTTTTTATTAATAGATGGATTTTTATTTAAGGGTTCTCAGCTTTCTATTCCCCTTGGATCAAGGCAATAAAATATTGTGAGAGAGATGCACATGAATGGTTTGGGAGGTCACTTTGGAAGGGATAAGACTTTTGGATTAGTGAATGAGAAGTATCCCCAAGGTAACTACAAGAAGTTACAACCCAAGAAAATTGGGCCCTGAAAAATTATGAAGAAAATAATTGAGAATCCTTATTTGATTGAGCTATCTAAGGAATTAGACATCAGTCCTGTTTTTAATGCTGCTGACCTTCATTCACACTCAGCTGGGACAAATGATGACTGGATGAATGAGCAGAATGAGAAGGAAAACAACAACTGGACCAAACACTTTCCAAAGAAGAAAAGGGAACAAGTTGAATGAGTGATAGATCCCATATTGGCTGCCACGCAGTCTAGGTCATAGAAACCGTATCTTGTTAAGTGGGAAGGCCTGCTGAATTCCTATAGCACTTGGACCACAGAGGTTAACTTGCTAAAGTACAGCTGAGCAACTGCACCCTATGACGTTGAACCAAGAGGTTCAAAATTTCTAAAAGAATAGGATGAGGACGCGGAGCATATTTAATGGACTTCTTCCACATTTCAGTAGTTTGTTTTTTTCTGCTTGGTATTTTTAGGGATCTTTCTTCCTAAAAATAGGCCTGTATTCAATTTCCCTATTTGGGGTCATGGAAAAGAGGGCAATTAAAAGTCTTAGGAGGAGGTGAGAAAATAAAGAACTATGGGTAGCGTAGCAGTAGAGTTGTAACTAGGTGTAGATTATGGTAATATTTTATTGGTTTTTATTGCTTTTCCTGTATGTAATCCAAGTGTGGATTGAATAAGGAAGACTGTTATTAATCTTTTGTCAGTTGCGTAATCTTGATGTCTCTGATATATATTCAGTGTGTACTGTGTTTGCACCATCTAGCTTCTCTGTTTTAGTGCCAATACATTTGCGGGTTTAAAGATTTATTCAAGAAAGAGATGTGGAAATGTACAGTAAAGTGCCTGCTATCTGGCCTAATCACTGGCGTGCTCAGCTCAACAAAGCAGTGGCATTGTTGGGTGCTGGAGAAACTGAAGAAGCTAAGAAAGCTTTGAAAGAGGCTTTCAAGATGACAAATAGGGTGGAATTATATGATGCCATTACCCATTTGAAGCATCTCCAGAAGAGGCCTAAAGGGCTTGGTTCGATGATTAGAAGAGCAGATCAGCAAGGAGGTTCTAAAGCTCAAGTGCAGATGGGAACTGGTAGTGCAAGCTTGGAAGAAGGAATATTGGTTGTTGAACCAGGTAGGTTTAGAAGAGCAAGTGGAAAAACAACACCTAGACAGTACTTTTCCTATGCTCTAGATATCAGGAGCTTCCAGAGGCTAACTAGATTGAATCGTTGTGATATAAATCTTGTGAAAAAGCAATTAACTGAAACAAAGATGCCCATATCTCAATATGGCAGTGGAGTATCAGAGAAAACCATCTACAAGGCATCACTTGAACAAATTTTATGAAGATTGCTAAATTTTCTCAAGCCATAGACATTCCAAGGAGCTGTCAAGGCAGTGAATGAAAGGGTGTTAACTGTATTGGATAGAAGTGGATCAGGTAGAGTTGATCTGGGCTTATTTTATGCCATTCTTACCCCCATTTTTGCAGGTCCCCCAGAGAAGAGAAAGCGTTATGCTTTCGATGCTTTAGTATGGTGTTCAACAAAGGGTATTGGTGCATAGATTGGGAAGCTAGATGCAACTTCCTATATTATACTGTTAAGGGTAGTCTATCTTCCATCAGAAGGAGTGAGTGACATGATGGAAGTTCATGGAGAGGATGATACTGCAAGTATCTCATTTCTTGAGTTTTTGGAAATGTTTGATGATCCAGACTAGGCGTTTGGCATCATGAACACCCTAGTGAAGCTTGAGGCAGGTGACAGGGTACGTCATGGTCGGCTAACCTATGCAGTTTGCTCCTATCCAATTATAGGACCAAGATTCAAAGAGGTGAATTCTCGTTTTAGCCTATGTTCAATTTGCTACAGTGAAGGGAAGGTACCCGTGGCATTCAAGCAAGAAGAATATAGGTTTAAAGAGTATGGCATTGAAACCGAGGCGATGAAAGACAAACTCAAACTATTTGCTTTACATAGTGATTCCTCCCCAGATAATCCCTAGTGTTGCTTTCTTTTCTGGCATAGAAATCGAGGAATCCAACTCATGGTGGTTGTATAATGCCAAGTATTTTAGGCTATTCTTCTCCACAATCCACAATTGTGTAGAGGTGGGCACAGTTATTTTGTGGAATGGTTCTCTTGTTCCAGTGTGAAGAAGATCAGCTCTATTTTCCTTTTCTCAAATGGAAGTTGCAGAAATAGATTTATGGATGTTGTCAAATGTCAAATAGTTGGAGCCATTTTTACTCACAAATCATATAGAGGTGGGGGTGGTTCTTTTGTTCTAGCGTGAAAAGGGTTTTGTTGTAAGTATTCATTTTTTTTGCGGGTTTAAAAACTGAACTGAGAAGAAAGAGCTTCTCATTACCGACCAGAGTTTATAGGTTATGGATCGACCAGAGCTCTGCATCGACTAGATAGACGAGTACTCCCCTCCCCTACTACATACAAGTACTTCCATCTTGACAATGTAATATTGGCAATGCCACTGGGTACAGCAGAGTTACTTGCCAGATATAGATCAAGAAATATAGGGACATAACAAGACAGATAGAGGCATCTAGTTCCCTTGCTCCCCATTACCAATTGCTGCTGGATGGCATGGAGGATGCTCATCTTACTTATTGCTTTTTAGGAAGGATGGAATTGATGGTATATTAAATTCTGCAGTCATTCCCTAGGCTGATTATGCTTGCTACAGTGAAAGGAAGCAACTTCTGAAATTTACATTTCATTCTTTGTTCAACACATAACTCCCTTGGTTTTGGGTATTAATTTTGTTCAGTCCTTAAGACAAGTGATCTTGCATCAAGACAATTTCTAATTTATACTACTTAAACACAAATTCATTATACTGCTTAAATCCTACATAGTGTTTTCCAGCCATACCTTAAAGGGAGAATGATCCAGCAAAAACTCGCAGATTCAATGGCTTCAAACTTACCCCAAATCCTATGCCTCCACCAGCGATTCCGCGACCTGTAAAATATCATTGCAGAGGAAAAAGGGGAAAGATAACTATCATTGTATCATCTCCTCTATGGCCCCTCTCCTCTACTACCCCTCTCCTCTATGACCCCTCTCCTCTGCATAGTCGGGCTTCAAACCCTTGCTCCAACTTCGGGCATTGAGCGTGCAGGTGATCACCAATTGCAAACTGTGCTTCAAACCCTTGCTCCAACTTCGGGCATTGAGCATGCAGGTGATCAACAATTGCAAACTATGCTTCAAACCCTTGCTCCAACTTCGAGCATTGAGCGTGCAGGTGATCAACAATTGCAAACTGTGCGAGTGCGGGAGGGAAGGAAGAATGAATTTCACATAGAGGTAAGAATAGGTTTTAGGCCCAAATAATATTTATTTTGGTGCTAGGGAAAATAATATATCGTACAAAGTTATGTCTATAGTAAGTTTTTATAATATTATATACAATAAAACTATTCTTTGAACTTTGTGATAGTAAAAATTCTAGGAATATACGATGACGAAGTTGAAAGTAACATATTATATACAATAAAACTATTGCTTGAACTTTGTGAACATATACGATTGATAAAATGTTATTTTTTTAATGTGTTTTCTCATGATTGAAGCTAGATTTCATTAATGATTTTGACGATATCATTTTTTTAGTGTTGTTTTAAGTAAAAGTCTTCATAAACTTTCTAAAGATATAATTTCATGCAAAATTGTCTTGAACACTCTTGTTTTGCTAAGAAAAATGTTTTTATTAATTAGGCATTAATCAAGCATGAAATGGGTAATTTTACATATAATTACAAAATTGTTGTAGTCTCTATGCATTATTATAATGTTAATGCATTGACGTTAATTTGAAAAGACCTTGAGTTAATGTGTACAACACAAAAATCCTTGAGTTAAAAAAAACCAGTTTCACCATTATATTTCTAAATTAGGACCCCATTCTTCTTCAAATAGACGATGCTAGATCAATTGATGTTAGTAAACTATTGCAATAAAAGTACTATCTGAGGTGATATATCCTTGGGGATCAATATTACATTGTATTTAAGCTAAGTTATGCTCTCAATCCCAAATTAGTTACTACACGTTTAGTATTAGGGTACACATATGACCCTAATATGAACCAGATATATGATACTAAGCCCCATATTAGACAAATAAGGTGATAGGGAACATATCGTCATCATCATAATCATCATCAATCTTGACTTAGTGAACAATGAAGGGAATTTGACACTTTACAAAATGATAAGCAACAATTTCTAAAATTGTATAAATATGCCACCATAATTGTATTGATAAAGGAATTTAGACTAGAGACCTTGTATCAAATGTACTATAATGAGACCACGATAACATATTTAGTGGATATACATGGTATCTTGATGGAAAACACTATTAGTAACGTAAAATTGGACAATTGGACTAGTCATAGATTACCATATGACAAGTTGGGCCTATTATTTACAAAGGATGGAAATGAAGCAAATTAAACTTTGCATGACTTGAAGATCCCCATGCTAAAATAAAAGATGATGTAAAAGTCAACATACCAGAATTGTAGTTCATACTAAATAAGAAAAAGATATATATCCAGTCAAAAGGAAAAGAGAAGGGATGGTGATGATGATGGAAATGATGGTGATGATGGTGATGATGATGGCAATGATGATGATGAGGATGAGGATGAGGATGATGGCGATGTCAATGATGATGATGAGGATGAGGATGACGGCGATGTCANATCTTGGTGATGATGGTGATGGTGATGGTGATGACGATGGAGATGATGATGATGGAGAATTCCACTGTTTTTGCCATTTATTTAAGAGTACTTGTAGAAATTGTAGAGAGATTAGGATTTATTAAATGATAATTAAATGAGCTTCTCTTTGTTTCGAGAATATTTTAATATTCTCTACTCAATAGNATGGTGAGGATGAGGATGAGGATGATGGCGATGTCAATGATGATGATGAGGAATATGATGGCAATGATGATGGTGATGATGATGGCAATGATGATGATGAGGATGNCCCCACCCCTCACAATATATCACTTGGAATGATGTTCATTGCACTTCATCATCGTCTTCATCTGTATCCAAGTCTGTACCTGTATCATCTGATCCGGATTCAACATTATAAGGATTAAAGGCTTATCATCATCATCATCGTTATTAGTTTCAATAAAGTGATAATCGTCAATATCATCTTCATCATGAAAATTATCGCTAACATCATCTGCTTCAACTAACTCTTCAACATCTTCCTGCGTAACATTATGATCATCAACATCCAACTCATGTTGATCCTCTACATGATCACCTTCTTCTTCCACACCGTCTTTAGCTTCCTCTACAATATTATACTTTACCGTCCTTCCTCTTGGATCATGTCTAATAACAAACGACCAACCCTATCTACCAGGAACTTCTGAGTAAAATACCTGTTCACATTGACTTGGAAGAACATAGGGCTCTGACGTTCGTGACTCAAGCGACCTTGTATTGACCATGGTAAATCCATTAGCGTGTTCAATAACAGTTCTATCGGGATCAAATCTATTCAATTGTAGCTTGTACCATTTCACAACAAAAAGAATTATTTTGAATGATTTAAAGTCACAGTCAATGATATCTTCCAAATATCCATAATATCGATTTTTCTGACAATTCTGGACGTCTGTCGCTTCTAGATGAAACATTAGTGACCTCAAAGACTGCACTTATCCTAGAATCACATGTTTCCTTTGTTTCAACCAACTTTTTAATGCGATAATGACAACCGTTGCACCACATAGCCTTGTGGTGTTTTACCTGCAATCGATAGTAAGTATTTTATGTTCTTAAAGTATGGAAATAAAATGAAATTCATCAAGATGAACATGAATATCGACGTAATTGAAAATATTATGGCTTATATTTATAATATCATGCTTACCTGTTTATCTTTTAAACCATATGCTAAATCGATTTCCCTTTCTGTTAGATTGCCATCTCCATTGCGAATTGCTTCTTTAACCAATGAAGCCACACCTTCCCATGATAGTCCTCGACCAGATTGATTACATCGTTCAATCCATACCTTCATCCAATCTAGATTGTTTGCGACGTACAAATGTAGTGCATCCCACTCATGACCAACTGCATGAAAATAAAATTACATAAATCAACTCAGAAATTTATAATTACTTAACGCAATGTAAGATTATAAATATTAATGATGCATATCATTAATGAATATTAAAAATGAAATAATTATGTACGATTAATATTAACATTAATATTAATCTATAACACCATTTAATAATTACCTTTGATCTTCCTTGATTTACCTTTCCCCATCAGGTACTCTCCTTCTAATTTCTTAGTGGAGTTTGGATCACCAATGCATCAATCTAATTCCGTCTTAATAAACGTCAACTCTGGAAGATATTCAACAATATACACCATGGCCTGAAATACCATATATGCCTCCATCATAGAACCCTCTAAATGTGCTCTTTGTCTAACTAAATCCTTCATAAATTTCAAGTGCCTCTCAACCATCCACATGGACCTTGCGTGTGTAGGTCCACACAATTCAATCTCCTCAATTTGGTGTATGAGGTAGTGTTCTTGTGCATTGAAAAAAGTCGAAGGTAGAAATCTCTGCATTTGACACATTAAACGAGGAATTTCTCTCTTCCAATACTTTATATCTTCTTTGTGGATTTCTTTAGATGACAACCATCTACATGTAAAGCAAGAAAATAATGATATCATTTAACGACGAAAATTTAACATTGTAGTACAAATCTACATGATTGACTAAAACAAATGTCAATTCATATAAGTTATACAATGAATTAAACAAATTACATGATGATGCGTGAAAAATATTGTTTCTAATTACCTCATGTATTTTCCAAGATCATATATGACCTGTTTGACATTATTGTCAAAGTTGTCTGGGAGAGATACAGGTAGAACATACTGTAACAATGAACACGTCTCATCAATATATTTTTCAAAATTAAGCAAAAAAGTAAACCAAAAACATGCAGTATTGTAATATACCAATATATATACCAGAAATATAATTACCTTAATGAAGATATGCCAATCATGCGTTTTTACCCCGCCAAAATCACCTTTCCTTGTTAAGATATTCTTTATGTTCGAACAAAATCCTATGGGAAATTTTATTTTTTGTATCACTTCTTTTTAATCCATCGTTGTTTAAATGTTCAATGATATATTTCATTGCATGATTGGATTCATGAATGTCATTGCAAATTTTGACAATTTTTTCTTTGTCACTCCTTCCGTCTAATATTCACCATAGTGTTTCAGCTACATTCTTTCCGATATGCATTGTATCAAACAAATGAACAACTAGTAAGTGCTCATAGTAAGGAAACCTACTAAATTGTTTGGGATAAATTTTCATTCCTCGTGGAAGCCCATTTACACCTTCATGATGTTTATGCAGACCATCAGTAATCAATATATAAGTTAAAGAGATTAAAATGTCGTATATTACAGTAAAAAAAATTAATATAATCCAAAATAAAACATTAAAAGGTACATATAAGAGATGATCAATATGAATATATAAGATAGACAAATTGAATCGTACCTTAACGATTTCTATTATATTGCAACTTCCATATGTGAGGTGTCATTCTTTGTGGTTTTAATGCGGTCTCCTCTTTCCCATTAAAAAGATGTTTTTCGATAGTTCAATACCTATGATTCTTAGAGAGGAAGTGCCTATACTCATCAAACACTTCTTTTGACAAACTCTTTGAATGACGATATTTCATCTTGGGACCACAAACTGGACATGCAAATTTTCCCTTTGTTTGAAGACCACAAAAATGTGTTAGTCCTGGAGCATCGTGAATTTTCTAGGAAAGCATTGCATGGAATTGAAATTCCCTTTGCCCTACTGGTCTAGAGACATCATACATAGTGACACCATTCCATAGCTTAACTAGTTCATCAACAAGAGGCTCGATATATACATTCATATCTTTAACTATGTACTTACCTAAAAGAAAACAACAAATACAATACATATAAGTAAATGAAATATATATATGACATGAATATGCAACAATATTGATCTTCATGACAAATTAAATACTAATGCATTAAAAAAACATTGTTCTAAAGTACAAATTGTACCTGGAACAATCATTGACAACATTATATGCTCCCTCTTTATTGACATCCATGGAGGAATGTTATTGTTGATAACAAAAATAGGCCAAACCGAGCAAGTAGATCTCATCTCTTTAAATGGATTGACACCATCCGCTGCCAAAGAAAGTCTAGCATTACAAGGTTCTTCTTTAAAGTGTGGCCATTTTTCCTCTATGTTTGTAAATGCAGAACCATCTGCGGGCATTCGAAGAATATCATCTCCACTTTTATTCCGTGCATGGTAATCCATAAATTGTGCTAGGTTTTTGCACCTAAACAGTCATTGCAAGCGTGGAATAATGGGAATATAACGAAGAACCTTACGAGACACCTTTTTGGTTACTTGATCTGTTCGGTATATACTGCTATGACATATAGGGCATTCTGTTGCAAACTCATACTGATTATAATATAAAATATGATCTTTAGGACATGCATCAATTGCTTGATAGTCCATTCCAACATAGTTCATGATATTTTTTAAAATCTCGGTATGTGTGAGGTAATTTATTTAATGGCGGTAACAAATATTCACCTATCAAACTGTTACAACAAATTTTTAAAAAATGGTTAGTATAAATATTTGAAGAGCATAATATTAACGACAACAAATACATCCTTATTATTTTTATGATGAAGTACGTATACCAATACAAATATTATAGCAACACAAATCAAATCATATATATGCGATCGATGAAACATATAATCACATATGTACCTTAACACCAGCGTGATGGCTGTGTTTGAAAAACCATGCTTAACCTTCAAGTTCATTATCAGCAACACAGCAGAGAGAACACTTATGCGGGAGCCTTCAAAAAGCGGTTCGTCTGACTTCTCAAGTGTAGGTAAATCATGAAGATCTTCAAAGTCATCAATTGGCGGCGCATGAGGTTGATCATCGTCCATTATAACATTAAATGCATCATTGATTAATTCATTTGCACCATCATCCTCAATTATGTTATCGCATGATCATCGTCTAATTCCATGTCATCATTAACTTGATCATGATCAGTATTCGCAGGAACTACATATTGACGTTCCTCCTGCGCTAGTTGTTCTGTAATTACCACATTATCCATGTTTGGAACAGCCCTAGGAGGCCCTTGCTTTATAATTACAATTAAAACATCAAACAAAGAACGTTAGTCATGTCGATTAAGTAACAAAAATAAAAATGATACAATATACAATTACAAAAACTCTCAATATAAAGACCGCGTGATATATAATCATGAATTATATTGACTTACCAATGGATGATATTCATGCCCCCACTCAACATTTCCATGTTCTCTACAATGTCTTTTAGCTATTCTGATCTGTAACCTTCTCGTATTAAATCCCCTACATCGACTGCAAGGACAATAACATTTTCCATCACCCCTTCTTTCCACTCCATCCCACAACCTAGCAAGCAATTGTCGATTTTGTTTTGCTGGATCTTGATGACCTGTAACATTATTGTTACTTGGCATTTTATTACTCAAACCCTAAGAACAAAGTACAAGCAAACCCAAGTATATGATGAGTCTTCTTTTCCACAAGGGTTAGAACCAAATCCAAAGAGCAAGACCAAAATCCAAGGCCAAGTGGGAAGATCCCCACAAAAGAGCAAGACCAAAATCCAAGACAAAGTGGGAAGATCCCCACAAAAGAGCAAGACAAAAATCCAAGACCAAGTGGGAAGATCCCCACAAAAGAGCAAGACCAAATTCCAATACCAAGTGGGAAGATCCCCACAAAATCACAAGGCCAAAAAAAAACCCTTAGGAATTTCGCATTTCTTGTCCAAGAGATAAGTGCGAGACTAAGTGTGTGAGATAATGAACCTAGGCGTAAATCTATTTATATGAGTGTGTGTAGGAATATGAACTGACACGTACGATATGCGACGACGCTTTCCATTTTAAATAATTGACCAATTAAGTGTATTTATTTAAATGATTGACCAATTTATGTGCCGTCGCTTAAGCGACGCTTATGAGGATATTCATCGCTTAAGCGACGCTTATGAGCCTAGCTGTCGCTTAAGCGACGCTTATGACCACAATTTCAAAAAAAAAAATTATCTTTGTGATTTTTGGTATAGTTAAAAGAAAAAATCCATGCACCGTCGGATTTTGGATCGAAATGTAGTAGTGTATACATCCAGTTCTGACCTAGCAAGAGATTGTAGCCGAGGGGCGCATCAACAACCTCAACCTCTATCGCAACAGTCTTCCCCCCAAAACAGACTTTAAGGGATGGAATGACGCCGTGCGGCCTAAAATATCTCCCATCAAAAGCAGTTAACATAGTCACTGATTTCGACAACTAAGGAGAACCAAGACCCTTCCAACAGGACAAAGACATCACAGATGCAGCAGCGCCCTCATTAATCACAGTGCGCTTGACGATCATATTAAGACATTCTACATGTACCAAAAGCGACACATAGTAGGGAAAGTGAGGCTGATGACCTGCGGTTTCAAATTTGATCATTGAGGAAGAATCATCACCGTTCACACCAAGAGCAGAAAGCAAATCCTTTCTTTGCGAAGGACAACTCTGAAGCACTTCCAATGCAAACATCGCACAAGGAGTATGGCCCAAATCCTCGACAACTGAATAATTCTGAGTGGCTCGGGCATTTGGATTATGCCCCGAGCGCTTAATTACCCCCTTAGGAATGCGAGGTGCAGCCTCAGGTTTATCTGCAGGTTTCTCAATGCGCAAAGGGGTTCCTGGTGGATCAGGTTCTTTGCCTGGGTCGGGTTGTGACGATCCATAATATTTCGCACGAGTCACAACCTTGGCAGCACGGACCATGTTAATGCACCCATGAGCACTAGTCTCTGGTGGATCATTCTCACTAGATTTCTCCTGGGACTTCGAGTTCATATTCTGGTTATGCAGTAAAGGGTTCGTTAGCACAGCTGGGCCTTGTGCTAAGAGTCTTGAAGCTTTGTCAATTCGAGGGCACAAGTAAGTGAGGTGATCATCCTTACATAACTTACAAGGGAACTTAACCTTACATTTCGGTTGCTTGTCCCCACCAGCATTCTGACCGTTCTTGTCATTATTGGTAGCATTCTCATTCCTATTCCCACCCTTTCGATTATTATTCTTACCCTTTTTTCTATTCCATCCGAGTTGTTGGTTACCCTTCTGGTTCGACGATTGCACAGAAAGTACATTCACCGTTTGGGTGGGTTGAGACGAAGCCGTAGCTTGTCCTGAAGCAAATTGGTTGAGTGACAATTGACTAACTTGTTTTGCAACCGAATCTGTAGGTTTCGCACTTGCACAACCCACAATGCCATCGGCATGTGGTCCAGGTTTGAGCTTGGGATCGAAACTAGAACGAGGAGCATTGGGAATAATCTCATACAACAAACTGGACTGAGCATAAATCAAGTCTAGTTCCTGCGCCCTAAAGATTTCTTGTTCCTCATTCTGAACTCCGGATGTAGAAACATCCTTTGTGATATATGGCAATAAAGACTTGAGGAACCACTCGAGAAGGAACTTCGGCAGTATAAAAGCTTTAATTAATCTCCTCCGTCTACACCACTCCTGAATATGATCAGAAATATGGGTGGCTTTATCTTGCCGAAATGTTGACAAGAGTTCAGTACCAACGTCATAGCACACTAGTAGCTAGAAGTGATTAAGAAAATTCATCGCAAGATCATCAAACAAGGTAAAATCTCCCTTTGGTAACTCTATCTACCATTTTGCAGCAGGCCCCGTGAGGGTGCGTTGAAATAGTCACAAGCGGACTGAGTCCTAATGTAAGGAATTCGAAGAGCACCAAAGGTGAAATGTGGTAACGTGTTCGCTCGGATCCTCTCCCGGTTTTCCTTCGAACTTAGGTATGTCCAAAGGAAGCTTGGTAGGGATAGCCGACCAAGCCGGGTCATGAGCCACGGGATCATTCATAAGTCTCGATAAGTCAGGAAGGTTAAGCATCGCGAGGAAAGGGAGCCTAGGATGATGAGGTCGATGGACCGCTCCCTAGTTCACATAGGTTTGAGCACCACCATGGCCTTGGCCATAGTGTCCTCCTCCTATCTGACCCATATAAGGTGACGTGGAAGTACCATAGTAAGGTGGACCTTGACTAGTAGGAGCTATGAAGCCATAATTAGGAGAGTAAGCAGGTTGTTGATACCCACCTCCATAAGGTGAATAAGCCTATCCATACTACGTCCCGTAATAAGGTGCATAGGTCATCGCATGCGATGTCCCATGGGACACTCCATAGGTAGGAATATAAGCTCCGGAAGGGGGAACATACATACCAGAAGTAGGTATGTATGCCCCAGACGTAACAAGATGACCATTATAAGCATGAATATAGCCTCCCAAAGAAGCGGGTGGTATATGAACTCGAGACACAATCGGCCTAGTAACTGCAGTATGGACTTGACTCGTAGCCATATATCGGCTCGAAGGACTACGTGGATAAGGTGGAGGATGTACATTTGAAGAACTCGGAACTGAGGTCAAAGGAATCTGAGTAATAATATATGTACTACCTCCTATCGTCACCCGTCTCGGACCTGGTATCCTAATCGAATCACTAACCCTAGACCTAGGAGGGGGATGAGATGTAGCTTCCACCACTGGGATGGAAGGTGCAATGTGAATAGTACTCCCAAACCTCTTTGCAAGGTAAGGAATGGGATTTCCCCCAGGCATAGTGCTAGGCTCAAAGTCAGATTCGACATGAAATGTCAAATCGTGCATAGGAAAACCATTGGTAGCATAACTACCGTAGCTAGTGCTGGTAGGTTCAAAGTGAGTCTCGGCATCTTCCGGAATTCCATACTGGTAATGTGTCAACGGGGAATCATCCCTAGGGTGAGTAGGTCTATTGTGCAAAGATCTTATCTGGGAAATCACAGGACCAAACTCAGCTAGGTCAGGTGAAGAATCGTATGTAGGAGTAAATTCCCCATCGTGAACACGAATGGGAGGAGGTGGCTCAGGAATAATCTCTGAATGATCCTCCATTGTGTGTGAATCAGTGTGTGACATAGTCCACCTGGACTGTCTAGGTCTCTCTCCCAAAGGAGGAGGAGAAGTGGAAGGAGGAATTCCTACTAACCAACGAGAACGGTGCGAAACCGCACTTGAATCCACAATGGCTCAAAACAAAAATAGCAAAGACTCTCTATTTATGTAAACCCTAGGCCAACTAGTGTGCACAGAGAAATCACTAATAAAATATAAATCCAAATGCAAGCAAACAAGGGATGGATAAGTAAGCTCCCGAATGAAGCAGGTATGTCTCGCCTAAGAGAGGCCTGAGACTCCCATACACAACAAGCGGAGGTACGTAACCAATTATTGTGTCCCTCAGCTTCAACGCGTAAAGTGACTGTGCTATCCAACCCCAACCTGGTCAGGAAACATGCAGAATAACCTCTACAAGTACCCCCTTGATATCTTAGGTAAGGTCACTAAGGTTACCTCAATATAATCAAAACTCAGGCAGATAGTCGCAGGAGGGATTGACCGTATGGGCAGGGTAGCAAAGCCTGAAACTCTCGAAAGAGCCCCCAGATAGGAATACAATCCTGGAAATATCTCTGGTGCTACTCAGTTATGACTAGGGGTCATCCCAATCAATAACCTCTCACACTGACTCATGCTTAACTCCCGTTTGAGAGGAGGATCCTGATAACGATGGTTATACCAAGGATTTTGACACACTCCCTGGACAGACACCTAGATGTTGTTGTTTAGTGATCTTGGAGAATTGACTTACAATGAACTATTCCAAGATCCTAAAACCTAAGATTGTTGGTGCACCCTAGAAAAGAAAAGAGTGTAATTCATTTTAATTAGTGTTGATTTTAGTTGGCTTTATTACTCAAAAATAGGATATGGTCGTGCAACTAGTGGTGTTATGATGCAACATGAAGTAAAATGCACACCGTAACAATCAATGCAAATGCATTGTGTCCATGTAAACATGGTATGCTACTACGTGAAATGCACAATTCTTCTTCAAATGATGAATGCAAATTTTTCCTATATGAAGTCCTAACTAGTACTCCAAAGCAAATCTAGATCTAGTGCAAGCACAATGCTACGTGCAAAATGCAATGCATTATGATAAGCAAATGTTTTTGGATTTTTTGAAAATATAAGAGATGCAAAAAGAAAAAGAATGATTCTACCACCCCCAGACTCTGCAAGCACACATAGACAACATCCAAGCAAAGCACTAAGGTAAAAGAACTCTAATGCACTAATGTCAAACAAAAAATAAAAAATTCCATGACAAGAACTTTCATAAAAAAAACATTTAGGCTAAAAAAAAACGTTTCCAGTCAGAAACATAGGTCAAAACAGACTCAAGAAGTGCCAAAGGAGACTTAGCAACTAACAACATTCACCCAACAACCAATTAACTTCCACAAAAGGGAAAAATCCAGGGTATATGCGACTGTTCGCAGTAAACCCATGAGTATACGCAGAAATCATAGAGGAAACCATGTGTATACGTGACTGTAAATAAAAATCCCGTGTACAGGAAGAAAATGTGCATAAAACAAGGCAAATAGACAGGATGAGACAAGCTTCACTCCAATCAGACTCTACCAGGCATACATGCCCCCAAACCCGACATAGAAACAAGAGAGAAAGATCAATTCAAATACATTGAATGCCGAGAAAATCACCCCCAAAGGACAACTACTAGGAACTCCCCAGCGGAGTCACCAATTCTATTACGGAGAGAAATTCCTATGGCTTGGGGTACCACAGCAGACAGATTTGACTCCAGAAATAAATCTTTCCCAATATGCAATAGAAATAAAATGTCTAACACTAAAGGATCAGAACTCATACATTATTCCAGACGGTTGAAGTAGATCCCGTCGAGCTTTCCAATCTTCAGCTTGAATTGATATAATACTTCCTCAACAACAAGTAAACAATACAAGCATACTATATATCACGGTGTTAGATCTATTCTAGCATATATAATCAATAATGCAAAATCATTTGACATATTCCAATGGATACAATATTCAATCAAATACACATCATTGGACAGGAAAAGATAGTTCTTATTAATATAAATCAGAGATTACAAGATAGATGCAACCTCTGACGGCACGTCTGCAAACCGGAGAAACTGAATCCCCCACTTGGGCCTCCACCACCTCAATATTCCATCTCATGATAGCAAGCTCACTAGAAAAAGGCAAGCTTGGGAAGAACACAAAAGTGCTCCAAAGGGACAAAGGGATGCAGACTCAAGTATAAATTTCGGCAACAATGGACTATAGTTTCTTTGCTTTCAATCTCTCTATATGCCTTCAATGTACCAAGGGGTTCCTTATATAGCTTCACAAGGGATAATGAATGGTAGAATCCGAGCGATCTCAAGGCATATGGGAGGCCAGGAGTCGAATGAGTCAGATCCATCTCAAGGAAAACTCCAAAAGGATTTGGATTATGCACACATCCCGATGTACGCGGTTATATGGGTCAAACCCGCGTATGTACGCGGTTATTGGGTAAAAAGCCGCGTAAATCATTTTTCATATAGTTTTAGGGATGATCAAGGAAACATCAAAGGATAAAAGATGGTCCATGGGGTCTAAAGAGTCTGCAGCGGGACAGGGGAAGGCCATACAATGTGTGATTCACCTGGAGTGGTGAAATCCGCTATAACACTGATACCCTTGTGCGGCTCTGCATGATATGACTCTGAATGATCACATGAAAATTCTGAATTCTCCTCTTCCATATTAAGGTTTTCCAAAGTCTCCAAATCCATGCTTCCCTCTATGGAAGTATAGTAGATTGGACTTCCACAAATTTCTAAATAGACACTCCCCTTGCTGGATATAGCATAGATAGGATTCTTAATAAGATATCCACAAAAATCCCAATAGTCATCACCATCATCTATGTTAGATGTGATGGATTCCCCATTGCTGATATCAGGTTTTGATATCAAGTTTTCTTTGTCTTCATTACTGATACTGATATATGGCTCAGACTAATCATGTGGATAAACTGCATGCTCCTTTTTCATATCAAAGTTTCCCATGGCCACATGGTCCATGCTCTCTCCTTTAGATATGCCATAGATAAAAAAACCATCAAAAGTTTCTGGTTCATTATTTTCCTCTTTATTCATGTCATAGACTGGATTTTCCATGAATGTCCAGGACTCCTCATCAATATCTTTGTTGGGGATAAGGGAGTCTTCGTCACTTGTATCATGCTCCAAGCTATACTTGTCCTCAATTTCATACTCATCTTCTTCAGAGAAAAGGTCACAAGGCAGTAAACCTTCCAGACTGTCATCATTATATGGAGAACACATAGGAGTCCCATCATGTACATTACAGTTTTCATCATAAGTTTCACTATAAGATTCTGCAATGGTTTCATCCTTAGGTGTGTATGGTTTAGCTAGTGACAAAGGGTAGGCCTGACCTACAATGTATATATGATCAGGCTTGCTTGAATTTGTTTCCTGATTACTGACCTCGGGAAGTCCACGTTCCATGACTTGATTTGCAACATAACAAGTGCTTTCTTGGTGGAATTGTTCATAGGGTCTACACAATGGAATTACTTCTTCTACCATGTTAGTTGAGTCTAACGGGTTTGTAATCCTAGGCTCCTACTGAGGAAATTTATTTTGATACATTTGATTTTGCTTGGGCTGAAAGTTCCTACGTCCATTATTATTTTCCATTGTGATCAATCTATCATGAATGTGATTCAAGTGTGCAGAATGATTTTCCATGATTTGGTTTTGAATAGTAACCAATTCTTTTATCATGTTAGTTACCTTTTCCATGGGGTCTTTGGCGGTTTCCTTTTCCTCTAATTCAACGACTTTTCCCTTCTCTTTGTTGTATGAAGTGTTTCCCCTAGTGTAACCTAGAATGTTGGATTTTCCTGAAGACTGCATATTCTTTTCTATTTTCTCAGCCAATTCCTTAGCATTTTTTAGAACGGTCGGCTCTTTGTCCCTTAACGGGTACCTCAAATCACCAGTGAAAGCTTCGATGTAAGATATGAGGATGGAGGCATCCTTTGGATTGATTTCGTTAGATAGGTACGCAACCACATGCCTGAACTTAGTGTTAAATTCATCCATGGTTTCATTCTCCATCTTCTTAATGTTATGAAGGGTAGCAAGCAGATGTCTTGGTTCTTTCTTTTCTCCCCATTTCTTCTTAAAACCCTCTAGGAATTCACTAAGAGGTTTATATGAATCATCATCTAGGTTGAAGTACCATTCTTCAACATCATCTCCTAAGGATAAAGAAAAGAGCTTCATTTTGACATCGTCATGGTCATGGGAAACATCATTGCAATAACTGACCAGGTGCTTTTCAAAATTTCGAAGGTGAGACTTGGCAGTGATGGCATTATTGCCCTGAAATATGGGGAGCTTCTTGATAGCATCTTTTG
>LPNX010567040.1:457717-525961 GCA_001517045.1 Pseudotsuga menziesii
TTTTAATTTAATGTGAGGTATGAGTTGATTAAAATTAGGCGAAGGGGTGAACTCCAGATATACCCGAGAGTACTTGGAGTATGCCCAAAACTAAACCTTCACGGTTACGCGCAAGGAATATGTGGGCTGAATGGAGTCTCTAGGGATATTGTTCATAATGCATATGTTAGGGTGTGATAGAGATCAGCGCCCTAAGGTCACTTTTCAGAAGTTCCCGCTTCCTTTGGGTATTTTTCCACCATAATGGTTTGATCTAGGTGTTGGATTTTCACCTAATGGTTTGTCAATTTGGGAAAGTGAATCCTAATTATACTAGTCACTCAAATGATTTTGATATAGCTTGACTAATCGGAGGAACCATAGCCAAGTGCACAGCATACACACCGGAGTCTTGTCAATTTTAGTAAATTTTTAAGATGGGTATTCTTGTTAAAAAGAAAACCCTCCAGGAACCTCTTTCGATCCAAGTGGATCTCAATCGGGGAATCAAGGAGGGGTTAATTTTACAATAGCTGAAGAAACAAATGATGAAAAGGAAAACACAGATACACAATTCTGGTTTTCTAATTAGTCCTACCATGCATCTCTTTCCCCTTTCGGGTCAATTGGGAAGTCGTGGGGTAAGTATTAAGATTACTTTGAAATATCAAATATGGAATATGAAATTGATAATGAATCAAATTATACTACCCTACAGATTAGAGCTACGCCAGTTTGAAAAGATATGAACAAAAAGTAAAAAAAAGGGACATCGACGCAAATCCCCCTAGGGGGGATGGGGAATGGGCTCGAAAGAGCCTATTCAAAAATTATTTTTATTACCAGCACTTAAAATATCATAAATATGATATTATTCCTCTTTATTCTTATATATAATTAAATCAAGAGCTTACAAAGCGCGAAAATTAAATATTTTAGTCAAAAAGGGAGACCCCTGGGGGGATTCAGAGGCCCAAAAGTCACTTTCGAGCAGTAGAAACTCCTTTTTTCTGTTATTACTGTTGAAAAAAAGCAATATTATTATACTGAAAGATTCCCAAAAGCACTCTGAAAGTACCTTTGGGTCAGCTTACTTTTAACCAAAAAATGCTAAGTAAAAACTAGTTAAAAAAAAGGTAAAAAAGGAACCAAGGAAAGCAAGCTTTCCTTGGGATATTGGATTTCCTTTTAGGAAGCCAATATGATGTGCAATGATTTCTATATTTATCTTTTATAACAGAAAAAATAAATTTAATGCATGCAAGCTACAAATTTTCTTTAAAATTCCATGCAAAAAGGACGATTTCCCTAAAGCTAGATCTAGAATGCTTATGAAACCTTTTAAGATCAAAATATAGACTATGGGCTTTGAGAATATATATCTATGTTAAATTTACTTTAAATATGATAGATCTAAACAATATCAAATCTATGGACAAAGTAACTGGGTAAAAGAGTTGATTTTGAGGGAGGAAGAGGAGGAAAGAAATGCTGATAGCCTTGAAGATCCATAGTGGAGCTTTGAGGTGGAATTTCAAGGGACTATTCCTTTGGAACATTTTGGAGAGAGTGAAGAAACAAACTAGATCAGCATCCTCTCCAATCTAGGAACCTTTAGCTCAAGTGAAATCAAAACTTGCCGAAAAACTTGTGAGATCCGATTAGTACATACATAGAGATTCATAATGACATGCATATAATCCTATAGAACATGCTAAATCTAGATCTCTAAACATGCATCAAAGGAAAGAGATGTCCAATAAAATGATTGAAAAGAACCTTTCCTACCAAGATCATAATAAGCTTATTATCAATCCTAGCAACGAATCCATAAGCAATTAGCAAATTTTGAACACAGATACAGATTACCTCAGTAAAAAATGGCAATAATCATCCACACATACAATGGCACAACACCGTCTTGCCTCCAAAGCTTCTCTTTATTTGAAATGAACAATAGCAACAGTACAATAGTAGCAGCACCTCAATCCCAGTTCTAACTAGCTTGGAAGAGGTATCCTGTGCTTTATTTAAACAGAAAATAGGAGATCCAGCCCAGGGGGGTGCAAATCCCAAGGAGACAAACCAATGTAGCTGAAGGAGAGTCCATGAATGCCTGATCTATGTCTAACTGAGCCAGATCTGAGTCTCACTGAGTGCAAATGCCAATCGGGGGGGCTGATCTGACTGACACCTCAACCTGTTGATTGAAGCATCCACCAAAACTCATCCAGATGAGCCAAAACATGTGGAGGAGAGAGGGAGGGCGAAATTCCCCATAAAGGATGCTAAAGATCAACTCTAGATCTGATTTGATCACCTCCTTCAGTCAAGGATTTGTCAAATCCAGTCAATCTGGTTCAGATATGACTCATTTCAATCAAATTGGCTGAGAATCCACTAATCTATGATTGTGGATTTTCTCCATTATTCATCAATTTATTAATTAAAATAATCAATAATTGATTTTTGGGGCTTTCTGACCTAAGTGATGGAAAATCACTCAAAACTAGGAAATAGTGGGTCCATGGGTTTACATGGTGATCTTAGCTTGAAAATGAGCACCTACATGACTGGAACTGATTATTTGGCCCACTTTTATTACAAAATCAAATTTTCCAATTAAACTATTAAAAAATAGCCTATGTTTTGGAAAAAAAAAATTTAATAAAAAACACTGAAAATAATTAAAATTTAAAAAAGTTGAAAAAACCTAGGGGGACTTAGACATGTTCATATGACTCGACCATGATGTCTAGCATGTTTATACACTGACACATAGACTCTAATAACCTCAATAGGCCTAAATTCCAAGCCGACCACCCCAACTTTGGAGGTATGGAGTGAAAAAATCAGAAATTATCAGTCGTTTATTCAACAACCCATAATAACCAAGGGAAAAAACACCCTGGGCTGATCGGATTGAAAAATAAAGTCTAAGAGACCGAGTCTTTTACAGAAACTATCATGTTAGAACATTTATTACAATTCCCCAATGGGGTATGAATGTGTGATATAGTACAACAAGCACTTCCAAGAAGTACTTCCAAAGGTCTTCTGAAGTCCGAACAAGTTATCCTTGTATGGTTCACCAGGCTCACTTGATAAAAAACCACTAAGTACAACTTAGATGTCAACACATTCTAAAGTTGTTATTTGAGATAATCGTTTTGGATTTGTAGCTTCTTTAACTTCTCTTCATACTCTTCCTTGAGAAGCTGAATTTCCTTACCATGGTGTTCGTCATCTTGCGCTAGGTCTTGTTTAGCCCTTTGCAACTATTTTTCCTTGTCTGAAATTTTTTATTTAATTGAGATACTGAATCAAAATTTTCCCCATCAAAATCTCCCATGGAAGCTGTTGTATCCAAGGCTTTCTATGTGGTGTCAGAGGAGTCCCTTTTCCAAATAATCTGGTTAAGGGTTTCCACCTTCTTACCTGTTCGTTCTCTTGTCCTCTTGGCTCCCTTCTTAACTACAGATTTCTCTTTCTTGTTCCAAAAATACTTTCTAAGAGAAACCACTATATCCTCGCCGAAATCTGTCATCTCATCTGTAGTTGAGATGGTTCCTTCTTGGACACTGACCAAAGGCTTAGGTTGGGATTGAGAAATGGGGACTTCCACACTAAGGGGTGAAATAATGATAGGAGGTGTAGAAGAAATAGGTGCAAGGGATGAAGGAATAGAAGTGGGGATAGGTGTAGAAATTTTAGGGGAAGAAATTGTAGAGATGGAAGGGATGTATAGTTGGGGAAAAATAGATTGTGGGGATGTTGGGGTAGTGTGAGGTGCTGACGAGGTCGAAATAATAGGTGAAGAAAGGGTGAAGGTAGAGATAGGTACATAAACTATTACCAAAGGAGTGTTGGTAGTATCAAAAATAATTCGAGATAAATAGATATCATAAAAATAAATTTGGGCAAAAATGAATCAATAATACCCCCATACTAATACATTTGGGCGTATTTTTCCATGAAATATTTCCATGTTTTGAACATTCGTGGATTAATAATTCATTTTATTTTTACCATGGCAATATCGATGGTTTTTAATTTTCCATGGATTTTCGTCTCTATATCGACGATATATGGCTATCTTTGCACACCCGCCAAACCAATGCCAAGTTTCAACGACTCTTGGATGTTTACGCGTAGGTTAACTCATGCATTTTTCATCCACATATAACTAAGAAGATCTCGCTATTTGCATAACGGAGTAAACTTGTTCTGGGTGAGAAGTCAATTCCAACCCTCCCTTGGTTCATATTCAAGCCAACAAGCATGAAGCTAGCACTGAACGTCAAAGCAAAATATTGTTTCTATCTTTTGTCCGATCATAGAGAGAAATCCTGAAATGGAAATCCTCAATAATAATAAAATAGATTTGATGTTTTTCCCCAGCTATTGCATCTTTTTCTTGGGTCTGGGTCTGAATGGCTATGTGTGGTATAGTATTTTATGTATATGACAGAAGCCTCCTATACCCCTGACTTAGTCCATCCATGTGCACTTATGTCTTGCATAGAGATGTTTACATTTGTTCGTATATGATGTTTCCATGGATAAATAGTAATTTACATGAAACTGACTACCTCATTGCAGTTGTCTCTGCTACTGCAACCTAGTTACCTATATGATGTCAGCATAGATAATTTTACCTTTTATATTACCAGCTTACAGCTCCTTTATGGGAGCATTCCAAGCTGTATCACTTAGCACATTTTCTATAGTTGTGACAAGGTTCTTGGTCATTGATTGAGAGTGGATTGAGCCTAAATTTCTTTATCAACCATATCCAAAACTAGAGAGATCAATCATACATTGCAATAATCATTTGGTTGTAAATTCATAAAAGGTAAGCATGCATCCTTTTTTGGGGGATACAAACTAACATTGAGGCTTGAAATAACAATTGTATTCTTCGGGTCATGTATCTTATGAACAAATTTAACAACCTTGCAACTCCGTCCTTTTATTTAGAATAGAGTAATTGCAATAAGAGGGTCTAGTCAATAATGACTCTAGCCAATTCATTTTTTTTATAGACCTGATGCTCCACTAAGCTATTGGTCATTGACACGGTGTTAATTACTTTCCACAGTAGAAGGAAAACTTTTCAATTGGACCATTTGGGCCACCTAGTGTTCCAATGCCCAAACTATCAAGGTCTCCTTGTGAGTAAATCAAAATTCATTGCACAACAGTTGTTGGCATCAATGAAAACTTTAGTATGTTAGAAACAATGCTCATTGAGAGGGCGGTGAATTAGTGAGAAAAGGATTGAACCCAATTTCAATGTCTTTTTCTACCAATCTTATCATGCTCGCAACCATCTCTGTCATCAAGTTTGCTTGTCTATTGTCATGTCACCATCTCCTTGTCATCTTTGCACCAACATCTTTATCTTTCCCAAATCATCTTCAAATGACCACAGAATGGGTCATTTGACTCTATAAATGTTCCATGCTTGTAATGATTGCTTGACAATGTTATTATGCATGTCCTTAGTTATCTCTATCCTTCATATCTTCTTCCAATTACACCTTTCCATGTCATCATGCTTAGACACCTCTTCGAATATCTATTTGTTATTTATTTTTTTAATGAAATAATCAATTAAAACTTCTTCTAAACATTGCATCTCTCCAAAATAAGATGTGTCTCTTCAAAACTCCCTCTTAATTATTTTTATTAAATTTCTGTTTATTTTTCTAAATACATTCCTGTAGCTTATTATTTAATAAAATCAGTTTATTATTTTTCACTAACTTTGCAGGTCCATCTTTTGCATATATGACCATCATAATGCAAAATGAAAGTATGGCTGGATAGCCACCTAAACAAGGATCATACCCATGTCACCTTTTGAACTTTTTGATACACACGCATTATCTGGAGATCATTTGAAAATAGGCTTCCAAACTATTTGATTTAACACAGACAAAATTGTTTTTAACTTCATGTAAAAAAAAAAATTCTTCTACTTTGGCGGATTGATTTCTCCCTCATGTGGTCACCATAAGGAAACCTACAAGCATGGATAGATATCCATTTCAACAATGAACAAGACCATATCACAAGATAAATATGTTGACACACGCACAACCTCTGGAAAGAATTTCAAAATAGCTTATGAACCTCTTTTGAACATCAAAACATATTTCTTCCCATTTTGGCAGACTCCTATTTCACACGTGTGAACACTCTATTGAGACCTAAAGTCAGGAGCAGATGGAAAACTTACCAAAGAATGGATCCATGCCATTTGATAAATTTACTTGCACAAACATAGCCCTTGGCGAGCATTTCCAACTAACCTCTCAAACTCCTGTTTTTGACACTTGGTCAATTTTCTTTTGTTCTCATTATGCAAAATATTATTTTTCTTGTTTTTGGCAGATTGATATTTTGCATATGAGACCATCATAAGACAGCCTGAAGGCATGGCTGGATATTCAGTTCACCAAGGAACATGACTATGCTACATGATGAATTTTATCATCAAAATAACCCCTCCTTGCAGGTATTTCAAAATGCCTTTTCAATTTCCCGAATCTAACACAAGCAATTTTCTTGTGTTCTTAAAATGCAAAATAATATTTTTTACTTTTGGCGGATTTATATCTTTATCATAAAACACTCCACAGGATAACTGAGACCATGGTTAGATGCACCCATCAACATGCTATATCCTAACACTTTCATATTATTTTTCTGATCATCCTATGAGATAGGGTGGGAATTTCCCTGAGGCCACTGAGGCAATTTTTCCAGTACTGGAATAGTGCAAAACAACCTGAAACTCTGTTTTGGCATACCATTATCTTTGTCATCAAACATCTTCTTTGAGAATTGATACCATGGTGAGATAGCATCTTCAACAAGCGGTAGGATGATAGCTTCAGATACTTTTTATCATACACCTATAAGGTACGGCGGGAATTTTCCCAAGGCCACATGAGCCATTTTTTCCAACACTTGGATAATTTTCTTAGTCTGGTCCAATCTTCCTAAAACATTGTTTTGGCACGTTCATAACTTCTTCCTCAGCTACATCCAGGACAATTTGAAGACATGATCAGGTAGGAAAAATATCCATCTACAAGTCCCCCATATGGTGCAGGAATTTTCTTCAACACACAATTTGTGGCAGGCATTTTCTTAAGGCTACCTGAGACAATTTTCTAACACTTAGTCATTTTCAAGACTTTCTCCAAAATTTATTCTAAAACCTCATTTTGGAAGATTCAACTTTTTCTTCAGACATGCTTAAGGAGAAATAATACCATGGTTAGGTAGACAAACCAACACATTACAAGACCCCCATGTGCTGCGTGCATTTACTCTAACCCATAATTTAGGGTGTGCATCTTTCTGAGGCTACTTAGCCATGTCATCATGCTTAGACACCTCTTCGAATCTTTGTTTGTTATTTATTGTTTTCATGAAATAATCAATTAAAACTTCTTCTAAACATTGCATCTCTCCAATAGTAATATGTGTCTCTTCAAAACTCTGTCTCAATTCTTTTTATTAAATTTCTGTGTATTTTTCTAAATACATTCATGTAGCTTCTTATTTAATAAACTCTATTTATTATTTTTCACTAACTTTGTAGGTCCATATTTTGCATATATGACCATCATAATGCAAATTGAAAGTATGGCTGGGTAGCCACCTCAACAAGGATCAGATCCATGTCACCTTTTGAACTTTTTGATACACACGCATTATCTGGAGATCATTTGAAAATAGGCTTCCAAACTGTTTAATTTAACACTTGGACCAAATTGTTTTTAACTTGTAAAAACATTTTTTCTTCTACTATGGCATATTTATTTCTCCCTCATGCGATCACCATAAGGAAACCTACAAGCATGGCTTGATATTTATTTCAACAATGAACAAGACCATATCACAAGATAAATCTGTTGACACACACACAACCTCTGACAAGCATTTCAAAATAGCTTCTCAACCTATTTTGAACATCAAAACATATTTCTTCCCATTTTGGCAGACTCCTATTTCACACGTGTGAACACTCTTTGGAGACCTGAAGTTAGGAGTAGATGGACAACTTACCAAAGAATGGATCCATGAGATTTGATAAATTTACTTGCATAAAGACAGTCCTTGGCGGGAATTTCCAACTAAGCTCTCAAACTCCTGTTTTTAACACTTGGTCAATTTTCTTTTGTTCTCATTATGCAAAATATTATTTTTCCTATTTTTGGCAGATTGATATTTTGCATATGAGACCATCATAAGACAACTTGAAGGTATGGCTGGATATTTAGTTCACCAAGGAACATGACTATGCTACCTGATGAATTTTATCATCAAAATAGACCCTCCTTGCGGGCATGGTGTGGGAATTCTTCTCAAACCATGAATTGTGGTGGGCATTCTCTTAAGGATGCTAGGACCAATTTTGACGAAGGCTGCTGGGACCAATTCTTCCTTAAATATATGTTTTAGTTTGGTGAGGCAAGTGACATGGTTGTATGCTCCATACAACACTCTAGAGACTCGAATTATTCATACATTTTTAAGATCATCCTATGAGGCATGGCGGGCATTTCCTTAAGGCCACTTGGGCAGATTTAACTCCAATTCCATACTTGGACCTATTTCTCAATTTGGTCTAATCTACCTAAAACACCTATTTGGAAGGTCCATAAATTTTTCTTCATCCACTTCTAATACAATGTGAAGACATGGTCGGGTAGTCCGAAGACCAATCTACAAGACCCCCATGTGCTATGGGAATTTGCTCTAACCCATAATTTAGGGAGGGCATCTTTCTAAGGCTACTTAGCCATTTTTGCATCCACTGGTGAAAAACCCTATTTTGGCAGGCCTGGACCATATACACTAATGACAAATTCTATACCATATATACACTAATTCTCAAACATCAAAATCAAATACAAACTGGAATGAAAAACATGATAAACATTCACATAAAGAAATTACTTATTGAAGAAAAAGACGACACACGAATCTCTTCCATGAAAGAATTATCATTCCTCTGCAATTTTATTCATATATATCTAGAAATATTGAAACACATTATAGTGGAGATCCTCTGCTCTTGAAAATTCCCAACCCTTCTCCTCTCTGTGGGGAGCAATTTATACTATCTCAGTCCCTGAGGCTAATCCTCAAAACAGAACATGAAATTGTTTAGAGTCATAATCAACTACTAACAACTTCGAGCATGGTACTATTGCCACAGTTTACATATATTAAAATAGACATTATATATGGAGCTAATGTGCGTGGTCGGTTTGGATGGCAGCACATCGATTCTATTTCTAAGCTTGCATGTCATGAAAACAGCGTTAAGGATGCTTCTGATGAATCACTGCTGACTGGGCTCGACCACTTGTCTGTCTGTCAAATTGGCAATGTGTCCTTCCCTGGGTGTGTGTAATTTCATGCTCAAAGGAACCTTTCTACATGGTTTTTGAACTGTAAAAGGAGTTTATATCCTTTCCATGCTTTTCCTTCTCTACAATCCCCCTTCATTTTGTTAATACTGTTGTATGAGGGAACTTGGAGAAGGGTAGCTTTGTACTCCCCACTTTCCATGGCACAGGTTCTCCTATAGGTCATACAGTGGGGGGTTTCTTCCACCTCCTCAACACCTCACAAAAAGTTGGGAACTAGAGTTCACAAACAATGTGGTGAGGAATTTGGACACATACCACCCCAGCACGAGCATTCACTCCAACTAGTTTTCGCTGAACACGCTCACCATGTATTGGGACTTTGGAAGTTGTGACTTCTTTGAGGGTTTATGTGGAGACACTCCTGGGATAGGAAAACCCAAGAACCACGTAGCTAAAGGTATAGCTATCCAAAAACATTCAAAGTGATTCACATCCAGGCCCCGATGGTTGGCACTTTCCTAGTGTGAAAAAACAGGGCGACAGATGAGCATGGGATCAAGCTCACCAACCATCAACACCCTGATACTAACAATCTTCTCAAAGCATTTCGCCATTTCAACTCTTAGAGAATTGTTAGAATCTCTTAGCAGAATAGAACTTCGAGCATTGTCTCTAATTACTGATTCATCTTATGTATCTTAATCGGCCTAGGAAGTTGGTGTTTATAGAGGGTGATGAAGATGAACATGGATATAGAGATGACTAATCAGCATAATGGCAGCACAAGTGGACACATTGGTAGGGATCTCTATTTTCTGCTGAGAATCTAGTCATTCTGTCTCCTTTGAATATGTTGCATTGCTGTCCACATGGATCATGGTGTTTGGACATGAAATTCTTTTTCTTTTCACTTACGCTGATAGTGGTGTTCGGAATGGTTTCGGCTAGCCACATCTTTTCGCTTCATGTAGAGGCTAGTTTCGTCTCTTCAAAGATCTGACCTTCATGGTCTCCTACTATTTTCTACACAAGCCATATGCCGGATCTCTAGAGTTAGGAATTTTGGTGAATCGGTGATGCTTTGGACATGATATTTACCTAAGGTGTGTCACAAATGGCGTCAATGGATATGATTATTGGTCAGCTCATACATGAGGACATCCTTTCTGTACCAGACCTAACCAGGACACCACCTTTACCAGGTTGAACGAGTCTAGATTCGTCAGGGATCAAATTTGAAGGGCATGTCTCATTTTACTTTGAAGGACTATGAGAAATTGAACCCTTCAATGTTGACATTTAAAAATAAATCATTATTTTCATTTGAAAATTTAACTGTTAAAAAAAAATCATTATTTATTAAAAATATTGTATAGAAGAAAAATGACAATAAGAAGAAATCCCAAGTGATTCAACATTTACATGGAATTAGTGAGGTAAACCATGTACATATGATTTATCACTTCCAGATTCTTTTTATGGGGATTAATCAAGAGTTAGTATAGAGGAGGAGAGACTAAAATAAAGGTTGAGAATGAAGAACATGCAACGGTGATGGAAGATGAGATTGGGAAAAAACCCATTTAGAAAGAGATTGATGCACTTGTTTTGTTAATGTGAACATAGCCATAACCATTAGGAGTATTTTTTATTTTTTTTCATGTTCTTTGGCCTATTTATTTTTTGAAGGGAAATTTTTTTTTCCTATCACGCTAAAGTGATTAGAGTAGTTGAGAACTACTCGCAACCTTATCTGAATTCATAATATGAAATTAGGGGTGAAAGTAGGCTCATGGGGTACTAAAGCTTATTTTTGTCTAGAATTGTTTTGAGAAGAGTTCTACTATTAGAACTGCTATGTTACAAGTCCAAAAGAGATTAGGCATCAAATCCCTAACATTAATAACAAACTAAAAACTTTGACCTTTGTCCAGTTCCAACGTATCCACCTAAAACTAGTGTACTTTTAACATTGTACATCCCTGGGATATTTAAAATTATTGATCCTTGTTGTGACCACTTGATCATTTCCATGACCAATGGTTTAAATAAACAACATAAAAGTAAAAAAATTGGAAGAATAACTTTTCCATGACATTTTACCTTACCTATTTTGAAGTGAACTTTTCTACATGCCATTAAAAGAATTGTATTATTATCTGTCCAACTAAATAAGTGTTTTAGGAACCACATTTCCATTAATGGAAAAAAAATTTACAAATACCATCACAAAGCTAATTGATATGTTTGTCCATATGGACACAGTTCATGAGTAACTATCCATTCAATTTCAAACTCCACCTAATCCCCAAGCATTGTCTTCACCATAATAAACCTAAGTATTAGAAGACTTGAAAAATTATCTTTCAGACTTTAGTCTTGAGCGTACTAACATCTCAATGTCAAATGAGAGGGATTCGTAGGGATTCTCATTTATCTTTTCAAAATTTGGTGCATATAATTATTATTCAAACACATTGAAAAAAGTATCCTTCGGTGCACCTACCTAAAAGAAACCCCCCATAATGTAAACCTAATTCTTTCAGCAAGCAACTTTTTTTATAAACCCTAGATTCAACAACTATTTTTAGAATTGAATCATGTCCTCCCGAAATTCTCAATTAAAAGTGATCAAACAAAAGCCCCAATTTTAGGTGGATTATGGATAGTCTTTGACGTGTCTAGAGAGTTTCAGAGATCATTCTTTGTTTCAAGGGCGCTCAAGGCATAGATGAGAGAGCTCACAGAAGGAAGAGGAGGAATAAGAAGAGGACTCAAGTCAAAAGGTGAGGCAAGTGAGGAGGGGAGACATAATAGGGGAGATCAACACTATCAAACCGCACCACTTGATTTGGGGAGATCAATATCCACCGTCGATCTCTAAACTACCTTCATCGGGACCGCTCAACCTTGAGAACTTTAACAGTATACTAATCCTTTTTCATATGAACGAGTGAGCAACTTCTAATAATGGAATGCTTCTCACCCGTTGATCTACCCAACATCTTGTTCCGACCGTAGATATTCTTACCCCCTACCACTTTCCATGGATCGACTGTAGATGTTGATTAGGAAGAGGGAGATGACGACGACGATGATGATGATTATGAAGATGTGATGAAAAGATCCTTACTTTGGTATTCACTAAATTGTTTTGAGCTTCGCCAACATTATAATAGAATGGTTATGAGTGATTATTCACTCCTATAATGAATGAAATTTATGGAATTACCAAACTGCTTAGTTTTTATCTTCCTCTTTTAAGACACCAGACTAGGTCCATAAGTGTTTATTCTTCATGTGCACAAATCTAAGAACGGGAGGCTTCACAGGGCCCAAAAAGTTGTTTTTTCTTTTTTACTACTTCCTTGAATCATATTGAATTGTTAGATTAGTCCTTGGAATGGATGTTAGGAGAAATCCTTAATTTTTCACCAACTAGGTTCTCCCCATATCATGTAGATGTCTCCATTCACTAAAATTCCCCTAAAGTTGCAATGATGAAGATGATGATGATGATGATGATGATGATGATGATGACAAATATGATGATGATGATGAAGATGACGATGATTATAATGAAAATGATGATCATGATCATGATGAAGATGATGATCATGATAATGGAGATGCTGATGAATTGGATGATGATGATGTTGATGATGAATATGATGATGAAGATGAAGATGCTAATGATGATGACGACAAATACGATGATGATGATCAAGATGATGATGGTGATAACGAAGATGTTGATGATGAAGATGATGATTATGATGATGATGATGATAAGGAAGATGACGATGATGAAGAAGATCATGATGACCATGATGACGATGACGACGATGATGATTATGAATATGAAGATGATGATATTGATGAAGACGACGAAGACGATGGTGATGACGATGACAAGGATGATGATGATGATCATCGTTTTTTTCTTTATCACCATCATCTTCGTCGTCTTCATCATCATCATCATCGTGTTCGTCCTTGAAGGGACTTATGTATAGTATCTCACTATAAGCAATGCAACCAATACAAATTATGAAAAAATCCTAGTTAAATTAAATTAAATTAAATTAAACTACACTAAATTAAAAACATAGAGTTGTTTAACTATAATTAATTTAAAATGCAACAAAAAATTAAATATGCAAATAAAAAAACCAAAAATAAAATAAACAAAAGATAAATAAAAAAATAAAAAAACAAAACAAAAAAACAAATATAAAATTAGAAAAGAATCAAACAAAAAACACAGATTCAAAAACACCCGCGCACTAGCTCATTAGCATTCAAAAACACCTGCACAGGATCTGCTCTGGCTCCCATTTGGGGGTTTTTGATTTTGAACTTTCACTGAAGGATCTGAAACAAGCTATGATGTTTTTCTATAGGAAGGGTAGGCGAAGGAATTTTCCTATTAGTGCATCATCCACTCCCTTCGCATGTGAGCCCATGCTTCTAGAACCACTTGCCCCACCTCCAGATTGGCAGCAATGTTTAGATCTTCAGGTTTGTTTCTTTCTATGTTTTTCTTGATTACCTATTGTGTTTTTATTTTATTCATGGTTTTTTTCATTGTTGTGGATGTGGTGGAGATGAAATGGCTCAAATATCCTTGTAAGCATGAAGCACGAGCTATACAGGTGAACTTGGGAAATTCAATGTGAGAAACAAAACCAACAATTATTGAGGAAAAGGAGGAAGAGAATGTGGAGGTATATCATTGTAGGGTATGCTCTGAATGGGAAATATGAAGATGCTTCTGATTTTACTTTCTCGACGGTGCTTTTGATTTCTGTAAACATCATGGCTTATGATCAGGGTAAGCAAGTTCATATCCTCACCATAAAATATGGATTTGACTCATATGATTTTATGGGTATTTATCTAGTTCGCATGTCTGCAAAATGTGGGTTTGTTTCTAGTTTTGTCCATTCCTTTTGGGAATCATGTCAAAATTCCCATGAATTGATAGTTCAAAGCTAGACTGTGAATGTTTTTAATAGTATGGTTGTTAGTTTTTATTTGATAATGGCAACTTTTTGGATTTTGAAGCCCGAATGTTCTATAGAAAACTTTTTTTATTTGCTCAGAGTGGTTTTGAGGCTACTGAGCAGAGCTTTGTAGCAATTGTGGACCACTAGAGCTTGTCTTGAGTTGTACATGCATAATTGCTTTGAGTAATTACTGATACATTGACCCCAACTATAGCATTCTCTGTTTAAACTAACAAAATCCTGTTGTGATAGAAGAACAAAATATTCCCTCTGCAATTTTCCGTTTCTTATGTCCAAGATGGAAGAATCTTCTACCAGGAGGAAAAGAAGCAGCAATGAGGGCTACCTTGGAGTGCTTCCTAAGAAGAAACCCAAGCCTGAACTTGAGGAGAACAAATTCATGTTCATGGTTTTTCTTCATAATGGTGTGAATTTAACTCTGCAGTTGGAGGATGTCATTGAAAAGATGTCGGTTGCCTAGTTTATAAGGACTGTTAGGAGAAAAGCTGAGAAATAAATAATACAAAAGGGGCCAAGAAAAATCACCATACACCAAACTTTAAAATGAAATATTTTAAAGAATTCATAATAAATTCTGAACAAAAAATTGTATTGTTAAATTTTCAAAGTTGTTTTTATATAATATATTTCCTTCTAGTTCAAGTGTATTTAAATTTTTTTGGATTAAGTTAATTTTTTTGTATTTCCTTGCAGATAATTGAAATTTTCGTTTACTAAAACTTTGTTTATATTTTGATATTGCTTGTAGGGTGGCTCTTTGTGTTCTGATCATTGGAGAACAGAGGTGGATTTGGTTCTGAATACTGTGGCAATGAATGCTTCAACTACTTCGTCAATCCCATGGTTTTGTGATGAGGAAAGAATCTCTTGTTTCGAAGACATTCCATCTTTCACCCGCTTACCTATCTCAAGGGGTTGCACTATTTCGTAAAGGTATCTCTCTTCCTCTCTCTTTATATGACATACACACACGTGGTTGTAGAATGCATGTTGATGGGATGAGTCTTACAGTAAACAATAAATTGAAGTATTCTCTTATAAGTAAAAAAAATGTATTAATATTTATACTACAAATGCTTTCCATGATCTCCTCAAAGTGCATTATGTTAGAAAAAAATATTTCCATATCTAAATATTATTTACTGGAAAGTTTTTTTTTAGTAACTATGGGAATCGACAACTAGAGTTGGGATGGTACTCGCATGACACAGGGTATAGGGATCCATTCCCGCTACCACTATAACCCTAGGTACCCCACACCCTTCGCAAGACATGGGACATAGGTAAACCCGAGTGGGATTTGATCTCGTGACCTCCAATTTATAACAAGTGACTTCATAACAACTAAACCGCCAATAAGCCACACCTGTGCAGGCTATTATTTACTAGAAACTTAACATTTCATAGATAATAAAGATTTATCCGGAGTATTTAGTGACATTTTATTCATATAGTAAGACAACATGACTCTTTCCTTTGTTCTTTTGTTTTATATTGTTTGACAGGATGGTGGTATTAATTGTGTCTACACATTTTTAGTAAAAACCTATTTATATGTGTATTTAATACATTTATGTCTTAAACTTTAAAATTTGTGTTTTTTTTCTTTTTAATACAATTGTTAAATAAATATTGTCTAATACAAACACAATTTTCCACATCAGTGAGCCAACGGTATTGTAATATAGCATTTAAATGTGAATTTATTTCTGGTGGAAAATGTGTACTAGATAGATTGATTGTTGATTTCCTTCACAGGACATGTGGAATGTGACTCTAGAACCACATCTCTTGGTGGAATTACCCCAAGAACACACTTTCCAGACAACATTAGCTGATTTAATTGTATTCCCATTTTTTATTTCATAGAGTATTTTGATATTTTCCATCCATAGCAAAAGGACCACTTGTGTGTAGGTCTAGGAATGGATTATTTATTTCATTTATAAATTTAATTTCTAGCCAACACAGTGGTTTTCCATTTATTAGGAAAACTCTTTGCAAGTGGTATGGGCCAATGGACCTGGCGAAAGGTGATTGATAAGGTAAGGGTTCTTGCATTGCCTACATTCTCCCTAGGCATTAATATTTTATGACTTGCTTGTACCTGTTGTATATTATAACTTTACTATTTTCATTTCTAGCTACTTCATCATGCTTAATATCCAATGTTTGTATAGAAACATAAAAATATCAGAATTATATGTCTTTGTTGTGTTCTTGCTGTACCATTCCCTACTTTTCCCTGGGTTTTAGAGTTCCTGCCTCATTTTCCCATTGCATTCTTAGGAGCAGTGTAGTAAGTAGTAGTAGTGTTATGTTCATCTGTTCTGCAGTGCACCATGCTCACATTTTGGACAAGTTTTCCCTATGTTTAAATACTAAAGTTGACTATTTTTAGCCTTCCCTTGGTTACCTGCTATCATGACGCTATTTTGCACTAAGAAGATCTAATGACATTGGTGCATGGTTTGTCCTATTTTTGCAAGGAAATTGATGAATAAATAGTGTCCTTGGAGATTTCAGCAAAATTGCACATAACCTGATAGTCTTAGCCTCTCAAAATACCCTCTCTAAGGAGAATTTGCTCAACATCAATTGCAATTTCCTTTGTGGGTGCACTACATATCCTAGTTTTCAGTCACATACAAGCTTCATAGAACCTCCTGGACTTGAATTATTTGATTTTGAAGCTTGAATGTTCTATAGCAAACTATTTTTGTTTTCTTAGCATTTTTTTGAGGCTACTAAGTGGAGCTTTGAAGCAATTGTGGAACGATAGAGCTTGTCTTGAGTTGTACATGCATAATTGCTTTGAGTAATTAGTGAGACATCCACCCTAACCATAGCAGTCTCTGTATAAACTAACTAAATCCCATTGAATGCATCAATTCTTGCAAATTCTAAGTGTACGCAACCGTTGTGATAGAAGAACACAATATTCCCTCTGCGGTTTGCCATTTCTTGTGTTCAAGATGGAAGAATATTCTACCAAGGGGAAAATAAGCAGCAATGAGGGCTACCTTGGAGTGCTTCCAAAGAAGAAACCCAAGCCTGAACCTGAGGAGAACAAATTCATGTTCAGGTTTTTTCTTCTTAATGGTTTGAATTTAACTATGCAGTTGGAGGATGTCGTGGAAACGATGTCGGTCGCCGAGTTTGTAAAGACTGTTAGGAGAAAAGACAAGAAATAAATAATAGAAAAGGGGCCAAGAAAAATCCACTGGGGTCCCCAAGTCTATGTGCGAGATGCAATGGGAGAATGAATAAATATGGAAACATCATATGCAATGATGCTCACAACAAGCCCATGCTCATAGCTCTGCAGGTTCATCCTTGAACTTCCTCCCCTAAACTGTTTCTTTAGTTTTTTTTATAAGTCAAAAAAATGTATTATATGTGCTCTACAAAAGAATTCCAAGAGTTCCTCAAAGTGCATTATGTTAGAACAAATATTTCCATATCTAAATATTATTTGCTGGAAAGTTAACATTCATAGATAACAAAGATTTATCTGGAGTATTTAGCGATATTTTATTCATATAGTAAGATAACATGACTCTTTGATCTATTTTTTGTTTTATATTATTTGACAGGATGGTGGTATTAACAGTGTCCACACATTTGCAATAAAAACCTATTTGTATGTGTATTTAATATATTTAGGTCTTAAACTTTAAAATTTGTGTGTTGTTTTCATTTTAATACAATGGTTAAAGAAATCTTGTCGAATACAAACACAAGTTTCCACATCAGTAAGCCAACAGTATTGTAATATAGCATTTAAATGCGAGTTGATATTCTGGTGGAAAATGTGTGCTTGATAGATTGATTGTTGATTTCCTTTGCAGGACATGTGGAATGTGACTCCAAAATCACATCGCTTGGTGGAATTACCCCAAGAACACACTTTCCAGACAACATTAGCTGATTTTTCTTTTATTTTTTATTTTGGTTAAGTTCCCTGTGACGTTTTGGGTGAACCTTGGTTATATTACAAGTGTATTATGATAGATTTCTTGGTTTGGCATGGGAAGCTTTGTTGGGGTTGAAATAGAGGTATATTTCCATTCTATATAATTTGTCTTGTAGTAATAATTTTTAGGAATAACGGTGACATTTCCAACTTTTATGCCATTTTAAATCTTAATTCATCTTTCATTTTATGTTTTATAAGATTTGAAAATTTCTGTCATTTACATGTATTAAACTCATCCCTAAAACATCAAATCGCATGGTAGGTTTTCCCTAGTTTGTGGTTGGGAATTACCTTCTAGAAATATGCTTTGTAGCACTGATTAAATCCAGTCTAAAATAGAATTAAAAGGTTGATTTGCAGGGTTGAAAACTTCAAATTAATAAGTGAAATTCCTAGATCTTCCCTATTTTTATCTTCATGTGTGCCTTATTTCAAATCTAACTAAAGGTTAAAACATCCTGCTTTCACAAATATTGGTTGTTGGTTGGAAAAGACATATCATTTGCAAGTTTGTAGCAACATTTAATTTATTAATTCAGATCTCAAATTTGAGTATATTTTCACATATACACTAATAAATTATCAAACCCTGATTCTTCGCTGCTAAAATCCATTGTAGCATCAACTAGTCCATTGATCGTATCAATCCATTTAACATTTTCTTCTGGAACTAAATCTTGTAATTGCAAGTAATGCATCTCAATAGAAGCTAGAGCCTAGAACCTACTTCCTTTACATGATATATATCGTGTTAACACTTTCCATTACAAATAACATTGTAATACCTGCAACATCTATGATATAGCCCACTTCAATGGTGGTAGAGCAAATTATTGTAAATTTTAGTTTCTGTTATTTTATGCTTGGTTTGACAAGTGAATCCACAGATACACTTCAAGAATCAACAATCGATAAATCAATACCTTGGATAACTTATCCCATTCAATTATTTCTAGTGGCATGATTATATGCCTAGAGTAAATTTTGTAAGCATTTATTCAAAGCATAACATATATTGTATATTGGATTGATGTACACATTTCCATGTTGGTTTCCAATTACTTGCAATATTTCCATACTTATTCATCACAGCCAAATAGGGTCCTTACAAAATGGTCTTATTCACACCCTTTGTGCATATGAAAATTGTATGGTTTCATCTGGGTCCAATGTGCATCCTATGAAATTCCCAATTTTTTATCAGGTAGATAGAAAGGTGATAGAAAAGAACCTATTTGGATGTGATGAATAAGTATAGAAATATTGGAAGTAATTAGAAACTGACATAGAAATGTGTACATCAGACCAATATACAATAGATGCTATGTTTTGAATAAGTTCTTACAAAATTTAATCTAGGCATAAAATCATGCCACTGGAAATAATTGAATGGGATAAGTTATCCAAGGTATTGATTTATTGACTACTGATTCTTAAAGTGTATCTGTGGATTCGCTTGCCCATAGACACAAAAACTGCATGATACTACACATCAATCACAAGCACTTATTGAATATCCAAAACCATGGAAAAAAAAAGGTGCCTTTCCACAGTTTTTTTATTTTTTTTGAAACCTCTAGGATTTGTCTCAATATTGATGAACGTTCGTCATGGGTATTTCAAAAATGTCAAAACCCTGGGTGGATTTCCACGAATACCATCGCTATAGCGACGTAGTTTTGTGTAACAATTACCGTTCAACTTGCAAATTCCGTTGATAGAGATTGGTTTTCCATGATTTTTGTGGAATAAATTTCTATCCAAATTCCAGAATTCGTTCATAGAGGGAAAATAGTTCATCGAAACTGTTCCATGATTTTGCATGGAAACAAAAGATTTCCTAGCATTTTTTGGCCATATTTTTGTCGTTATAGGGACAAACATTTTGTCGATAGAGTGACGAAATGTAGAAAATGAATTAAAAAAAATCTATTTCAAGGCCACCATATAGAAGACACGTGGCAGCCATATTTCTTTTCTATATAGATAGTTTATAAACTTCGTCGTTAGATCGAAAAAATAAGTGCCACGAAACATCAAGACCGTTATCGTCGCAATTGAGACGAAAAAATGTGGAAATAGCAACGAAAAACCGTTGCAAATTTGCTCATATGTATTAGTGCTAGGTAACTGGGTGGTAGGAATGGAAGATGTCATGGAAGTATAAAAATTAATAGGGCAGGCGGAAGAATCATTTCCCTTCTCTAATTGACTGTGTATCTCATGAATCTCGATATCAGCTTGAGGTAGAGGTTATACTTACTGGATTGGAGGAACCTACATGGGTACTTGTTCCTGTGGAGCAGGTTGTATTAGTGGTAATGGATATTCTTCCCTGAGCACCTCTTGAGGAATTCGTTGTTGATCAAAATATGGTGCTTATTATACCTGTACCTGTACCTGTTTAGGAACCATTTGAGTATTCTGCTTATTAGGCTGAGGCTCATCCACTTCTGTTTGTGCCTGTATCTACGAGTTAATATTTGCAAGAGTATTCTTAAATTCTTACAATTTGTGTAGGGTTACAATCATTAGAGAACGTTGGTTTCTTGCAAAACTTTCAAGAACAGAGTTACCATTGTCTTTTGATTTACTAGAAGGGGCAGAAGATGAGCTAGTTGAGTTCTCTTTGGCCTCCTTTTCCAAATTCTTCCACTGCATGTTCTCTTGCACTGTTAGTCTTACCTTTCTGAAATGGATCACACAAATCTTCATATCCTTTTGATATTTTAAAATATGATCTTTGACATGGGGATCAACAATCCTACTCAATACCTCCTGGAAATCAATAGATTCTCTATAAATTGAATCAGTAGGTTCATCTTCATGAGCATAATATATCCTATCTTGCTCCTGTAGAAAGTGACTAACTGGGTATGACTTAGGGTCATGCATCCTATTTGGTGCTTCCCTTAAGTTCATATCGGAAATTTCTCTACACAAGATAGATGTGTTAGTGGAATTTTGTAAAATGAAAAAATCCCAAGATCAAGGGAAAATTGGGGCAAGACTTTGATTTGGACAATGGAAGTTTAAGAAAAATCACATTGACAACAGTCGGATATGCTATCTCTCGTAAAAAAATTTGATCTGGGACTATTCTCTGAAGCATGTGGAGTGTATAGATTCCCCAAATCCAAATTTAGGAGAAATATTCTCCCACATACCAATCACAATGTACCACAATCAAAGCTTTGACTCTTTCAGAGAAAGTTGGAGCGTCTACCTTGCAAAATATTCTGGTACATTAACCCTAGAAAGAGGTCACAAATTTCAAACATTCAGGGAATGCAATTGTCCTCCCACATATCTCAGCAGTAGATATGTACCAGTGTTCAAGTCTTGTTCCAGTCCCAACCTATGGTTGGAAAAGAAGAAGTGGCGCAAAATACATCCATAGCATAACCTGAGATGTAGAAAGTCGTCTTCCTTGAGGCTGAAGTATTCTGATATTTCTTGATTTCCTCCTTCAAATTCATAGATAAAATATGTGCCTAGTTAAAAGGATAACCTATAAGAAATAGATGGTGGGATATAGGAACCCATTTTCCTTTAAACGACAAGTAATTTGGTAATCCATATAATCGACAAAACATGGCCGCAAGCAAGGAAAAATGTTACTTAAACAAGGAAACATGGTAACAATTGGTTGATTTAGGGACGCATTCAGCTAGGTTTTCCATCTAGAATTTGACTACTTCTTTAAAGTTAAAATGGGACATAGGTGCATCAAGGAGTTTGGCATTCAAAATATGTCGAGGAGGTCCAAGGGCGTAAAATTTGGAAAAAACATCAGGATGGAAATACGTTGCTTGGGTATGAGTATTGTCATAGAAGGAACGCTCCTTAGGTTTTGCGTGGTTTGATTCCCAGTTGATAGGGTCAGTATAGGGCATGAAAGAAGGTTGATATGCAATGCAATGAAGATGGGAAATTCTAATTTTGGTATACATTGTCTGGTCATGGGGAATTGCATAGAATTCATCATTGTCGAATATTGAGTAAATCCTCAAACAATCTAGGTGAAGGGTTTCGACAACACGCCCACTGGTGTTAGCGAAAATTCTTGCATTAGGGTCCTTTCTAAGTTCTTCTCTTTGAGAGCAGTCTTAGACCTGGTGTTCATGGAAATATTGGAGGTAAACTCCAGTAGAAATTTGGAAACCATGGTTAAAATCTACCACAGTTTAAAAATAATAGAAAAAAAAAACAAGGAAGGGTAAGAAACTTACCAGTAAAAATCTTAAAGACCAGAAAATTGGTGAGCTCGAACGAGAAAAATACACAATAAAATATCAAACGTAGTAAAAAATCACAACTGAAAATTTGAAGAATTCATAAATTGGAATGAATTAAATAATCCAATACTCAATGGAATAATAGATCGGGGTCGTAGATCTTGTTGAAATGTACGGTTGAGATCAAGGAGGGAAACCAAAATGAGGAAGTGAAAAGAGTTGGAAAAAATTAGATTTTATGATTTCCACAATTCGCATTGCATGTTGCAAAATGCATAATGAAATTATTGTTTAAGAAAGAATTGTTAAAATTACGCAATCTGCAATCCACAAATATTTGCAGGTGGCGGGTTGTGGGTAAGAAATGTTGCAAATGATGTTTTTATTGAGTATCTACTTTCCGTAATTCGCATTGTGGTTTGCGGTTTGAGGAATCGAAGGAACAAAAATGTGTAAAACATGACTTTTCCGCTTTCTACAATATACATTGCAGATGGCGGAACCAAAAGATGAAAGTTTTATTTTGAAAAATATTCCCACAATCCATATTGTGAGTTATAGGTTGCAGAAAGACAATTTTATTGAAAGAAAATTGTAGCTCCCGCAATCCTCATTTGCATGTTGTGGGATGTGGGAAAAATATTTACAAAAACCTCTAAAAAGGACTTCCTCAATCTGCATTGCAGGTTGCAGAAACACAAAATATGTTTCTCGCTTTCGCAAGCCATAAAACCAACAAAAAAAAGGTTTTTAAGGAAATTTTATTAAGGCCAAAACACAATATTTACCGTTTAAAAAATCTCCTAGCAATATTATGGCCTTAGAAGCCATTAATAATGATTGGGGCTCCCATTTTAGTAGCTTAAAATGGGATTTGTTGCTTCCAGCAACAAACGGCGACTCATTGGGTGAAGCAGTTATCTCTGTATAGTTCCACATAAAAATTTCAAAGAAGATATGCCAGTATAAAAAATATTTTTTCGGTCCATAACATATAGTAAATTCATGAAAGCACAACCAAACTTAGCATAACAATAGATGCAATTTTCATATTACAATCCCATAACCACTGATAATGATACTCAATAAATGAACAAGTATTAGAAGAAATAAGGTATTCCTATAAGAAAGATGTTAGTAGTGAAGGCAGTTTTAGATAAGCTTCTGGTAAAACCTTGGATCTATGTCATGATCATCAAACTAGTAATCATGTTGAATATGGAATGTTTATTACAGATATATACAAATTATTCCTTCTTTTTTTAAATAACGACAACTTAGTTGCAACAAGACCACTTCCCTATAAAGGTACAATGCCACACAGAGGTCTTACCTAGAAACTGAACAAGCTAGCTCTATGATGAGACTCGTCTTCTGGATTTTACACCAAAAATAATTACCATGTCCTAGAAGTTGAGTATTCTGCTTATTAGGCTGAGGCTCATCCACTTCTGTTTGTGCATGTATCTGCGAGCTAATCTTTGTAAGAGTATTCTTAAATTATTACCATTTGTGTAGGGTTTCAATCATTATAGAACATGTGTTTCTTGCAGGACTTTCAAGAACAGAGTTACCATTGTCTTTTGATTTACTAGTAAGGGAAGAAGATGAGCTAGCTGAGCTCTCTTTGGCCTCCTTTTCCATATTCTTCCTCTACATGTTCTCTTGCACTGTTAGTCTTACGTTTATGAAATGGATCACACAGATATTCATATCCTTTTGATATTTAAAAATATGATCTTTGACATTGGGATCAACAATTATACTCGATACCTCCTAGAAATCAATAGATTGTCTATAAATTGAATCAGTAGGTTCATCTTGATGAGCATAATACATCTTATCTTTCTCTTGTAGAAAGTGACTAGCTGGGTATGACTTAGGGTCATGCATCCTATTTGGTGCTTCCCCTAGGTTCATATCAGAAATTTCTCTACACAAGATAGATGTGTTAGTGGAATTTTGCAGAACGAAAAATCCTAAAATCAAGAGAAAATTGGGCCAAGACTTTGATTTGGACAATGGAAGTTCAAGAAAAACCACATTGACAACAGTTAGATACTCTATCTCCCATAAAAAAATTTGATCTGGGATTATTCTAGGAAGCATACAGAATGTATATATTCCCCAAATCCAAATTTAGGAGAAATATTCTCCCACATACCAATCACCATATACCACAATCAAAGCTTTGACTCTTTCGGAGAAAGTTGGAGCGTCTGCATTGAAAATATTCTGGTACATTGACCCTAGAAAGAGGTCACAAATTTCAAACATTCAGGGAATTCAATTGTCCTCCCACATATCTCAGCAATAGATATTATGTACCAGTGTTCAATTCTTGTTCCAGTCCCAACCTATGGATGGAAAAGAAGAATTGGCACAAAATACATCCATAGCATAACTCGAGATGTAGAAAGTCATCTTCCTTGAGGATGAAGTATTATGATATTTCTTGATTTCCTCTTTTAAATTCACAACTAAAATATGTGCCCAGTTAACAAGCTCACTTGTAAGCAATAGATAGTGGACTACAGGAACCCATTTTGCTTTGAACACCAAGTAATTTGGTAATCCATATAACTGACAGAACATGGCCGCAAGCAAGGAAAAATGTTACATAAACAAGGAAACATGGTAAGAATTGGTTGCTTTAGGTACGTATTCAGCTGGATTTTCCATCCATAATTTGACTACTTCTTCAAAGTTAAAATGGGACACAGCCACATCAAGGGATTTGGCATTCAAAAGATGTCAAGGAGGTCCAAGGGCGTAAAATTTGGAAAAAAAATTAGGATGGAAATACATTGCTTGGGTATGAGTATTGTAATAGAAGGAACGCTCCTTAGGTTTTGCGTGGTTTGATTCCCACTTGACAGGGTCAGTATAGGGCATGAACGGAGGTCTATATGCAATGCAATGAAGATGGGAAATCCTAATTTTGTCATACGTTGGCTGGTCATGGGGAATTGCATAGAATTCATCATTGTTGAATATTGAGTAAATCCTCGAACAATCCAGGTGAAGGGTTTTGGCAACACACCCACTGGTGTTAACAAAAATTTGGGCATTAGCGTCCTTTCTAAGTTCTTCTCTTTGAGAGCAGTCTTAGACCTGGTGTTCATGGAAATCTTGGAGGTAAACTCTGGTAGAAATTTTGGAAACCATGGTTAAAATCTAGCACAGTTTAAAAATAACAGAAAAAACAATTGAGAAGGGTAAGAAACTTACCAATAAAAATCTTAAATACTAGAAAATTGGTGAGCTTGAACGAGAAAAATACGCAATAAAATATCAAACGTAGTAAAAACTCACAAGTGAAAATTTGAAGAATTCGTAAATTGGAACGAATTAAATAATCCAATACTCAATGGAATAATAGATCTACGTCACAGATCTTGTTGAAATGTACAGTTGAGATCAAGGAGGGAAACAAAAATGAGGAAGTGAAAAGAGTTGGAAAAAATTATATTTTATGATTTCCGCAATTTGCATTGCGTGTTGCAGAATGCATAACGAAATTATTGTTCAACAAAGAATTGTTCAAATTATGCAATCTGCAATCCATAAATATTTGCGGGTTGTGGGTTGTGGGTAAGCAATGTTGGAAATGATGATTTTATTGAGTATCTACTTTCCACAATTCGCATTGTGGGTTGCAGTTTGAGGAACCGAAAGAACAAAAATGTGTAAAACATGACTTTTTCACTTTCCACAATATGCATTGTGGAAGGCGAACCAAAATATAAAAGTTTTATTTTGAAAAATATTCCCGCAATCCATATTGCGGGTTACAGGTTGCAGAAAGACAAAATTTTATTGATAGAAAATTCTAACTCCCACAATCCGCATTTGCATGTTGTCGAATGCAGGAAAAAGACTTATGAAAACCTCTAGAATGGACTTCCTCAATCTGCATTGCAGGTTGCGGAATACGGGTTGCGGAAACACAAAATATGTGTAAAATAAAAGAGCTCTTTTGCAAGCCATAAAACCAACAAAAACAAGTTTTATAAGGAAATTTTATTAAGGCCAAAAAAACATACTTACAGTTTAAAAAATCCCCTAGCAATATTATGGCCTTACAAGCCATTATTAATGAGTGGGGCTCCCATTTTAGCAGCTTAAAATGGGATATGTTGCTTCCAGCAACAAATAGAGACTCATTGGGTGAAGCAGTTATCTCTGTACAGTTCCACATAAAAATTTCAAAGAAGATATTCCAGTATAAAAAAGATTTTTTCGGTCCATAACTTATAGTAAATTCATGAAAACACAACCAAACTTAGAATAACAATAGATACAATTGTCATCTTACAATCCGATAACCACTGATAATGATACTCAATAAATGAACAAGTATTAGAAGCAATAAGGTATTCCTATAAGAAATATGTCAGCAGTGAAGGTAGTTTTAGATAAGTTTCTGGTAAAACCTTGGATCTATCTCATGATCATCAAACTAGTAATCATGTTGAATATGGAATGTTTATTAGGGATATATACAAATTATTGTTTCTTTTTTTCAATAACGACAACTTAGTTGCAACAAGACCACTTCCCTGTTAAGGTACAATGCCACACAAAGGTCTTACCTGGAAACTGAACAAGCTAGCTCGGTTAAGAGACTCCTTGTCTTCTGGATTTTACACCAAAAATAATTACCATGTCCTGGTAAACACCTATTAGGAATTTGAGTTCAAATAAGGTCCATGAACAAGGTCAGGTTGGCTTGTGATAAGACCCCATGTCCTTGAATACAAGAAGTTTTAAAATAAAAAGAATAGAAATTTACAAATGCAAACTGCAAGCCATTACCGTAGATTGGGAACCATATGGTGGTAATGTCATTCACTGAGCATGTATATGAACATGATAGGATGGATTTTGATGAGAACCCCTATCTTGCAGTTTACACTTATTAGGGTGACTTTGTTAATTCCAAGGCATTGAAGAGATTTATATGCCAAATTTTGTGGTTGGTGGCCATAGGTTTCTTTAAAATATTGATCAGATTCTTGTTTGAATATTCTGCCAGATACCTTGTGGGTAATAATTAGCAGAATATTTCACTTTAATCCCTTTTTCAGGGGAATATTGTGTGAGATAAATCGAATTAAAATACGAGGCATTATCAAACACTAAAGACTTAGGCACCCCAAAGCTGGTAACAATGTTACTCTCCAAAAAGTATATAACCGAGTTAATATTGGAAACCTTAAGGGGAAGTACTTCTACACGCCTAGTAAAATAATCTATTGTAGTCAAGATGTACTTATGTTACAATGTAGAGGGAGGAGTAATGGACCAACAAAATCTAGTCCCCGTTGTTGAGATGGAAACTTGATAGTGACAGGTTGGAGGGGGGAGGATGATTTTTTCAACTTACCAGCACATATTTGGAAAACCTCACACTTTCTAATGAAGTTATGTGCATATTTGAATAATGTGGGCCAATAGTATCCTTCTCTTAACACTTTTTGTGCATTCGTCTCACCTGAAAGGTGTCCTCCCCTAGGTCCTGCACGCATTTCAATTAAAATATTGTCAGCTTCTAGTTTTTCTAAGCACCTGAGAAAGACACCATCATAATTTCTATGGAAAAGCACATTATCAATGAATTGATAAGGTGTTGCTTTCAATATCAATTTTATGCTTCTTAAATTCGATGGTTGGAGGGGGATACCCATGAATAAAATAAAATTTAATATCATCATACCATTCGGATGATGGAGCAGAAATAACACCAACAGTGTCAACAAACATGTATTCCTCTTGAATCCATTGTTGTTCCTTCTCTAGGTTATTCGATTCGGATTCCAGTAAACATAAGCCCTGCCCTTTGACCATCTTGGATGGTTAATCCAAATCATACTCCTAGAGTGCGGTCATCCAGTGAGCTCTTTTTTCTCCTAACTCCTTTTGAACCAAGACATTTTTTATGGTTGTGTATGGGACGATCACCTTCATTCTGGAATTCAACAAATAAGCCTAAAATGATTTATATATTTATAAACAACTTAATACTTCTTGTAAACATGTGTATAATTTAACTCAACCCCTTTGAAAGTAGAACTCATTATTGAAACAGGGATCTCCATGTCCTATGCATTTTTCTGAGTGAGCATAGCAGCATAAGAAACATCAGTAGAGAAACTATATAAAATAAAATATTTTGAAAAATCGGGAGGCATCAATGCAAGAGTGTCCATTATAGGCTTATTAATATTAACGAACACATCCTTTTAGATGTCGGACCATTTAAACAAAGAATATTTCTTAATCATGTCTTGGAGTGGTCTAACAATTCATGCAAATTTGGGTACAAACCTCCTAACAAAATTAATCTTCCTAAGGAAAGATTGCATAGCTTTCTTTGAGCTTGGGAGCACAATTTTTGCAATTGCTTCAAATATCTTTGGGTCAATTATTATTCCATCCTTTGAAACAATAAATCCCATAAGTTTTCCTTTTGTAACTGCAAAGACTGATTTCTTAGGGTTCAAAGAAATGACATACTTCCTACATCTTTCAGAAGCTTTCCTTCATGCAAATAAATTATCATGTCATTTTTTAGAAAAAATAGTTATGTCATCTAAGTAAACAATGACAAAATTCTGCATCATACCTCTGAAATCTATACCCATAGCTCTCTGGAATGTTGCATCAGCATTGATTATCCCAAAAGGAATTCTCCTGTAGGAAAAAGGCGCTCCATGGTTTTCTGAAGGAAGTTTTAAGCTGGTCAGAGGTTGTGACCAGAACCTAATTCTAACCTGAAAAGCCATCAAGCAAAGAAACATTTATGCATCCGAAACTATTTTCAAAATTTGTTCCATTGATGGAACATAGTAGTTGTCATTTTCGGATGGTTTATTTAAATTGTGGAAATCTACACATAGTCTAATCTCTCCACTCTTTTTGCGCACATGGACTAGGTTGGAGATCCTCTATGTGTGTCTAACACGGAATAAGATTATGGATTTTAGGAGTTTCTCAAGCTCTTTTTTTATGGATGGATTGAGACTAGGATGAATCTTCCTCAAATTTTGTTGGTAGGGTCTTACGTCAGGATTTAGGGGTATTTATTTTGCATGTTATAAGAATCAAAGGTTTTGAGATCATCATAAGTCCATGTAAAAATATCCTTTAATTATTTGCATAGTTTCACTAAATCTCTCTCATCTTTAGGAGAATAAGTAAGCCATATATTAATGAGCTGAGGGTTTTGCTCATTACCAATATTAACAGTTTTATAATTTAGAGTAGAACTATGAGGTTTGCAATTAGGATTCCCTTTAAACTTACCTTGCAGGTCATATCATTTCTCTAAATTAATGAATGATTTAGGGATCAACTTGGAAGAAATATTATTATCACATAGAGACTTCTCATGGTAAGCTTCATCTTTTTCCAAGTATTTAAAAGCGTCCTGGGCTGTCAAGAAGCCTAAAATATGAACAGCATCATCAAATATTTTCCAACTAGTTACATTATCTGGTATGGAAGGTCTGTACATGAGTTTGATAGAAAAGGTATCAGCAGACACGACATCTAGTGGAATGAGCCTAGATGTAGTGTTTGCTAAAATGTCTACAACGAAATTCTGTGACCTATGGACATATTTGATATTAAAATCCTTAAATGAACTTTTCATCTCCCTAACTAACTTCTGATAATTCAACAAATGGGGAGACAAACAATGGATCTTATTTATCACCTATTTGACTATGATTTAGGAGTGTCCATAACATTCAATGATTTGTTCTCCCAATTCTATTGTCTTCCTGAACCACCATACTAGATCCTCATATTCAACAATTTTATTGGTACAGTCTAATTCTAGTCTACAAGAGATCATCCATTTAGTGCCCTTAAAATACATAAGCAAACAACCTGCAGCAACACCAGCTTTGGATTTAGATCCATCAAAGAAAATTTTCCAAGAAGACAAATTAGAGGAAATTTCAACTCAAAATGGGCCTTTTAACACTAATTCAAATTCCATGTCATAATGTGTTAGCCAATGAAATTGATTTAAATTTGAAATACCATATAGGTCTAAAACAAATTTTTAATATAAATTTGGGGATAGGTATCATTAAAAAAAACTACTTTTTTTGTTCATATTTTTGACATATCTTCATGTGTTTTTACTCAAATTTCAATTAGGAGAGATCCCTAGATGCAGAATTAAATTCTGTATCCAACGAGTACCCACTTTCCATAGTTTTGATGGACCTCGCTACCACAAAAAAAAGAAATGCCTGAAAAATGTGATGATGACATCAGTTTTTTTTAGGTATTTCTTGTTTTTGGGGTAGCAGGGTCCATCAAAAGTATGTCGAGTGGTTACTCGTTGGATGTAGAATTTAATTTCACATCTAATGATCTCTCTCAATTGAAATTTGAGTAAAATCACAGGGAGATATGTCGAAAATACGAACAAAAAAAAGTTTTTTTTTTTCGTTTCTTCCTCCAAAATTAATAAATATTATTTTATTATTTTAACCATTATTTTATTATTTTCTTAGGAGGCCCATTTTGAGTTGAAATTTTTTCTAATGAATATAATCTACAATTCATATTGACATTATATACATTATGCACTATTTCTCCATAAAATGGGACAACCGTGTAGTTATCGATTTCTGACAATTAATCGACATTCTCATTAGGAGAAGAATCAGTAGGAAAATTTCCAAAGTAAGAGTCGAGGGTATAGTGTTAAATGGTTTTATTCATAAATATTGTAGGCTCACTTGGATCATTTAGATTTGTGACTATTTGTTTCATGAAAGGATCCCTATCAATCTTAATCTGATTTGGCCTTCCATTATATGGAATCCACAAATGGGACCAGTTAGTGGAAAAATATCCCTTCATCTTCTTTGATCAGTCTCTTCTTAGCCACATACCATAAGTATCAGGAACATCAACTACTATAATATCCACTATATGATGTATTCTATGGTACACAGACAATGTTAAAAAAACATTCTTGAGATCCCCTAGGACCTTAACTCTAGATCTGTCTAACTAAACTATTTGAGTAGGACAAGAATCCCAAGTTGCATTCAAATTCCTACACATAGAAAAAGGAATAATGTTTGATGATGCCCCTGAATCTATCATGAAATTGTGTATTTTTCTATTAAAAACTCAAAAGTTAGCAGAAAAGGTGGGACCCTTTTCATACAAGAATTTTGAGCATCATGCTTTGTGCAGACTTCCAAATTATTATTTTGATATTCTCTATATTTATTCAACGCCATATTCCCAGGTATATTTTCTATCAAGGATGATATTTTGAGAAGTTCAAAGAGATAAATATTTTCTTTATCCCTTTTTTAAATCATCTACCAAATTATATTCAATTTCAGGGATTACCTTTTCCTTTGGTTGTATTGCTTTACTTGTATTTGCAGCAGATTTCGATTGTGGCTTGTCCTATGATGTCAAACCTTTACTTCTAGTATCATAGGAATCTTGCATATCAAATACAGCTTCAGTATCATCTTCTTTCTCTTCCATTGGCAATTCTGAAAAACATTTAATGATATTTACATCTGGATCTTGTTCTTCAGTAGGAGGCATTGCCTCTGTAGCTTCCTGTCTAGTATCATCATAGATAGTTTGAGGTGTAGAATTCAAGTCCTTCAAGATATAATAGATCTCCTCAGAGGTGAGTGTCTCCCTAGGGTTTGGAGGAGGTTGATTTTGTGGGGCCTGGTAAGGTCTCCTAAGTGGTGGCCTTGACAAACCTCTATTATTAACCTGCTTATCACTACTATCTCTTTTACAATCTACCATGCCATTCAAAATATTATACAATAGTTATTTCATGTTATCCATTTCATAAGGGTCTTTGTTTTGAGGTGTGGGTTTAGAAACATTCTCCTGCCTTCTTTTGGATTTATAAGGTTGTCCCAGCTCTATAACATGATTATCTTTAAGACCAAACATATATTTCTATACCAAGACAACCTCTACAAAGGCCACTTACAGAGTAGGTTTACGATCATGATTAACCCACATATCTATCAACATAAGAAAACCCTTAATGTAATAGTATACCAAGATTTATTTGACGAGACGAACAGTGGAAGGGATAATGTTCTTCAAATAGGAGAACCTTTGATTAAAATATTCGAATCCTTCTTTTAGTTTTATCCCCAAAGAGTATAATTCTATGACAAGATCCTCTAGGGTAATGTTGTCTCCAAAATTCTGGAGAAATAGTCCCTCAAACTGTTCCTAAGAATTAATACAATTGGATTCCAAAGCAAAGTACCAAGTGGAAGCTTGTTAATCAAAAGAATAAGGAAACAATCTGCACACCACATACTCATGTATCACACTCCTCAATCTAATGGATTGCATGAATTTCTCGACATGATCATTAGAAGGGATCCTATCATCTGGGTTAAACCTGGGAAGCCACTTCTCATGGTTTTTGGGAAATTTGTGTAATTGTCTGGGGACAATTACTGCATCTAGTTCAAGCTAAGGTCTGTTGAGTTGATCAACCATCAGTCTCTCTGCTGGAGAAGAATATTCTAAGGATGTATCACTATATTAGGACTCTTCTGATGATGATGGAGAGGAATGAGGTGGTATGGGTGGTGGTAATTCACCAGACTGGTCATTAAGATGTGGATCTTCTATGGATTGGTCTGCAGTTCCAAACAATGGACTTGTTTGGGATTCGGGTGTCTTTTCATGTTGAGTAATATCTCGAGTGGTATTAAAATACAAGGTGAGAGTTAAAAGGGAAAAAGACAAGACATTCATGAGACTTCGAACTATCTCAGTCCCTGGTTCCACCCTTGTGGTAATATCGTTGGTGTTATTTCTCCATTGTCCAAAAGTGAGGATTCCACCAGTGGGTGGTGTAAAAAGGGTTTCGGGCCTCCCAGTAGATCTTTCTGAAACATGGGTGGTAGGGACTAGTGACTGACCTTTTGCAGGGTGTGTTGTAGACGTAAAAGCTTATATGTGAATCCTATTAATGATAGGTGATGTGGGGTGAGGATTTTTGCTAGTGTTTTGTTGTGACATGTTTCACAATTTCCTTCCTTCTAGTGCCATTTGTTGGTGGCCCGAGCTTGTAGGTTGTTGGAATATCTACAAGGAATTCAACACAAGGAAACAGTCCAATCGAAAAGGATTCAAATCTATCCCCGCGGAGATGATTCTATCCCCGAGTTGTTTGGGATGACCTATCCTATGGATACAATTCCTCCACTGGAACAAGGGTTTTTTCAGATCTAAGTGATCTGATATTCTCTCAAGGAAGATCGGAGAAGCCTTGAAGTAACTGGATTCTAGACTATCTTTTCAAGAAAACTTAAACAGTGTTTGTAAAATATTTAGGTAGGGCTTGTAAAATATAATTGATAACAAGAAACTGATTACTCAATGTACATAAATTTAAATTAAGTTCACTATCCTTAATCAGTTTCAAATTAAACTAAACAATGAAAATTGAAATTCTTTATCCAAAGTGTCATAAGTGTACAACATGTACTATCAGGTAATACCAATTGACAATAAGTATTAGGGATTAGTAACTAGTCATCAGCTGCAGAACAAAGCATGTCAATTAAATAAATACATTGATTCAATGGAAATTTAATGTGTTAAAACTCTAAGTAAAAATCAATACATAAACTAACGCATCCAATAGCTAAGCAACCAATAATCAGTATGCCAGATAAATGGAATAAAGACTATAATTCATGAAAAAATTTGATGAATAACCACAGAACATAGCATAAATAACAGTGTAATTTTATTGAACTTGGAAAATATTATAAAGTAAAAAATTAGAAAGCTTCCTTTGTATGTGCTTGGTAGTCTCTTCTCCTGTATAGTTCTCGTAGGTTAATCTCGCTAGTTCCCCCCTTTACTTTGTAAATACCCTTCCTCTAAATAATATTACAAAACTTACAAAAAGGGAATTTGCCAAGATGTGGGATTACAAGATATTTCGGTTTGAGGGTTTTCCAGGGGCGGAATGCCACTTGGAATAAGCTTCCATTAAATATTGGATGTCCTTAAACTGAGCATTTTCTAAATGAAATTGAGATTTACATATTAAGGATGCGATATAGGATTTTTCTTGTTCTTCACCCATTATTTGAGTAAGAGATCAATATTCATTAATGAATAAAGAGGTTCCTCAATCTAGATATTGATATCCTCCACAGTAAGATGAATCATCTCCACAATATTCTCCTTCTCTTTGGCAAAATCTCTCTCAATCTACTGCAATTTCAATTTCGGAGGGATAGCTTCCTCGATAGGATATAAGAATGGTAGATCCAAATAACTGAGCAATGTTTCTGAAAAAAATTGCCTCCTTTTGCAGGAACCTTGTTGATATTTGATGATGGATTCCATGAGATCACAAATGCCTTCCCATGTTTCAATTATCACCTCCATTTTATTAAGCTTAATCTTATCTAGTATTGGTAGATCTTTTGGTCTGTATTTGATATATTTCTTCCAGTATATAATGGAATCATAAGATTTCGTGGCTTCCTGTCTTCTTTTATGATAGTCATTGAGGACATTTGACTGATGTTCAAATGAATTATACATCTCTTACATCTGATTGAATCCTTTATACAAATTAACCATGCCATGATAAAATTGGGCATTTACTTTGCATGCTACTTGTTTAAACTCCTCTTATGTAAATTTGGAAAAACAAGAAGTAGTAGATGCCGATTGGAGGTCCTTAAGCTGTTGTCCAAACATGGATATTTTGTCTGCCTGCTGGGAAACTAAGAGATATTCCTTCTGAAGCTATTCTTTGAGATAATTGTTCTAGCTTTGTAGCTGCTTTAAATTCTCTTCATACTCCTCCTTGAGAAGTTGAAATTCCTTCCTATGGTGTTCCTCAGCTTGCACTAGGTCTTGTTTGGCCCTTTACAGCTCTGGTTCCTTGTCCTAAAATTATTTATTCAGCTGAGATATTGAATCAAATTTTTTTGCACCAAAAGATCCCATGGAAGTTGTTGTATCCAAGCCTTCATCTTTAGTGTCAGAGGAGTCCCTTTTCCAAATAATATGCTTAAGAGACGCCACCTTCTTAAATTTTCCTTCTCTTTTCCTCTTGGCCCCCTTATTAACTACATCTTTCTCTTTATATCTGCAAAAATACTTTCCAAGAGAAACCACTGAATCCTCGCCAAAATACGCCATCTCCTTTGTAGTTTAGATGCTTCCCTCTTGAACAATGACTAGAGGCTCAGGTTGGGATTGAGAAATGGGGATTTCCATACTAAGGGGTGAAATAATAATAGGAAGTGTAGAATAAATAGGTGCAATGAATGAAGGAATAAAAGTGGGGATAGGTGTAGCAATTTCAAGGGAAGAAATTGTAGAGATGGAAGGGATATCTAGTTGGGGAAAAACATAATGTGGGGACGTTGGGGTAGTGTGAGGTGCTGAGGAGGTCAAAATAATAGGTGAAGTAAGGGGGTAGGTAGATCTAGGTACATCAATTAGTACCAAAGGAGCTCTGGTGGTAGCCAAAATAATTCGAGATAAATTGATCTTAGAAAATGAAAGTTGGATAAATGATGAATCAATAATACTCCTAGATAATTGGGTGGTGGGAATGGAAGATTTAATGGAAGTATAAACATTAATAGGGTAGGTGAAAGATTTTTTTCCTCCTCTAAGTCACTGTGTATCTCATGTATCTCAATATCAACTTGAAGCAGAGGTTCTACTTGCTGGATTAGAGGAACCTATATGGGTACTTGCTCCTCTAGAGAAGATTGTATTAGTGGCACTGTCTGTTCTTCCCTGGGAGCCTCTTAAGGCATTGGTCATGGATCAATAGTTGGTGTTTTTGTACCTATACTTGTTTAGGAACTAGTTGAGTTTTTTTCTTAATAGTCTAAGGCTCAGCCACTACTGTTTATGCTTGTATTTTTCAGCTAATATTTTCAAGACTTTTCTTAAATTTCGCCTCTTTGTGTAGGGTATCTATCATCAGAGAAGGATGGGTTCCTGAAGGAATTTCAAGAAAATACTTACCCTTGTATTTTTATTTACTAGAAATGGAAGAAGATGAGATAGATGCTTTCTCTTTGGCCTCCTTTTCAAGATTCTTCCTATGCAAGTTCTCTTCCATTGTCATTTTTACCTGTCTGAAATGGAGCACATAAATATTCAGATCCTTTTGATATTTAAAAATATGAGCTTGGACATTGGGATCAGCAATAATACTTAATAGCTCCTGTAAATAAATAGATACTCTATAAATTGAATCATCAGGTTCATCCTAATGAATATATTATATCCTAGCATGCTCATGCACAAAGTGACTATCCAAGTATGACTTAGGGTCATGCATCCTCTTTGATGCTTCCCCTAGGTTCTTATCAATAATTTCTCTACCTAAGATAGATGAATGGGTGGAATTTTGCAGAATGAGAAATCCCAAGATCAAGGGAAACTTGGGACAAGACTTCCTTTTGGACGACACAAGTTTAGGGAAAACCCCATTGACAACAGTCTGATACGCTATCTCCTGTAAAACCATTCGATCTAGGACTATTCTAGGAAGCATGAGGACTATATGGATTCCCCAAATGCAAATGTAGGATAAATATTATCCCACATACCAATCACCATGTAGGGTAATCAAATATCTGGCTCTTCTAGAGAAAGCTTGATTATCTGCCTTGAAAATATTCTGGTACATCGACCCTAGAAATAGGTCAGAAATTTCATAAACTCGAGGAACGAAATTGTCCTCCCACATATCTGATCAAAAGATATGTATTGGTGGTGAAGTCTTGTTCCAGTCCTAGCCCATTGTTGGAAAAGAAGAAGTGGCAAAAAATATGTCCATAACATAACTCGACAAGTAGAAATTCGGCTTCCTCGAGGTTGAACTCTTTTGATATTTCTCGATTTCCTCTTTCAAATTCATAGATAAAATTTGTGCCCAGTTAAAAGACTCACCTGTTAGCAATAGATGGTGGGATACCGGAACCCATTTGACTTTGAACGTCGATCAATTTGGTAAGCCATATAATTGAAAAAACATGGCCGCAAGCAAGGAAAAAGGTTCCCTAAACCAGGAAACAAGGTAAGAATTGGTTGCTTTAGGGACGTATTCAGCAAGGTATTCCATCTAGGATTTAACTACTTCAAAGTTAGAATGGGACATAGTCGCATCAAAGAATTTGGAATTCAAAATATGTTGAGGAGGCCCAAGGGAGTAAGCTCTAGAGAAAACATCAGTATGGAAATATGCCACTTGGGTATGAGTATGGTCGTCAAAGGAATGCTCCTTAGGGTTTGTGTGGTCCAATGCCCACCTGAAATGGTTGACATATGGAATGAACACAGTTGGAGATGCAATGCAATGAAGCTCGAAACTACTAATTTTGGTACACGTCGGCTGGTCATGGTGAATTGCAGACAATTCATCATTGTTGAATATTGAGTAAATCCTCAACTAATGTAGGTGAAGAGTTTCGACAACACGCCCACTGGTGTTAGTGAAAATTATGGCATTTTGGTCCTTTCTCTTTTGCTCATAGTTAGAATTCTTAGACCTGCTGTTCATGGACATCTCAGAGGTAAAATATGGTATAAATTTGGAAACCATGGTTAAAATATACCATAGTTAAAAAATAACAGAAAAAATGTCTACGAAGGGTAAGAAACTTACCGATAAAAACATTAGAGACCAAATAATTGGTGAGCTTGAATGAGAAAAAATCCACAGTAAAATATCAAACGTAGTAAAAAATCACATGTGAAATGGTGAAGAATTCATAAATTGGAACAAATTGAATAATCCAAGACTCAACGAAAAAATAGAACTAGGATGTATATCTTGCAGAAATGGATGGTTGAGATCAAGGAAGGAAATCAAAATGCGGAAGTGAAAAAAGTGGAAAAACTTTGGATTTTATTATTTTTGCAGTTCGCAACCCCTATTATGGGTTGTGGAATGAAATTATTGTTTAATAAAGAATTGTTAAATTTTTACAATCCACAATCCGCAAATATTTGTGGGATGCGGGTTGCAGGTAAGCAATGTTGCAAATGATGATTTTATTGATTTTCTGCTTTCCACAATCCGCATTGCGGGTTGCGGTTTGTGGAACCGAAAGAACAAAAATGTGCAAAACATGAATTTTCCGCTTTTTGCAATCCACATTGTGGAAGCTGCAACAAAAGGATAAAAGTTTTATTTTGAAAAATATTTCCACAATCTGCAATTTGCATTTCGGGTTGCAAGTTGCAAAAATACAAACTTTTATTAAAAGAAAATTCTTACTCCTGCAATCCGCATTTGTAGGTTGTGGGATGCGGGAAAAATCTTTCTGAAAACCTCCCAAAAAAGGACTTTCATAATACACATTGTGAGTTGCGGAATGAGGGGGGTACACAAATGAAAAATATGTGTAAAATAAATGAGTGCTTCCGCAATCCGCAAAATAGAAGAAAACAAGGTTTATAAGGAAATTTTATTAAGTCCAAAACATAATACTTGTAGTTTAAAAAATCCTCTAGAAATATTATGGCCTTACAAGCTAGTAATAATGAGTGGGGCTCCCATTTTAGCAACTTAAAATGGGATCTGTCGCTACTAGCAACAATCTCTAGATGGTAGACAGGGGCAGGACATCAATTTTAGTACAATTTTCTATTTGGTGACTCGAACTTCATTACAAATGAATCTATGGGAGACTCCACTGGGTCCATAATGGTGAGTTCAATTGCTGATCCATTTGATTCATCAATAGCGAGAACATATTTCATGGAAGACCCTAGTTTTCTTAAAAACTTCAAATAATGGATAAGTGTGTATTATAATGATGAATGGGACAACAATTTATCTTCTTATTTAGATTTTTATAACAGCTCTAGTGAAGAGGATACATTTGATTTTTTGAAGAATATTCTAAAAGAACTTGAGTTAGAATATGAAATTTTGTTGTTAGAAAAGGCATATCAATATGCTAGTATTGGTGGGATGCATGAAAAGATAGTCCAACAGAAACAAGATTTTATCAAGTATGGTGCTTCTCATATTGAAAGTGAGGAAAGTATGTTGTGAATTTTTTATTTTCATGAATATCTTGTTGTTCCTAAAGCCGTTGAAGGATTGCATGTCGAATGAAACTATCTATAGATCCAAAATGATGATTTAAAAAATGAATTTGTTGATGATGATATTGTGGATTCTTTTTCACATGTTTGTGTTGTTCCAAACATTTTTTAAGATGTGGAAACTCTTTTAGAAAATTTAAAGAGACAAGAGAATTTTATTCATGATGTTTTTTACTGTGAAACAATTAAGGATATTCTTCAAGTTAACAAAAATAAAAAGATATTACCTTCATATATCAACCAAAGTATGAAGAATATCCATATGATTTAGGAGAACAATCTTTTGAGTCAAAAACACTTTTCAGCAATGAACCTTTGTATGACAATTATGAAGACAGTTAGAGGAATGTCGCTAAGTTATTGGATCAGTCCACAATGAGTATTTTTGAGATGTAGATTCCAAGAGATAATGAGCCTATATATGTCATGCTTGAATCAGAATTTATAAGAGACCATAAACAAATTGTGGAGCATAACTTGAATAGTGCACTAGATTCCATGGAGTAGCGACTATATATCTTGCATTAGCTAGAAACACAACATGAATTTCAAGATCATGTTGCTGATTGGATGGAGTTGTATTTTTCAAAGGTTTCTAATGCCCCATATTTTGGCATGTTTCGTATTTCTATCTGTAAGTATCAACTTCTTATAGACTATCTATTGCATTCATTAAATCTTTTGTTGGTCTTCTCAAACAGTGCCATGCATAGAGTTATGATTTTTAGTCAAATGGTTTCTTGGCTTCATTGGAAGTATGATTACACATGATCAAATTGCTCTCTACAAGATAGGATTAGGATTTGTAAATAAATAATATTGATGTTTTAAGAATTTCCTTCAGTTTCCATCGTGAGGTTTGTTTTCAGCAAGTACAGTTTGGATTGAGCAATTTCAATTTGTTTTTAATAGTTAGAAGAGAAGGGTTGCAAGTTTTGGAATAGGTTGGGAATGATATATCAATGAATCCATAAACAAATGGATAACACACTATACAATTGTGATTTTTAGATTGCATTTTACTTGTAGAAGTGGTGTGTTTTAGCCTGCAATTTTTTGGTATGCATGATGTGGATATTTCCAGAGAAGTTTTAGTTTTTAGAGCAAGGTGTTCTTATAGGTTGCGGAGATGGAATGGAAGGAACTTAGTCTGCATGTTTTTGGAACTTCTTAGGGAAGAATCCATCCCCTGCCAGAGCTAGATGTTAGTACTAGAATCTTCCTTATCAAAATTTACTTTCGCTACCGAAATGTTAGTTTTTCTCTGTTTTAGTCATTGTCATTAGACATAGAGTACGAGGCGATGGAAGTGAATTTAAGAAAATACAAAAAGGGTTTTTTCAAGGACGGGCTCATTTACAAAAAGCACCTTCATATTTTCAACAGGTGTCATGGTTTGGAATATTCAAATGAATATTTATCGCCCAATTTTTCATATTTTTACATTAATGATTTCTTGGTTTTGTCATTATATTTGGGAATGTATTCCGATCAATTGGAGATTATTTTTTAAATACCGAAATATGTTTTTGTTCCCATGGACCTATTTACAAAACCCTCTCTCATAATTTAAACAACTATCATGGTTTAGCATTTATGGGTGGTTAGTTCAGGACATTTTTTCCATAAATTAGGCAGATTTCCCTCAAAATCCATTTTTTCTATTTTGGGCATATTCGACCCTAGAGTTTTGGATCTATAAATTTTCTTAATATGTCTAATTTACTATAAATGGAATGAATCAAATGTAAATAGCAATAGGTTGCAACTGAGAGAGGTTGTGTGATTGTAAGGGTTGAATGTCATTAGTATGAAAGCTTCTTTTGAAACTCTCTAAGTGTAGTTTCAAGATTGTATGGAGGATGTAATATCCATTATGATGCATTTTGGATAATCTTTTATGCAAATACAGATCCATGTTTTGGTGTAGTTTTGTTTGTGATTTTTACAATGTTTTTGTGTAGTTCTTCATTTTTGTGTATTTGCATCCTTTTTTTTTTCAGAATGTTTTTCTATCTAAAACTATTGTTATCCTCTGTATGTAGCAATTGTTTGTTGTCTTACATATAGATTTCAAATCTGGCTCATGTATGTCTACTCTTTGTAGTATTTATAATTTTAAAGCATCCTTGTTACTATCCTTTTTATGTACTTATTCAGTATATATTTTATGCCTGATTACTAGTTCTTTATCCACCCTTTCAATTCCCCTTTTGTTGTTACACAATCAATCAATCAACATTTTCCTTTGAGAATTAATATGTGTTAAGATTTTCTCTTTTGCAGTCAAGAGTTAAATTTAGCACAAACACATCAAATTAGGTTGATGCATGGATCATGTATCACTTTCACTTTATCAATGTGCAATCATTGAATTGACCCGATTAGAGGTATACCAACCATTTATTTTTCCATATTTTGATCATGTCTTAGATATTTTAGAATCTGGTATGATACAACCTTATATTAAATATAGATTGTTAAGACATATGTACATATTTCCATTTTAAATGTTTTAAGGCTATTAATGGCCTATATTATTAAGAATTGTGAATTGTATTTGGAAACGGGTTACCGGGAATATTTGAATCGGTGTAGACACAACTTATTACCCTAACCTACATGGGGCATATCTATAAGCAAAGTGCATGCCAATGTATCCTCTCCCTAGACGTTTAAACTACTTGAATTCCAATCTCTCCTTACCTTGATTTTGAAGGGTTGTCCTTGTTTTGTAGATCCTTATGCAGTCGACTCTACTTGCAAAGAACACAAAAACAAGACAATTCAATAATCTATACTAATGATCAAGGAAACTAGTAATAACTAATAAATATCAACATGAATAATATATGTGAAAAAGAAACATGTTTGTATTAAAGATGAGAAAATAAATCCACAACCAAAGCCTTGATGTTTAAGCTCTGCTTTTACAAAATATTTTGACTTACGCTCACATACACTACAAAGTATGCAATATCTCACTCACAACCACTATCTCTTTTCCTTTTATACCAGACTTGAATCCAACATCACAAAGGTGTTACCTTTGTCTCCCCATTTCACATGGTCCATGTAGGTTTCTTTTATAGGCCAAAGAAAGTCCAAATGGGTTTATATGTTTTGGGAGGAAGGTAGGGAATTATCCTTAGGGGTTAGGAGGTCGAGTGACAAGTTTCCCAAGTAGTTAGAATCATTTTCCATGAGATATTTTGGATAAAAGCTTCTCAAATCTTCTCTTTCTTTTATTTTTTTGGAGTGTTGACACTCTCTATAAACAGAGTATGTGCATCTACACTCCTTGTGGTCAGGTGAATGGCACCACTAGTGCACCCTGATAATGGACAAGAGGTGCTAGGCATGTCTGACGCCCTATGCGAGGAGGAAAGGTGCCTCAAATTGCATAGGATTGAGCAATAAGACTCCAAAAATATGGTTTGTCCAGGGACTTCAAGGTATTTTAGCATTAGGACAGTCTTTGAGTGTAACAAAATGCCCTCCAAAGTATGAATCTAGAGGAATGTGATAGGTGAAATTTTTTTCTAGATATTGATTTTGGTATCAGAGGAAAAAGAGTGGTGAACGAAGAATTGACGCAAGACCAGTTACCAACTATCTGACTCAGTCATGGATTTAGACCAATACACTATACATCCATGTATAATGACCATGTCATGGATACTAACAATACACTATATATCCATGATTAACAACACTCAAGTCAGAACATGGCTATGAAACATACAAAGTAGATCCATGTCATCCTAACTTAAAACTAGAACATAGCCACCGTATATAAAATGTGGATCCATGTCACGACTCCAAAAAATACTCTATCGCAACCTAAGGATAGGAACAAATTCAAGTGAATACCCAACAAATCAAATTTTTCATTCCAATTACAAATGATACGATTTTATCCATGTAAATAAATGTCCTAATGTTGAACATGGTAGAAACCAGTTGATTACCGGTCATTGATATATACCATTAATAAGTAGGAGGGAGATCATCATTGATTCCAATAATTCCAAAGGTATCCCAATACATTCATCTGAATGTGAATAGAGGAATTGAAGTTGAACACTTGGAAGAATATTTCAATGAGAGGCCATTAATGAAATCCCATTGTCGAAAGCGAGGAAACATGCCATTGAGGCATGCAAGATTCAAGGTACTTGATTCATTTCCTAAGTCCAATTCCTGGATGATATGTTGGAATCAAAAGGAATAGAATCATCAAAGGAGGGACATGATGTTTCCCCCATAATCGGATCAACATAAAACATGGCACAAAAGATGATGTTGAAGCGACGAAAAAACCGATAAGACTAACTCAAATGTGACCGACTTGAAGGAAGATATTGAAATAGTAGAGGTAGAATGCAGAGGAGGTTTCCCTTGAACATTGAAAGACACGACAAATAACTTGGTAGCAATGAATCAATGAGGAAGATACCAAGCATAATGCAAGGACATGATGATTCATTCTTTGAATTGACTCATAGGAGTTAAATGACTCACAAAAGTGGATCGACTTGGTGACAACCTGAATACCCAATTGTTTGAAATGCAAATGCATGCATGTGCCATGTTTCAGGGAGGGCTATGAACTACAATTAATACTAATTAAAGATATTCCCCATTCCCTTAATTTCCCCATCATGAAGGATGAGTACCTATTTTCTTTTTAACAACCTTTAAAAGGGTAATAAATACTCAATGTATCTCCGCAAGTGATGAGTCCATTCTCATACATTTTATGAACGTAAGAAAGGATGGGTTCATTCCTAGAAAGGGTCCTTCATCATTTAATTTTGAGTCTGAAGAAGGTAAACTCAATGGTTGTTTCATGTTTAGAGAGCCTGTAATGACTAAGAAGACTCTACAGTGGACTTCTTCATAAATTTAGTCCCCATGTTCCGAAAAAGTATAAATTGATACCTAGGAGAACTCTTCTAGTTGCGATAAACTAGAGTGTAACTTTTTTTGTAAATCAGTCTAATCGATTCAAAAAAGGGGTAAACTATCACCAACTAGATGACCTTTTAAATAATTTTAAAATCGTTAAAGAATCAAGATCACTTAGCGATATTTGCATGTTTAAAGAGTCTTGAAAAGAGATTAAAGTTGACTTCATAAGGGGTTCTTTTTCATAATCAATTTTGACGAGTCTCAAAAAGAAGTAAAAGCACACTCGATACATCTTCACTGGGTTTTTAATTAGCACACCAAAGGTATAAAATGCGCGTGATACCTTTTTCATGTTTGAAACCAGAGCACGAAAACAATTTTCATGTTTTAACCAGAGCATGAAACCGTAAAAATCAATATCAACACCATCTTACTATTTTTAACGAGCTCGAATATCGGTTGTAAGAATTCTCAGTGTATCTTCTTTATTTATCTTCAAACATAATAGGAACTATGCTCGAAATGTTGTTTCATTGTTTAGCGAGCTCGAAACTAAAAAAGAAAATATTCTCAAAAAGAGTCCCATTGATGAGTGTTTTCCCAACATGATGTCTAGTGTTTGGTATTTTCCCCCAATATAACTATCAAGTAGCTTAACTCCAACATAATGAATTGAGGAGGCATACATTCCCCCCAAGCTTCATTTCTTCTTCTTACTTTTTTCTTCATCCAACTAAATCTTGGGTTATTCCTAGGGAAAGGTTCACTAAAGAAAGAGGAAGAAAGAGGATAAAGTTATACATGAAGATGAGATGAAGGTTCAAGTATTGACTCTAGTAAAGGGCTTAACACAATGGAAGAATATGTTTCATTTTTTAACCAGATTGACATGAAAAGGGAACTTTGCTGATAACGACTTGTTTCATTTTTACACAAGCTTGAAACAGAAAATACATTAGAGGAAATTTCAACTAAAAATGGGCCTTTTAACTCTAATTCAAATTCCATGTCATCATGTGTTAGCCAATGAAATTGATTTAAATTTTAAATACCGTATAGGTCTTGAACAATTTTTTAGTATAAATTTGGGGATAGGTATCATAAAAAATAAAAAAAAATTGTTCGTATTTTCGACATATCTCCCTATGTGTTTACTCAAATTTCGATCAGGAGAGCATGTTGGATTCTGAATTAAATTACGCATCCAATGATCTCTCTTGGTTGAAATTTGAGTAAAAACATAGGGAGATATGTCAAAAACACAAACAAAAAAGTAGTTTTTTTCTTTTCTTCCTCCAAAATTAATAACTATTATTTTATTATTTTAACTATTATTTTATTAATTTTTCTTAGGAGGCCCAATTTGAGTTGAAATTTCCTCTAATGACTATGCTTGAGGTATCCCATTTCATTTTTTAATGGTCTTGAAAAGGAATAAAGCTATTCCCATAGATATCTATTTCATTTTTTTAACAAGCTTGAAACATAATGGGAACTATGCTCAAGGGATGTTTTATTATTCAATGAGATTGAAACCATAAATAAACTATGCTAAAGGGTGCCTATTTTATTTTTTAAATATCTTGACACGGAAAGGGAACTATGCTCGCAAACATATGCTTCATTTTCTAATGATCTTGACACAGAATATTAACTATGCTCACCCTCAGCTCTTGGCCAACATGATGTAAAAAGGTTGGAAAATTTCCTCCTTACATAAGAAACTAGTGGTTTTAACTCACATATGGTGTATAGATACTAGAGACATGCCCCCCAAGCTTCACCATGATCAAAAGAATCTATCGGTTTTCAAAGAACTAAACTCTGACATGATGTCCACAGTCAACAGACATGATTGACAAAGGGAAAGGAACCACAAGAACATGTGTGACATTCAGGGAAGTATGATGACTAGGAGTTATACGATGATCAATTTTAACAAAGGAATATGATCAATGGTCACAATATTCCCATCATGGGGAAAATGAATCACTCAAAAGAGTGTGTAGAAACTACAACTTTCATGCCATAAAAATAATCTCGTCCAAGTAGCAAATTAAAATCTAAGGGAACTTGGACTACCATAACATCAATGCATACAGTTTTCCCTCCTAAGATAATAGGAAAATGAGGATGGATCCCTAAAAGTGGAGTAGGTATTTGATTAAAATATAGTATCTGATCGGTGGCTGACCCAAGAAAAAGAGAACCTATAGCTTTCGTGTATCTTTCCGAGTAGTTGAGGATAGAATACTAACAGAAGCCCCTTTGTCAACAATAGTGAGAAGTATTCTCTTAAAGGTAACTCACACAAATATTTGGAAAGGAACACTTGCATGAATACAAGATTATGTTAAGTTACTCCAATCAAAGGAAATAACCTCAATACTTGTAGAGGATCTTATTGAAACAAATAAAATTTCCCCTTGTGTAGGAAAATGTGAACTGACTACAAAAACTTCAGGGGTTTCAGTTCACTCTCAACTAGAAGAGAGGGATAAGACGAAGACCATTTCAAAGTGACTACTTCAGCCTTAACACTCTCTAATCAAAGAGTGAGATCAGGTGGACATGACATCGACTCAATCACTTTAACTTCACTCTCTAGAGGAAGAGTGGGATCAACTACTTTTTCTTCACTCTCTAAAGTAAGAGTGGAACTGACCGAGGATGTAAATGGATTAACCAATTTATCAATCAATAGGAGGCCAATGGTCAACTTACAGTAACCTATTCGACGTTGGTTTTTAGGAACAATAATATCTTCCAATAACTTTGAAAATTCATCCATGTGAGGACAAAGGTAATTAAGGTGCATGTCCTTACGTAACCAGTAAGGATATTTAACTTTTCTTTTCTGAATTTTAACCACAGAGTCAATGGTTGATAGGGTATCATTAGTATGATGACATGGGTTGTTGTGTATCCTTGGACCACACTTCTATAATCTAGGACAAACCATGACAATCCTTAAGAATATGTCCACCCTTGCAAAGTCTACAAGGGAACTTAGGATTATGAGCTGTTTTGGTGGGAAAATCAACACTCTTACCACTATCAGGAGTAGTCCATTGAGATTTCATTTCTTGTTTTCCTTTCTTCCTCTTAACCTTCCTTTTCTTCTTCTTGTTATCTACCTGATTACTAGTGTTGCAACTTTTGACAGGAGAAGAAGGAGAAAGGGGAGAAGGAACATATGGCTAAGAAGGTGACATGTGAAGATGATGTTGATGCTCTTGTGATAGAGAGTTGGGATTTGAAACAATTATCTCACCTCGGATAACTGGACTGGAGAATAACCATACATGTAATTCTATAGTCAATCCAGGAAGAGTTAATGTAGCCATGAGAGGAGGATCAACATTTCCAAATGAAGGAATAAAAAAGAGTTCCCCCCGAGAAGGGGTCTCTTGGTTGGTAGTTCCAGAAGGAATAACCATAGCTATGTAACAAAACTACGACCCTCTTCTCTTTTCTTCCCTTTGTGGATAGCTGACGCTCTCTGTAAATAGGCTATGTGCACTGACTCTACTTGTGGTCAGGTGACTGGTGCCATCTACACACCCTGTTATGGACAGGAGGCACCATGCATGTCTGACTCCCTCTTCCAGGAGGTAAGGTGCATCATACTTCCTAGAATTGAGAAATAATACTCCAAAAAGATAGTTTGGACAGGGAATTCAAGGGATTTAAGCATTAGGATAGTTTTTGGGTGTAACAAAAGGAACATATATGTACTTGTTTCCCCAAAAGGTAATGAATGAGATGTGGATTATTGGTTATCACAATGTTTATATATAAATAAAAACCTTGATATATCCATAACTAATTATCAAAACAACAAATTCCCAACTAGTTCGATGGTTCTCGAAGGGGAATACGTGACAAAAAAAAATGAAAGAAAAAAGTGTGGATATGTTTATATTGATTACAAATGTGGTGCAAGTGTGTATAAATTTAAGAACTTAATCATTGGTACAAAAATCCAGTTACAAATTATGCCTAGAAGAAAATCCTCAAGGGTACGATACTTACTACCAGATGATGAGCACAAAAAACAAATGGATATGGTTAGTACCAAAGATGATCCAAAGGGTTTGGCTATATGATAATTTAAAGGTATCTTGACATGTACGAGTATGTTGATAGACAAGGTATGTTATTTATGAGTTATTTTCATTGTTTTATTTCTATGCAAGTTCAATTATGTTAGTTATGAAAATTTTAATTTTTGATCTAATGTATGATGATACTAATTATATCATCCTTCTCTAGTCCAATATTCTACAAATAATCTATAGATTACACATGAAGGAGAAAAAAAGAACTTGATATCTTTATACAGTAGCATGACATGCTCAAGAATTCATAATTTTTTTGTTCGAGTATTTCTATGGATGATGGATGAAATTGCATACATGGATTAAATTATGTGTTATCTCCTGGTTTGTGAAACATATATGAATATTACCTCTCTTTGTATTTATTTTCAAATCATAAAATATACATGTTGGTTGAAACAATTGTTGGAATCATGTGTGGCATAACTAACCATATTTGTAGATGTCATAGAATAGTATGTTTTACATGGGTGCTATATGCTTATTCGTGTGCTTACATATTTTCCACATTTAATATATTGTACCATATTCCTCTATATCTTCTTTTCTATTGAATCAAACTCTATAGTTTTATCTTCATGTCATCATCCTCTTCATTGAGAAAATTATACATGCGTATAATTATTCTTTAAAGTCTACTACATATGCATTTATCTCCAAATTTACACCTTTTTTGCATGGTTTGATATGTCCTCCGAATTTCAACTTGTATGCACCTATAAAATGTTATTCTTCATCTTCAACATCTAAAACGTACATGCTATAGCATGATAATGTTTCACTAAAATATGTGCACTTTCATATACTTTATCACTAACATAGATATTTTGATGAATATTTTATTGAACAAGGGATGATGTTGGATGAGTTGGAAATAAACCTTAAAGAAATGGCCAAAGAGTTAACCTAGCTAATTATCTAATTCTAGAAAATAACTTGGTACTTCGTTGGATGTATTTGCTGCAAGGGTACAAGGAAGTCCCATAGACTCATGCAATTACTAGTTTCATCAATAAGGATCTCATGAATTAATTTTGAAGGTAATTGACCCAAAATTAATCTTAAGCTGGTGGCTAAGTAATTTTTTGAACCTCTAATATAAAATATTAACCAAAGAACTCTTCATGAGGCATAGAAATATAACATGCTTTGTGCATGTATCTATACCAAGGATTTACCTCTATAGTTTGATGGTAGGCTTTGAAACCAAAGTGAAATCTATGATAGACACACTATCTATCACAAATGCATTGATCATCATAACTTTAGTGAGCCCTTTTAAACACTTACAGTGTAGCAATAGTATAAATCATACAACATACACATCATTATGACACCTTTTGAATTCTTTTTTACATACATGGAACATGTCATATTTTAATTTTAACTCTAGATTTAGGATAATCACAGTGGATTCACCAAGATATTTACAGCAAAAAAAATTTATAACCACTACCTCCATTTGAAATATGGTTCCACACTTATGTAAAACTAATATACACAAGTTCCATTCCAATTTCCTTCCTCCCATTGGAAACTTTCATAAACTAGGAGGCATGAGTTATATAACTTATCTCTAGATTTTACTATCATTAATAATCTACCTTCATATTATAACCACATCACAACAATATTTTCATGTCTTCTTGTCTTACATAAGATATAATTCATGAAAATTCTCTCACTTGTAAAATTATGGGATACCTTCCATGGGACTGTGATTAGTATCCCCATGTCAAACGTGCCCAAACACACATGTACAAGCTTACAGAACTCAATTACAATGCTTAATTGGGGGTTTTTATGTATTAGTGACCGTTTCACCAAGCATCCCTGAAAGGATTAAGTAGCCATAAAATGATGACCATGGCTTGGATTGATGAAATGTTGACTTTTTTGGACTGATGAAAATGCATTCCATATAGGGGAACCTATGTCCGATGGGTCCACCACTCATTTCTTGTCTTGTTAAGGGATCTCAGAAACTAGGGTTTTGCTCAGTAAGAAACTATTCATTTTTTGCATGATGAGTTCAACCATTGAAAATCCTTGACGTACTCCCATGTTGAACATTCCCAAACATACATGTAGGATATTATAGAACTCAATTATGATTCTTTGTTGGGTTTGAATTCCCTAGTGACATACTCACCAAGTGTTCTTAAAAGGATTAAGGAGGAATGTTGAAGCTCACCATAAAATTATGATCATGGATTGGTTCGATGAGTTGTTGACTATGTTTGACTCATGACAATGCATTCCATCTAGGGTAACCTATCTCCCATGAGTCCATCACCTGGTGCTCATCTTGTTAAGGGATCTCATAAGCTAGTGTTTTTTCACTTGCTCTTAAGATGATTACTTCACAGTTGTATTGGTTATGTGTGACTAATAACAATATTTGAGAATATACATGTGTGACTAATAACAATAGTGTATGTTTAGTTTCATGATGGTTAAAAACAATGTAAACCTTTTTGGTGAGATAAATATCGGTCACACTACTCTATTAAAAGACATCAAGCTTATGAATTTATTTTTTAAATCAATTAATATGTTTTGGTGGTATGAAATGCTTTGTGTTAAGATAAAAATCATCACAAGAATTATTCCAGGGAATGCAAATTCTAAGGTTGAAATTAATCACAATGGTGCATATTAAGAGTTCTTCCAAAATTAACAAATACATGAAGTAGAAAAACAATTACTTCATCAAACTAATGTTAGTTTACCATAGAAACCTACCTTGAACCAAGGTATGTGCAAGAGTCAAATCTAAGTTGCAAACTCAATGCCAACAATAAAAAACTTTTTCCAAATAGTGAATGAAATATTTGTCAAACTAATATTAACTATGGTTGAAAGTTTCTTGAAAGTCACTATCAAAGATCAAGATTGGTTCACTGAAAAAATCACTAGGGTTGTCTTCCGAACCCCTACCAAACCAAATTTATGAATTAATATCTTGCATGGAGAAAATTATAGGCCATGAAGTCCTATTTGTGCTCTCATTTTCTAATATTTCAATATTTCAATATCTATAATTCCAATATTTCCCGCTATGTTCCCTCATTATCTAAAACCCCAAATAATTATAAACATCGATGGGGTCAAAAACCTTAATATGCATTACCACATGCAAAACACTAATTCCTAACCATCAATCATATAATAGAACATATGTGTCATCATAACCAAGTAACACATACCCAAGATAAATAAGAAAAATGTAATGTAATGTTATTTTCATTTAAACCATGAACCATGCATTATGTATCACATATAAATTTTAATCATAAATGAAAAGTGAGAATTTAAATGCATGATCCGTAATTCCATAGTTTATTTCACTCATTTGTTACCATATCCAAACCTAAAAAATGTCCATGATCAAACTTAAAGTTGTTTAAAATGGCTTAGTCATAGAATTTATATTTGTATTTTGTAATTTTGCACTTTCTATTATTTTGAAAATCTCATTTAACATGCCACCTATCTCCACCTCACCTCCAATGGTCAAGTACAACAATTTGGTAATATAGAAATATCCTTTGTGTGACCACTTGCATTTTCTATCTAATTATGTTCATATCATACTGGAAAAATACAACCTAACAATAACAAAGTTGTTGACTTGTAACTTGAATGATACACTACTTACATTCAAATCCAATGATATTAAAAAACATGATAATCCAATATGGCACTAACCACATTTTCGGAACATACCCAAATTCAAGAAACAAACAAATTGCATAATAAGGAAGGTCTTGGTGCTTCCAAATCTTGATACTCGTGACATTCCATCCCTATTTAGATAAATATCACCAATGGTTCAGAATGGGTAATAAGTGACTAAAAAATTACTAAAAATTGGAGATAAATGACTAAATCTGGTCACATGATCATTGGAGACAAATTAGCAGTAACTTGTCTCACGACCAAACTGGTCATTTATCACTTGGTCATAAATTGCTTGAATTGATCCAAATGTTAGTCATATATATAATCATTTATTTGGTCATTAACTATTGTTGTTATTTGGTCATTAATTGTTGTTGTTTGGTAATACATTTAGTCATTGATTTTGGGTGATTGGTCATTTATTTATTCATTGATTGATGTTAACTGATCATTTATTTAGTCATTTATTGTTGTTAATTGGTCATTTAATTAGTCCTTGATTTATGTAGATTGGGAATAGGGGAATGACCCACCAAGCTACTACCTATAAGGTAGGTTCTCTTCCATTGAGATAACACCCTTAAATAGAATTATGAATGATAAATTAGTGAGAGATGGATTGAAAAGAAACTTACATTAATTATTTCTTCAACTTAAGATACTACTTGCAAGATGAACCAAAATAAATCTATATTCAAAACAATTGATAGATTATGATGATAGATATATAAATCATTTGAACAAAGAACGTAATCATACTACTATTAATGTCAAAGGTATTCAACTAATCATGAAATAAGAGGAATCAAGTAAGGGAATAATTAACTTGCTTCAAGAAAAATGTGAAAATAATCAAGTATATCTTCTAACCTTTGAAGGTAGGTCCATTAAAAAGCATTAAAGTTACAAGAGAAATTTCATGTTTGCACCAAGAATATTCCACAATATCAAAACATTTTAATCAAACATACACATCCACTAGTATAAAAAGTGAGATAAATGACTACATGACTAAAATAATTAGTCATGTGATTGTTTTTACGCTAAAAATGACTAAATTAGATAACACAACTAAAAATGACTCTTTTAGCCATCGAATAAAAATTATTTTTTCACACAATTAGAAATGACTAAAAAAATGACAAAAAACCCCTATTAACTAAAAAAACTAAAAAGTAACTAAATACTCTTATAAAATAGCAATTGATAATTTAGATATTAATATATATTAGTTTTTATTGTATGTGTGTGTGTTTTTGTGGTTTCCAGTATCACATCATTTGTTAATTTGTTATTAAAAAAAACAATGAGGCATGGGGGCGTCACCTAGGGACCAATATGATATCACGTCCATTCATATTGGGGGGGTTAAAATTAAAAAATTAAAAATCAATATATTGGGGGTATATTAGGGGTAACTAGGGTTTTTTTTTTACTATTTAAATATCCAATATGTTGGGGTATGTTTTATTCAACATTTTTGCCTGAGCCGTTCACCAGTCCTCCGAGCCTTGCCTGCTAGGTGCCTATGCCTGCGAGCTCCTTTGCTTGTGGTCTAAGGTCTGAGTGCACCTACACCAAGCCAAGGTGGCTGCGAGCTGGGTTTAGGGCATTTTTTCCATCGTTTCGATGCATGCTGAGGTGCCTGCGAGCTGGGTTTAGGGCGTTTTTTCCATCGTGTGGTTGCATGCTGAGGTGCCTGCGAGCTGGGTTTAGGGCATTTTTTCCATCGTGTGGCTGCATGAAGAGGTTCCTGCGAGCTGGGTTTAGGGCATTTTTTCCATTGTGTGGCTACATAATATTTGATTGCTTAATATTTGGAGATTGCTAAGAAGCGGAGGAGCCGTCTGGAAACTGGTGATTGCTAAGAAGCTGTTGCAGAGGGGATATCTAGAAGAGTGATGCTTTTTGTTGACATACCTATGTATCTGTGTGTATTCTGGGCCTAGTGGCTTATAGTGCAGTTGTGCACAGGGTCCTTCTAGCCTCCGAATAAACCTGTTAAATGTGTTAAAAAATACGAACTATAACAGGACGTTTTTTCAAATCCCCGCAGTGTTTTCTGGAAAACGAGGGCGTTTTACTCCTTGTGTTTTCTGTGGGTTTTTTCCATGTTGTGTCCATTGTGTTTGTTGGATAACAGGGAATTTTTTCCAACAGCATTGCAGTGGTAGCATCGTTTTTTGGAAAACGAGGGCGTTTATTCACCGTTTTGTGGTCGTGCGTTTGTGGTGGGTTTCTCTGGTGCTGGAGGAGGCACATTGGAGAGCCATTGCATATCATTCTTGGAGGTATGCTGTAGTGTGTTTAATATTTGATGAAAAATTCCTGTACTTCTTTTTGTGAGATAGCAGAGACACTGTTCTGTACCCTCTCAAATGCTTTGTGTGCTTCCATTTTTGCCTTTTCCAGCTTAGAAATATGTTTCACCAAGACATTTCCTAAACTCTCTCCATCCTCACTATCACAGTGATTCATACTTCTTTGCACCCTCTGAAATGATTCCTTTTCTGATGCCAATGCCGCCAGTTTCTCCTTTTCCAATTTTGATACATGCTTGACCAATACCTTATCCAAACTATCTTCATTCTTCCCATCACACTCATGCTGTTTTTTTTGTACCCTTGCAGATGCCTCTTGCACTGCCTCTAGTTTCTCCTTCTCTAGCTTAGATATATGTTTCACCAAGACATTTCCTAAACTCTCTCCATCCTTACTATCATAGTGATTTAGACTTATTTGCACCCTCTGAAATGATTCCTCTGATGCCAATGCTGCCAGTTTCTCCTTCTCCAATTTTGATACATGCTTGACCAATACCTTATCCAAACTCTCCTCAACTGTATGATGAGGTTGATATTTCCTGTCTACATTCTACAATGAATTTCTTGTCAACCCTGATGCTGCCATTTTTTCCTTCTTGAGATTTGAAATATGCTTGACTAAGACTTTATCTAAACTCTCTTCATCCTTCACATAATGGTGTTGTTTCCTTCTTTGCACACCATTAGATGCTTCATTGGACAACAATGTTGTTGCTTTTTTCTCTTTCTCAAGCTTTGAAATATGCTTGAATAAGTATTTATCCAAACTATCTTCTATCTTCACACAAGCAAGTTGTTTCTTTCCCTGCACAATACTAAATGCTTCATTTGACAACTCTGTTGCTGCCAACTTCTCCTTCTCCATTTTTGAGACATGTTTGACCAAAATCTTATCTAGACCTCCCCCACCATTTTCATCATGGTAATTTTGCTTTCTCTACACTCGCTCAACAACATCTAAGGCAGTCTTCATGGGAAGAATCTCTTGTTCAAGATCAGTCATATCCTTCAGTGGAATAGTGCTAAGGTTACTACCAGATACTGTAGAAGTAAAATTATAGTTTTTAATTTTATCTTGGTTGGTGTTATTCATATCAAATTTGCTCTTCATTTTGAGTGTCTTATTCTCAGTTGAATACATGTTTATATCTCTATTCTCTTTATCATATTTAGTATCAATATCATCTGTTGGATTCACATCGCTTTCCATGCTTTCCTTCTTTGACAATCTTGATTTTGGCTGAGGCATATTTGTACATTTTTCTCATGTGGCAGTTAACCGTTCTCTTTCTGATGCATGAATCTTTTCAGCCAAGATTACTGTAATGCCCCAGTTTTGACCCCGTTGCACTAGATGTATATGATGTATATATATTGTAATGATCATGGTGCGGAGCTAAAGGCCAAAGCCCCACCATTGATCGGTAATGCTATGTTTTGGATTTAAATTTGTCATCGATGGTATATCGGGGCATGCGGCATATATTATGTTGGCCATCATGTAAATATGCATCATAATTAATTAATGGACACAACCAGCTACGGTCGCGGCAACTAAATCGAATGGGGCATGATTTCCTAAGGATAAGGGGGGGGGGGTGAAATATTTAACCTATGGGCCAATGGGGAAAAGCCAAATGTCTATGAGAAAACCCATCAAACTATCAACTACCTTTCTTGTCTTTTTCCCCAATCATTTATTTCTGCCAGAATGTGGTTGAGTTAGTTATTGCATGGAATGGGAAGAGTATGGGCAAAAATTCGAATTGGGCAGAGACCCATTTTCGAAAAACGTGTTATGACTTCCTTGGCAAGGAAAATGCCCAAAAATGTATGCCATTCTGCCATGCATCCACGTTTTTCCATTTTCCTCACCATTCTCCTTCATGTTGGGGCTTTGGGGAGCAGCTGGAGTTTTTTCCTGGGTTTTTCATTCCACGTTTTTGGTGGTTGGCTTCATTTTTCCCTAGGGATGGGAGGTCGTTTTTGTAGTGCTGGGGATTGGGTTGTTTTTCCTCACGATTTGGGAGCTGCTGGTGCATTTTCCATTCATGATTTTTTCTGATCCTCCTCACGCACAACAAGCTGGGAGCCGTTTTGCTGCTATTGCCCACAATTTCCTGTAGGGATCCATTTCATGCTCAAGAACTGGGTGCAGTCTATGTAAATTTTTCTTTCCCGGTTACTTATTGCCCTGGACGGACTGCTGATTTCCTTGTGTTGGAATTGTGGTTGCTGTTGTGCTGGGGAATTGTTGTAAATTCGCTTGAGAATCATTTTGGCCATGATAGGGCCAAGAATGACTCAGGAATTGTTTCCCTGTTTAAGCTGTAATAGCTAAATTGGTTGCTTGAGTGCAATGGTTGGTCTTTGGACTGTGTGAGGAGTAAGGATTTTGGATTAGATTTGCTTGATAAACCTGGTGGCTGGAAACCACACAGACAGAGCTAGAGGGATGGCCTTCTTCTCCATCACCCCTGAATAGCACTGAAAGGGAATGCAGGGCCTGAGGGACTGTGTAGCAGAGAAGGGACTGATTCCTTGTGTTGGGTGTGGATAGGTGTCTTAGAGGTCAGGCTATTTCTGGTGTAGGTGTTCTTGGCTCTGTAATGGGCTCACCAGCTTAGCAAATTTCCTTCATGAGCTTTTTAATGGCCTGATAAACCCAACTTTGTTGGCTTGGCTATGTGTTTTGTGTATCCTGGCTATGTGTAAGCCTGCTAGTTCCCTTATTCCTTGGAGAATCATGCCCAGCTCGGGGGTAGCAGCGCTACTGAGAGATTAAGGAGCACGCTAGCCTGTGGTTGGGTGGAACGTTGCAGCGACGTAGCTGGTTGCGGATCGAGTTCATCATAAAATAAGTGATCTTGTGTATTTTACCTATGCAATTCTATATTTACTGATAATTAAAATGAAATGAACATGTTGAATAAATGCTTATTTGAATGAATGATATTTCCGATGTGTTTGATAAGTAGTTGCATGTATGCATGATAAATGTTCAACTTACATGTTCAAGCATTCTGTCTATGCAAGTTTTTATGCATACATATGTTCATGGGCTATTAGCCGGTCTGATAAGCGTGTAGTCGCGTCCTCTACGCCGATCGGAGGCATGGGGACGTGACAATCACATCCAAAATTTCCTCATTCTGTCGTTCTAGAACTGCTAGTTTTGTTGTTTTTTCTGACACACGCTCAGCATGCTTTACAAAGTTTCTTCCAAGCTCAGGAATTGTTTCAAAAGAATCATCCTTTGTTGAATCTTTAGACAAAATTTCACCATGCTCTTGTAGTTCTCCTAAGTTTCTATTTTCTTCATCTTTAATAGCTTTTGCCAACCTTTTGGCTTCTTGAACTTCACTCTCAAATTTTGAAACATGTTTTACAAGTATGCTTCCAAGATCAGGTAAAATTTTAGAAGTGAGTTCTCTTTTGTTATCTCCAGGCACAGGTACAGCCTTAGTAGCAGCAACAGCAACATCTTTTTCTGCCTCCAACCAAGAAACATGTTTCACCAAGATATCTCCTAGACCTCCAAAACTGCACTTGCCATTAACTTCTTGCTCCTTGTGATCCTCTTTAAGCATAGCACTTAGACCCCGGGTTGCAACTATCATTGCAAGAGAGATAAGCTCCTCTTCTTTTAAGAGCTTTACTCTCCCAAGAATTAAGTCAATAAGCTCTTCAGAGACTATAATCTCTTTAGTAGATTGTCTATTAGATTGGTGGTCTTTAGGATGATGTCTATGTTTTTGAAATGGTCCCTTAGTTGTATTCTTCCTAATTTGGATACAGTTTGTCTCAAGAGTGGTAGCGCCTGCATCTCTTTCCAATTCAGAGTCAGTGTGAGGTTCGCCTTCAGTCTGAACTTCAATTTCAGAAAATGCTTCAGAAGATAAATCTTTATTGTCTGAATCATTGATGAGCTTAACAGCATTTTCATCTACGTTTATGCTTGATTTTTTGAATGTGTCATCATTAGAATTAAATATATCATTTATGGAGGAAGATGGAAGATGAGCCAACCGGAAAAATGCTACTTTCACATCTTCTACAACTTCCTTTTCTACTTCAAAAGTTGTTTCCAATGATGCAGAGACAGTATGTGTTTATCTTCCATCAGTAGTCTCAAATTTCAAAGATTGCTTGGAACCCCCAGGATTGTTATCAATTATCACTCCGACTTCTCCTGCAGAGTCAAAAGCTTTAGCTTCTTTTTGTTTAGCTTTCTTCATCTATACTTCAGCTAATGGACATTGATTTCTGAACAGAAAATACAAGTAACAACATATGGAAACGAAATTTAAAAGTTGTATGGCTAAAATGTAAGAAAAGCAGTAAAGCTAGAGAATTAAAGTTAAAAAATCTAGACAAGATATCAAGGGCTACAACCTAGCTGCCTTAAGAATTCGGCACCAAGATGCTTCCACCAAGGTAGCTTTACGAGCCTCCATAGCTACCCTTACTGCAGTTTGGGCTGCTAGTTTCTCTCTTTCTATCCTTGGTAAATGTGGATTTGAATCACCCAATGTCTCGTCAAGTGTGGCATTCTTGCCTTCCTTTTCCTGTGTTCAAATTTTGAAAATTCATGATGTTGTTGAGATGCCAGAAAGGGTCAGATTAGGATTATATTGGCATGCATCTAAACACATCATTCTAAGAGTAAATGCAGTGAAGCAGTACAAAAATCTTAACTGACACTAAATTTTTGGAGGGTATGAAATACGAACTTATATAGCTGCAGCATTCTTATCTTCCGCTCTAGATACGATTCTATCCTCTTTTGTGGGAACCAATTCAAAGGATACTGAACAATGCATGAACTTGTGATTTGGGTGCTTGGGTTTATACCATCTTGATCCTTTATCACATTTTTGAGCCTTTCTGCACTGCCTTTGTTGAACACTTGCATTAGTACACCAATTCCCATGTTCTCAATATTAGATTATCGTTGATCCTCACTGGCCATTTTTATTGACTTAAGTGGTCTTTATTTTCCAGGGAATCTGAATGCTTAATTTCATCTGTAACCACCTCTTTGTCACTTTACATGCAACAAACTTATTTTACTACAAAAGGGTCAGCATGGAGTCTTTTATGCTTAGAATAAGGACAATGGAACCTGGTACATTTTCAACTGTAATGATGAAATCAAGGTTCTCCTTACAATATGTGGAATCTGTTTGAACAATAAGATCCAAGCAGGGAATGAAACTTAAAATCATGGTAGGAAGGATCTTCTAAGATAATAGATTCAGAAAAATCAACGAAGAAGAAACAAAGAGCTCATCTGAATAGATTCAGATTGAGAACTTACACAGCTAAAGTCTTGCACCAGATTTGGTTCACTCTGTCCTATGATTATCTCATATATATCAAAGAAAATTAAGATAAATATGACGCCTATGAGTCAGGTGTAATTTTGAGGGTTATTCTCATCTAAATTGATATTCAAGAATTAGGATGGTGATTCACTTCCAAAGAGTTCAAAGAAAACTATGCATATCTACCAGAACTGTCTGTCACCTAAAATCAACTAAAATGCAAACATTTTAAAAACTTAGTTTATAGAACATTTCTGGGCTGGTCTTTCAATAATTCAAGCAGAAAAAGAGAATTCCAGTCTGCTTAGCTTTTCCATCTGGGTTCTACCAGAGCTGTCACCTAAAATAAACTTAAATGCAAACACTTTAAAATCTTAGTTTATAGAACATTTCTGGGCTGGTCTTTCAATTGTTCAAGCAGAAAAAGAGAATTCCATATGGGTTTTCTATTTCCATTTACTCTGTCCTACCAAAACCAAGCTGGTAGTATGAGTATATTAGCATACAGCCAATTTTGCAAATAATGTTACCGATAAAGGGAATGCATAGAACATTTCTCTGCTAGTCTTTCAATAATTTAAGCAGAAAAATAATTTCAGTTTGCTTAGCCTTGCCATTTGGGTTTTCTGTTGCCATATATTATTTCCTACTAGAATATATTGGGGAAAATATCAAAACACATCAGTAAGCATAAACTTGGACGTGAAAAACTCAGAAAAATGAGGAGATATCAGAGATATTTACATCACTGCATATGACTATAAGAGGCTTATGTATTTGGAATTTGAACCGGAACTGTCACCTAAAATAAACTTTATAGAACAATTTTGGGCTGATCCTTCAATAGTTCCAAGAAGAAAGAGAGAATGAGTCTGCTTAGCCTTGTCAAGATGGGTTTCTTGTTGCCAAGTATCAATGCATTAGCAATATATTCTCTCCCAGTGAATTAAGTTCAAGGGAGTTGAAACTATTTCCACAATTCCAACTCCCCACACTCTAGACCAAGGCCTCTTTTCCACTACTGATGTTGCTCTCTTTATGTGGCCTATACCCCTGCGTATGATGAATCAATGGGTTATGTATGGCTTTCGAATTGGAAGAAATGCCAGTGATCTGGGAACAAATCCAATTGACCGAGTTTACTCCAACATTGACCCATATTCCGTTGCAGGACCAGCTTACCTTCACTCTGTTCCATATTCATTCTATTTAGACCCAATGTCGGTAGCATATGTTTAATATAGGGTATTCCCTCCCCTGGTACATTTGATACCTTATTGAAAGAGAAAGATAAGCATTCTCCTATAGAGGATTGTATCCATAAAGATAGTCAGGGGCCGTTTAGTGGGTGTTTTTATTGTTCAATATTTTGTAGTTTTTGGTGTCAACTGCTTTACCATAATGCCTCACTATTGTTTTGATTTGAATTTTTTTTTGAATAATGTATCACTGCTTGAACATAGATTTTAATGGAAATTCTTCACATAACATGCTCATAAATTATAGCAAGGAGCTAACATTAACAATGATTTAAATGGCTAATAAACAGACACCCAAAAACATAGTAAGAAGGTGCTTTTTACATGCTTGTAGCAGCTCGTTGACAGATCTGGAAATGAATGTTGAGATACCCAAGTAATGTGGCCATACAATGCGATAGCAGTGAGAAAATATTATAATGGCTGAGATCTAAAATGTGTTGTAGATGACTATTGGGAAAACTTCATCTTTTACTTAAATATTCAGATATGGAAATGAGAGTTATTTGACTCACAATACAGAGTTATGAAAGTACTATAGCATCCTTAGAATGTGTTGGCATTCCATATTCAATCCAAGCTGGTGTAGCTTGTCAGAATGCCTTTAGTATAGCCTGGAATATGGATGGTGTCAAAATATCAGGAATCTTGAATCATCCTTTCTTTCCCTTGATTTTTCTCATGTCTACAGAGAATACAACAAGAATGCAGATGGCTTATCCAATGAGGCACCCTCTATGGCATCTGACCTCTTACAGTTCACTGAAATATGTGAAGGTGAAATAGTGGGGAATGGATCGATGAAGCTCTTTTAATTTGAGTATTTGACATCTTTGATGTCTATTATTTCAAGAGTGACATAATTTAGATTTTTTACATCCTTTGGATGTCTGAGGAAAATGTTGATCACCTGTTGTATCAATTTCTTGGTAGGTCCATAAGTGCCTCCCTGGATAAGCCATGACTGGGTTCTTCTTGTATTCCCTTGTAGACATCTTTTGAATTCAGGATGAAGATGGGATATATTCCTTGGTATTTTGATCTTGGTGGTGAAGTTGGTTATCTGACCTCTCAATGTAGCTATCTGGAAGAGTCTCTGAACTAGATGTCTTTATATGAAGTTTGATAATTCATTTTTGGCATATTATAACCTTAAAAACACATTTTATGCATCCTATTATATGCCCTTTGCTTACAACCTAAAAGGTGACCAGTCCCACACCAGTCCAATGTTGACAGAGAATATTTCATAGCATATCTTCTACATAGCTAAATTATTTAATAGAAGAAGAGTAATTTCAGAACTATATTTAATACTAATTCTCGTTACATGAAGTTTGATAATTCATTTTTTCCAAATTATATAACATTTATAAAACATGTTATGCCTTCTATAGTATATGTGCCTTGTTTACCAAAAGATGACCAGTCCAATGTTATGTTAAGAAAGGATGTGTCATCACATATCTTCTACATAGCTAAAAACTTGTGTAAGAGTAATTCGAGCACTGTCTACATCAGTTTGACTAAGTCTACAATGTTGATGATAAAAGGAGTATGCATATTGAGATTATGATGTGAAATTAAATGCCTCCCTTCAAAAATCTTGCTGATTTGTCTTTGTTACCTATCATTAGAGCTACAATACCTATTCACAGTAATGTGAGAGATTTAGGTCGCTTAAAGTGTTATGGCTGCAATTTCATTGTGTTGTTGAGCTGTGGAAGCTCTACCAACTACGCAATCTTCACCATTTGGATGAAAGATTGATCTCAAAGATTTAGGGAGTGAATTTAAGAGTTGTTGCTTTGTGAGTGACTATTTAAGAGTTGAGCTTTGTGAGTGACTATTGAACAAATTTATCTCTCCTTGGACCGTTTATTAGGCGAGTTCACTTATTACTAAGTTTTTTTCTTACCCCAAGGCCAAACACCATGTAGAATAGGGCTTAGGCTTGCATGTTGGGAATATTAGTCAATTAATATGTTTTTATCATTTCCTAGAGTGGATTGTAATGCTTGGGGCATTTCCATAAAAAAGAACAAGACTAAATTCGAAAAAGAACAAAGACCTTTGATCACCTCTATGTTTTTTCATCTCTTGTTTTGATCACCTTTTGATCTTTTGCGGGTACGTTGAAGTTGACTCTAGGAGTTTGGGGAGGGCTATTTGAATAAGCCACTAACAATACATTTTGCTTCAAGGTGTTTCATCTCGATAGTAAGATTTCTTCATCCTTTTTAGATATTTGAATTGAAAGTGCATACTTTGCTTCCTAGCTCTTTGTTTTATTAATGAACTAATATGCATGTGTAAATTTGAATTAATTTTTGTTTTTCATTTATTTATGGATGCACTCACCTCATTTCGTAGCCTTATTATATCCAAAATTTTGAAAAAAATGTTATAATTTTATTCATTTCTTACCCAACTAAAAGGTACACATGGATGTAAATGTAGATGGATCCAAGTGATGTTGTGGACTTCAGAATTTTTATTGGTGAAGAGAATTGTCCCGTTGGCACAGTCCAGTGTCAAAAAAGCTGTACATATGCTGATTTCTATTCTGAAATTCTGAATGATCAAGTCGTTCAATATCCTTTTGAATTTATTATTGGCTCAGTTAGATGTCCTTTAAATGCATTCCAAGAGGAAAAAAGGAAACCTACAACAACATATGTAGGCATTAAGAGGAAAGTATGCACGGTGGTTGCTGATACATTGGAATCAAATGTAATGGAGGGAACACCAATCTTTGAAAACATTGAAGGGAATGTGGAGGAACCTATGCATAAACAACCAAGAATTGGTAATGTGTCCGAGTCAGTGGATCAAGTTGTGGTTGATCCTAATGTATTGGCATCTTGGCAACATAAAGTGAACATATTAATGGAAGAGTTTGTCAAGGAGAAGCTAACGCTAAAGGTATATTTAGAAAATGGAAAACCTAATATAAATATCCATTGTGAAATCTGTGGCATTGATTATGGAAAGGGGTAAGTATCCTTGGCAGCGCGAACAATTCGTAACTTCAAAAACAATCGTATGAAAATAGGGTCCCATCAACGTCAAATTTCAATGTTGGGAATTAATGAAATGTGTGAAATTCCTTCAGGTAACAAAGAAAAGAAGACAACAGTGTCTAGAGATCAACTTGAGATTGATCAAGCAATCAAACTTCTACATGATTTCAACCAAACGCAAGAGCCTAATTTGTTCAAGGTGGTGGAAGCAACACTTGCAAAGTACGAGGAAAAGAAAAAAGTAAGAGTGGAATGTACACGATGCAATAGATGGTTCTCTTTGGTGCCAGCAAGTGGTAATATTGTCAGTTCTCTAAATGAACACATGAAATCAAATAAGCACACTACTAATACTACAGTTGAGGCTTCACATGATACAGTTGTGTTGAGGAGTGGAACAGTAGGGAGACCGAAGAAGCCTACCAATGAAAAGTCCCAACAAAGTTTGTCTAAGTTCTTGATCCCATAACTACCATCGCCATCACATGGGGCTTCTACACGTCCACATCCTTCTACTTCAGGTGTGGAAATTACCCAAGTTTTAATTTAATTTGAATTTGAATATGCACATTACGTTATTTATTATTACTTGTTAGTAGCAGTTAGTAGATCATTAACCAATGTATTTTTTATGGTCTTGTTCTAGGACAAATACCTCCCTCAATATTATTATGTTGGGGGTACTGGGATCCCTATCTTGAGAAAAGAGGGGAGAGATTGGACACAAAGGTTCTAATGGATGACCAACGTGGTGGAAAAATGTGGGCCATAGAGAAACATACCCGGAGAACACTAAATTATCATGGTATTGAATGCAGTATTAATGGTACATACAGACATATTCAATGCAAGAGGGATTCTGAAATAGGAATACCTTTTGATTCATTGACATGCAATTTTTGTAAGATTATACCTAATTGTGATTACTTTCGAATGCGATTATATCGTGAATCAAGGAGCAACATGAAAAGACATGGGAGAGATACAGGGAAAGGGAGAAGGTTGGACCATTTGACTCAAACTGAACTCAAAATTGTTGCAAGAGAAGCAAATGATACACACAGGTTAACAATGCGATCTCTTTCGTGGGAGAGGACAAAGGTTGCTACACTATCTATAAGAACAAGGTCTCTAAGGGAAAAGTTGTTCGAATCTGCAGGAAGGAAGGATGTGTTCAGGTTTTGCAAGGATGTGTGTGAGGCTCATAAGAAAGGAAAATTACAAGGTAACGATGCAGTTTGGGAATTTGTTCAAGATATATTCCACAACCTAGTTCGTTCAAAGTCGGGTAGAAGGTATAGTGCATCCACTCAATCCATTTATGATATGATTAAGTTATGGGGAGGTCCTAGATTACATAGCTTTATTATCTTGAATCTGGATGGCCCTTCAATATCTACGACTTTAAGGCAAGTTAGAAAATCATTGACATATCTCCTAGGGGAGCAAGAGTACATTTTTGAGACAATCGGAACAGTTTATGCTTCCTATAAAGCCAAACATGGTATAGAGGGCCCAATTCCCATATGCCTTACTGAAGATGAAACTGTTGTGAAAAAATATGTAAGGTGGGTAGAAAAAAGTGATACATTGGTGGGTTTTTGTGGTATGAAAGAAGAACATAAGTGCCAATCAAATTTCTTGGTGACAGTTGGTGAGGGCATTGCAGGCTATGAGATTATTACATATGCCTTCAAGAATTGTGTGATTGGCCATTATGCACGTGTTATTATTGCGAACCCTTTACATGAGAAGCTTCCTCATTTGGTTGTGGTTGTTCATCCAACGTGCAACAAGTTTGATGCAAATTTTGTCCATCGATAATGGGAAAAAGTAGAAGACCTATGGAAGAAACATGTGCAATATTTTTTAGGATCTATTATTGGTCATTCCTCAGATGGGGATAGTAGGAGAAGAATGCTTATGTTGAAGGATTATTACTCAACGACAGGCATGAGATATCAAATTCCTTGGGAAGGGTGGAGACTAACTGGGTTTAATGATGGCTTTAAACTAACAGGACTTCACGACCAGGATTACATCCACAATGGCAAAAAGCTAGTGAATCCTTTGTTTAGTGGCCGACGAGATCTAATTGTTGGATAAGAATTGATTAGTTTTAACCATGTAAGAATGGTTTATAACAAATTTAAAGTGGATGACCACAAGCTTAAAATTGAGGATATAGAGAGGATTGATCACCAAAACTGGGGTTCAGCACAACGCATTGCTTCAAGGCATGTCCAGAGGTGCTTGAAGGAAATGAGGTGTACAGGTGGTAGGACAGAGAGGACATCGGGTACAGAGACCTATCTAGAAATCGTTGCTGACTATATTGATATTTTTTTGTATCCTAGTTTAACTCTTTGGGAAAGAGTGTGAAATTCTTCAAGAGTCCATCATTTCTTCACCTTATGGCTATGTTGGGTCAGAGAACAGGAAAATACTAATGTCAACATTAATTTCATTAGTAGAGAGGCATATCAAGATGTGAAAATTTCTTTCCACTTTGCGGTTTTGTTGATGAGATTATTTCGTGATCAATACTCTAACATACCATGTGCATTGCACCTGACTGGGTCAGATGTATGTGAGAACTTCTTCAGCAAAGTCGGTGGCATGGTTGGAGTAGAGAGGGCATATGATTTTTTTGACTTACTTCATGCTATTGGAACCATTAATAGATTTGCTGAAGAAGAATCGAATCCCAAAGGGATTCGTTTCAATAAATCTCATAAGAAACAAATGAGTATATGGAACAAATTGCATCAACAAATAGTAGAGGAAGGTGATGTCTTGTCACAATATGATTCAATTTCCACTGATAATAAAATTATAGAAGCTCTCAAGATAGGATTGGAGGATGCACATGGAATTTTACAAGGTCTTGGCATGCAACCAAAAAGACACACAGAATATTCTTGGTGGTTTAAACCATGGATAGAGGATCACAATGTTCCAACATTTGAAGAGGTGGATGAAGTAGTTGATAATTCTCCACTGGGTCATTCGACATCCATATTCCAATCTTCGTCTTTTATGTTACTCAATGATAGTGAATTGCAAATGATGGAAAGTGAGTGGAGGCACGAGTTGGATGGAATTTTAGATTCCGTTGATGAAAATGTAAACATATCTACCAAACCAGTGGTGGAGATTGATGGAAAGGACATGTACAAATCTTGTTTGGTTAGTCAATTGAATGGAAACCCGACATTATTGAAAGATAGATTGACTAAGGTGAGGAATGGAGTATACTTCAGGAGAGATGAGAGGGCCCCCAAAAAGGGTGTTGCAATTGGTTTTGGAATTGGATTAGATTGTGCGGTGTTGTTTGAGAGTGAGTCTATAGCTTTAGCTGAATGTACTACAAGAAAAGGTGTATCTCAAAGTACAAAGCACGATGTTTCTTCTGGGACTTGGTACATTGGAAGAGTTCAAAGAATAAGAAAGAAGGATGGTAATAGGGTGTTTGATTACCATAATGACATTGATATTTTGGACAGGCCTGAAGGTGTTAAGCTTCAATGTTGTTGGTACAATAGAATAAAGGGACAACGCATGTACAAGTATGATTCAACAGATCATCTATTCATACAACTTGAATCTGTTATAGCAACGGCAAACCTATCATACATTATCAAGAACGACACATACAAGTTAGAAGAAGGTGACCACAGAATTTTTGAGGATTTCATTAAGAATTTAATGAGGGTGAAGTTTTCAAACCATTCTAATTTATCTTATCTTTTGTACTACTATCTTATAACTTATTTATGAAGTAGTATTTTTTGTATTATTGTTGATTCATTTG